>LR737385.1:15567117-15735303 GCA_902655005.2 Marronus borbonicus | reverse complement strand
TTTCGGCGAAACACAAAGAAGCGAGGTTGAGATTTGCTGAAAAACACATATCCTGGAAGAAACAATGGGAAAAAGTTATATATTCCGATGAAAAACGTTTTAATTTGGACGGACCGGATGGGTACTTCGCATGGTCTGAGAAAGGAGCCAAAAGTGAAAATGACCAGATAATTAGGGGGTGGATCTGTGGTGATATGGGCAGCGATTAGATTCTGCGATAAAAGTGAGATAGTCTTTTGCACACACAAAATGACATCTGTGACGTATAAAGACTTATTGTGTGACAATCTTGGACGTTTTGGAAACCAAAGGGCCGGGCGCAATTTTGTTTTTCAGCAAGATAACGCGCCAATTCATAAAGCAAAAACCATTACTGAATGGTTTAAAGAGAAAAAGATTAAAACTTTACAGTGGCCGGCACGGTCATCAGACTTAAACATTATTGAAAACATGTGGGGTGAATTGGCACGTCGCGTTTGTGGCGGAGGCCGTCAATATTTCACGGTACAGGAACTGAAAACTTCAATAGTGACTGAATGGCAGAATATCCCTCAAAATTATGTGTTAAATTTATGTAAATCTATTAATAACAGACTATTGGAAGTGATTAACTGTAATGGAGGATCTTCGCATTACTGATCACTCATTTGTTGATTTTTGTTTTACATTTGCAACAGAGCGTCTACATTTTTGCCGCAGAAATTGTTTAAACATTGGAGTAATAATTTATTATTCAGTTCATATATTACTGGAGGAGATATTTTTAAGTTTATTTTACTTTTATGAATAAAAACTTAATTAGATATCTTGCTAGTTTCGCAAAGAAATGTTTTAACCCCTAAAACCCTTAAAACATCTTACCGCGTCTAAGTTTTTGTTGGGGAGTGTATGTATATTGGGTATTAATGGTCAGGTGCGAACATAGGGATTTAAGATGGAAATTACTTTTATGCGATTTCCTGCTGTCCTATTAAAAACTTCAGAATTAAATGTTGCATACTGTTTCTACGCTCTTTTATTAAGTTTTTGGGTTTTTCCCAGTTTTAAAAAGAATTCTTTTTTTGTCAGTGGTATGAGCAATAAAAATGAGCAACGTGTCTTCATTATTAATAATTATTCTGCTGGTAATAGTTACAGAACAGTAAGAGATTTGTTTTCAATAAAATATGAAAACAAGCTTTGAATACCAACAACTTCGAAATTTGTTAATGCATTTGAGAATACAGCTTGTGTAGCCGTGGACGAAGACAACGGAAGTAATAATAATAATAGAAGACGTCATAACGAAATGAATGAAAAAATGGTATTGGCTATGATAAATCAAAATCTTTTGTGTAGGCTAAGATATATTGCATCTGAAAATGGTTCGCTACAGTTTTTGAATCCAGAAACACTTTTTGTGAAATTATGAAGGAGAATGCAGGTCATAACCGTCACATCATTTCATCCAACTGTTTTACGGATGAATATATTTTTACTTTAAATAATGAACCAAATGTTCAAAATACTCATGCACGGGCAAAAGAAAATTACCAGTTACATGTTTGTATAAACACCCAATATCCCCAAAAAACTTTTAACAACAGAATAGAGCCATTTAAAGTTGTAGGAAATTTGACTTCAGGTAACTATTTGGAACTTTTGCGGAATAATGCTGGTCCTGCTTTAAAAGGTGCAGGTCGTCCAGATCAGTGTGTTTGGTTCCAGCAGGATGGGTGCCCGGCTCATGTTGAGTTAAATGTTAGGGAATATTTAGACTTTGTTTTTTCTAATCGATGGATTGGTCAGGATGGGGAAATAAATTGTCCCGCAACATTTTCGGGCTTAAATCCTTGTGATTTCTTTGTGGGGACACATTAGAGTAACATTTATTCCAGAAGACCCAGGAACATGGGAAGCAACAATTCAAGAATATAATTTAATTACTGACAGACAGTTAGCTAATGCAAGAGCTTCATTTTGCAATAGACTTGTCTTGCTAAGAATGCTGGCTTATTTGAATATCAATTGTAATTTGTTAATTATCTTCTAGGTTATTTTGCTACAATAATTCCTCTTTATATTCGTTGGCTGTATTATTATTGTTATTGTGTTCATTCATTGCTTTCATATTACACTAGTTGTAATCTCAGCTTTTTTTAACAAGTTTTGAATTTGTTGGTATACTAATAATTGCTTTGTTTTCATATTTTACGGACAATAAATCTCTCACTCCTCTGTAACTATTACATTGTGAAAAATAAATTTCTTATTAATATTAATAAATATATAACAAAACATATTTTTAAGTAATAGATTAGATTTGTGCTCGATGTTTATGAGAACCAGATAGAAAAGTCACGACTATTACTACTAATTAAAAACATCTTTCTTTTTAAAATTGTGTAGAACCCAAAAACTTAACAAGAAATGTAGAAACAGATTTTTATATGCAACATTTTATTCTAAACAACTCTACGTCTTACAGCTTTTGCCGTAAGACGTTTAGGAGAGCAGGAAATCGCATAAAAGTAAATTATATGTTAAATCCCTATGTTTTATCCGACCATCCGACCAAGTCTCCATATGAATAGTAATGGTTTATAGTAAATATAAGCTACTTAAATTACTTAAAAAGTATACCAACTTGCAATTATCAAATACCATAAGTATTGGTGTATTTATTACTTTGAGTTAGTGTTTGGACTATTTGCCCCGAGTATTAGTTGTTCTAATCGCAGTTCTGGTGTTATATTTTCTCTGACATACGGAATAACCCTAGTTAACATGCAGTTTTTGGTTGGCTTGAACTCGGTTAGGGCGGTGTTGTACTGATTTCTTTTGCCTTGGTTAACGTGTGACTCTGATTTTGATCGTATGTGTGGTTCGAGTCGAAGTGTAGGTATTGTTCTGTGGTCGTGGGTTTTTGGTATACATATGTTTGAAGTGTAATTTGTAATTGTGCACTAGGATGTCGATGTAGGAGACCTTGTTTCCTGTTTGCATGTCCATGGTGAGTTTTATAGTGTCCTCAATGCTGTTAAGATTATGCAGGAAATCTTTCAATGCATGTTCTTCGTGTAGTCATATCATTAACCATTAACCACATTTCTGGTTTCAAGTGGTAGTTATTGATTGCTCTTTGTTTGAATTATTTACATTATATACACACATTACTGAGAATAGGTGAACCCACAGCCATTCCAAATTCTTGTTGGAGGAATTTTTCTCCAACTTGGAAGTAAGTAGTATTTATACAGGTTGACAGCAATTTTAGGGGATCTTTCTTGCAGCGCGCCATCCTCTGAGATTCTGTCTTTTCAACTGAAGCTAGAATTAGCTTTGTTGCTCCGTTGTTAAACAAGTTAGTGGTATCAAAACTTGTAATCTAAGACCTTTTACTTTACTTTTGAAACGTTGTGTGTTTCTCATCACTGACTAGGTGACTAAGTCTATACCTGATGTTGTGGTTGGGGAAAGATGCTTCATGTATTGCCCTACCTTCAGTAGCTTTTGTATTTTTCTTTCGTCCTTGTCGGCTGGTAGGACTTTTTCTGATTTTTCTACTTTAAGTTCTTTCAGTTTGCAGACTTTCGTCCCTTACTAACTCTTCTTATGTTTGCGTTTTCTATCGCTGATTTGGATTTCCATCTCCATTCCTCTGCGAATTCCAGTGGTTAGATTTCTTGTGCTTCAACTTCTATCGGTGATACCAGGTCCAAGGCTGGTATTTACAATTTCAAATTGCCTAGAGTATACTTCCTCTGTATGGTATCCCGCGAGTATTATGTTGAGAAAGTGCAGCGAGGGTTCTTGAAATATCATTGGAACGGTATGCGGTCGGAAGTGATAAATTTGAACATCCCCCTTCGTCTTCGCGTATTGTGGCCTTTACCTGCAAGAATTAATACTTTGCTAGCATCGCTTGTTTAGTACGTTCGTCTAAACACAAATAAATAGTATAAAGATTATTGTCGGTGACGTAGTGGATTCATTGCCACTTTTCTATCAAGTATTGTGTTTTATTTTTCTTTATATGAGATATGCGCATGTATTTTTTGTTATTTTTTTGCTCACATTTGCTGACATTGAGAGATACTGTTGGACGAATAAAGTTTAATAATAATAAATATCTATTTTTAAATATTTTTCTTATTTTTTTTTAAATCAATCAAACTCAAGAGGCACCTTGAAAATGTGGGAGTATTGGCTCCTTCCAACTAACTTGTACGCATCTTACATTTTCCAACTTCATTTAATATTTCAAGTGGAATTGAAAAATGGTTGAGCTGCTAACGATTTTAGCATCACTCACGCTGACAGACATGTTAGCATATTTTAATTAATTGACTCCGCAGACATTAGTCACTCGCCAAATTTCCACATTTTTCCAAACGGTACTCTTCTGTTTCCAGAAGGGACTGAATACTTGTGTATATGTTGCAGAACAAAGACGTTTTACGTTTACCTAATATTTAACGCAAAAGAAAACGTTATCTTATGTATTGAATACTTCAAGGTTTCTTGCCTGGGTAAATACAGTGAAGAATAGGTTTCGAAAAGAAATAAAAAAGCAAAGGCATCGTTTTTAAAAAAGTTCATTGCTTAAAAAAAGTTGATTAATGGGACCGCCGTAATCGTCTACGTTGTTAAAGTAGCCATAAATATTAGCTTTTGTTTCAAGTTTGCCGATGAACGAACACATAATAACGACATTCAGATGATAATGATTACCATTATCGTGAAGCACTTTGTTCTAGGAACATAATTTATCATGTATTTTAATAAATATTTTTACTTAGATATCTTTATATCAAAATACATTTTCTGACGCTAATTTACAATCTATAAGAGGTATATTCAGAATTTACGATATATTCGCGTTCCTAAAGATAACGTACAACAAAAGCACATAACAAGGACATTAAGGACAATAATAAACAATAAGCATTTGCAGTGCAATTTTAGCTAATTTTCATACATCTGAATTCTTTAAAAGCGTAAAATATTATAATAAGCAAATATATTTTAAGTATTTTGATAGATAAACCTAGCAATGATAGAGAAGACTGTGATAGTCCGGCAAGCACTAAAGCACATAACATCCACAAGCGATATTCTTCGTTGATGTTTTAATCTTTTATGGCCCGAAATTTGTGACCTCCAGCCATGTTTTCAGCGGCTTCCACTTTGCTGGTAGGAATTTACAAATGTTCCGTTAGTCAGAGAATTTGTCTCATCAGGATCCATAGGTTATCACTTATTTAAAATTTTCAGGTGTACTTCGTGTTGTATTCGGAATTGTGTACTAAATAATGGCATTTTAAATTCATTATTTATGGGTGCCCAAAGTGCAAGACATTGCAGTAATAACCGATGTGGCTGCGGAGCTGCATTGCAATGCGTCGATTCCGTCGTGTATTTACGTTGAATATCGTGTACATTGTAGTATGGAACTGAACCTTCAATTAACGTCACCACCACCCGCATTAATTTAATGTCCAGACAAATATTTTTATATTGATGAAATGCTTAAAGATATGAATGAATTGATAGTAAAGAGAACTTAATTCTAAATGCAAGATAGAAGATAGCTGTAGCAAATAAAATAGATGATAGAAATTTTGATTATTATTTTTAAGTTGATGAAGATTGCACATCATCCAGTAATGATTATTTTTTTGTGTATGCTACGTACTCGAGTAAAAACTTGACATTCAGAACGAAGACTTGCATAACATTTTCGTTTTTAAAACTTATTAAATTTAAGTAGTGATTCTTGTGAAAATTTTGAAATCTTCCCTCTACCTTGTACACTTTAAAGTATTTCACTTCCACAGCAGCACATGTTGAATTGTTAAGTGGGATATAGTTACCATGGTTTCCTCTCTTCCTCTTAATTTAGAATGTCAAATATTGCATGCGAGCAACCATCGCAGAATACAAATTTAATTTGAAACAGCATAATTATATTTTACGTTAGTGAATTTTAATTTACCCGACAATTGTCGTTAATTGGACTCCTTTTTTAAGAACGAAATTGGTTTTAGCATAAAGTGTAAGATACTATAATAAGCTAAAACTCTCTCAATGATGTTACTACAATATAATTAATTCTTAAAAAGTGGCATAGGATTGCAAGTATTTGTCTTTCTTATTTTTTAAATTTGAAAGGTTTTCGCTTGGTATAATTTGTAGCATAAAATGCTTTTTGTAGAAATGGTACACGCAGCTAACCCTACAACATAAAATGTATAACGCATATTAGTTTAACACTCAAATGCCATCGTGTTTTAAAGCAACTCTTGCACTTTGTTTTGTGTGCACATAAACGGAAAAAAATATTACAAATATAAAAATAATTGTTCCCCAACGTAGGCCTCTATTCTTGGGCTTCTAGAACTCTGCTTTTAGTGCAAATAGAAATATTTTTGAAAAATATTAGAAGTACGCTTAAAAATTCTGGCAGACATATTTTTGCCTTTACACTTCACAAAACTCCCTTTTTAGGGGCAAGATATGTAATAGATATTTCCGGGTGTTCTTTACAGATGTTCTGGCCAACTTGATGATAGCTAGTTTTTATCTTACGGTCTTCTTTTCAGTCACACTTATGGCATCTTGTGTGGGTTCTAAGTCCCAGTTCTCAAGACTGCGTTGATGGCTCAATTCAAAGTAAATAATTGGTTTTAGATCTTTTGAAAGTTCTTTTGCATGGCATTTTGTTCCGTTATGGTTACTAATAAGTCCCTTTTCTGAACTAATAGAAAATTCTCTGCGAATCACTCTGGACTTCTGACGTCGCTCGTTAAAGTATGTAGATGCTTAAACGTGAAATATCACATAGTGCTCCAAATATAGGCACATCCCATCGTTTGGTTCTTCATTGGCATGAATAATTTATTGCTGAAATCGTCATCGTATGTAGGAGGACGGTCCGTATCGGAAATATCGTCGTAAAGATTTTCAGCAAGATTTACCAGCTGATGCGGTATCAGCCTCAGGGTTTCTGTGGACATAATAAAGTCATTGATGTACAGAGTCGTGACGGTATATGAAGAAAAAGGTCAACATATCGAATGACTTGATCGTCATCCAAATTATAAACGTTTGAAAATGTAAAAAGTGCTGTACGTTAGATAGTGCTTGGCTTATGATGATACTGTACAACGTTATACGGATATAGTAGAGCAGGCTTCCAGAGTCCATGCCAGAGTCAACTAAATAAACTATAAACAGATTTTTAAAAACCGTCAACTTTAAGTAAGCTTCTGTAAATTTTTTGGTTATTTGTATTATCGGCTTCATACTAATTTCAGATTTTGTATACGCACAAAAATCTTTATTAATAGAAAGAAATGAGATTACAAGATGGAGAAGCTATTATTATTAACACATGGGTGAACAAAAGACACACAAAATAGAAAGTATAAAGTGTGTACCGATATAAGTGTCACCACATCTCGATAAGCTTTTGTGGAAGGTTTGCCAACAAACCTCAAAAGCGAAGCGACAAAGGAAGATGGTTTATTGTACTCGATATTGCTTCCGATGTAAGTTTCCTCGAAAATAGATTATTGCTGTTCTGGGGTAAAAAACTGTTCATTTTCATGAGGAACTGAATAGTGCCCTCTTTGAGGAATGGTTTGAGACCACTTAAGTTACATGAAAACTTTGCAATTATGATGATCGACGAATCGTATTTTTAACGAAAAGTCACAAGATTCCAAGCTCTACATGAAAAATAGTGTGTGACATTCGAGAATGGATATGATCAAAAAATATTTCTTTCACCATGGAGATGCTTCGTTCTCAATTGTTGCACTTAGTAAGCACGTTCCAATTAAGATTCTGAACAAAGTTCCTATAAGCAGAAATAAGTGCTTCGTTATGCGGTGAGCTACGTAATAAGAAATATTTGACTACTTTATACATATGTGTATGGAAAGAGTGAAAAGGCAAGAAATGCAATCTTAAGTAAGTATTATCCATATTTAATTTACGAAGAATGAATTCTTCGTACGGCAGCGACCCAACATGCAGCAGCTCAGAGGAAGCTCCATGAAATTGAGAGCGAAATGTCGGTTCTCACGCAATTACGACGCGGTTTCAACTCGGAAACCCAAATTTCTTAGAAGAAAACAACGACCGCGGATGTCTACAACAACATATACTATTCATATTGTTTATAAAAATTTCAGTAGGGATATTTTCAATAATTTCTATCTATTAGTAGGTATTTAACGCACATAATATTTAAAATTTGATTCTTATTTGCGAAGCAAGATAACTCTTGTAAAACGTCGAATTTATATAAGGAGGTTGTAGTGGGCAAATTGTTTATGGATTCAAATTGGACATCAGTTTCTATCCTTCCGTTTCCGCTATTCCTCTTGTGTGAGAAATTTACGTGACGATTATTTAGTTTTGTCAGTGCTTTTAGTATTCAGGCGTTTTGCAAAAATACTCAATTCGTAGTGCAATTATTAATAATTTATGGGATGGTATTTGTTGAGTTTTTACATCGATAATAATGTTTCTGCATAGCTTAGATTTGCTTATTTTAAACTCCTGTCAAGGTACTTGCCACTAATTGCCGCTTGATATAATAGGGATGTTGTTGTTCTACAACACACGCTAGAATACATCATCATCAAGAGCGAAGGATATTTTACCTAATTTAACAGCAATTACACTTCAAGTGGCGACGTATTAAGTCCTATGTGTATATATGCTGCATTCAGTAGCAGTGCGCTTGGAAGACAGATACGACATATTGGCGGATTTGTCTCCGAATTCCAGTACAATGCCGGCTTGTATTGATATCATTTTCCAAGGAAATAACTATGGGACAATCGAAAATTTAGTAGCATCCGTAATAGGAGTACGCCATAATATCGATTCTATTACATGTTTCAAGATGTCTTATTTTCCCTTCTGGATGTATTTTACAAATACCATATACAAGGTTACTTACAATCTGTTAAGGGAAATATAGGGTGAGTCGGGAGGAACCTATCAAACTCCATAAGTGTGCACGTAAAAAATAATTCAAAAAGAATTCAAATCTGATTTGTATTCGTTTTGTAACTATAACGTTATAACAAAATCCCCTTCACATATTGTTCCAATCAATCGTTTTTTTTAATAAGTGTTCAAAAATCCTAAATGAGAAATGCTCTTCTAGTTAATTTATACCTTAGCTTAATATCGGTTGCAGGATTTTTAACATGTCGAAGTAATACATCCTGAGCGTCAACTTTTGCTTTGCCTGAATTAGCCCCATAAGGAATAATCCAATGTAAGATCCGGAGACATTGGAGGCCAAATAGTAGGGCCACCTCGATCAATCCAATCCAACGACCCGGACACCCAGCATCTAAATATTGCCTAACCCGACGCAAATGGCACATTTTCTAGTAGGTCTTGCAATTTATTCTGCAATAATTCATGTACTGATTTCTTGGAGCCGATGTTTCAAAATTGAAGGAACATTCAGCCATACCATATCACATATTTACCAAAAACTTGTTGTGTGTTGCAAATAAGTTTTGAGTTTTGAGTGGGGATTGTCGTCCGACTATACATAGGAGTTGCGAGTTTTATTCATGTTGTCCGATTTTAGAAACTTTGTATTGCTAGAACTAGAAAAGGGAGCGGCAAATTTAATTTAGAACACGGGTGGCTGATTTCCACAACTCGGTCCCGCTTGCGGAGTGTTTGTATTTTATCTAAACCTTGGCGAGCTGTACGTTCAGATGTTATGCTAATGCTTGGAAAGGCATAGTTGGTTACAGACTCTGAGAAATACATTTTTTTGATTCGAAGTTTTGATGTGGACCTGTTGGCGATATTCTACAACAGCAGCTGCAGTATTGTCAGCGATCATAAAGAATATATTTGCATATTCAATATTCTTAGAAAGTTAGTCTACGTCAATTAATTGGTCTAGAATTGAACATTATCAGCATTAGCAGCACTGAACTGGAGTAATGGTTATAATTTTTATGCCGATAGTGATACATTATCTTTACTTATAGGATTTTTCTAATATTTATTGATTAGTTTAATTCTATAATTTTGTTATTATTTAAGGTTAATGATTACTATCTACATTACATAATATTCTTTCATGTCTTTGTTTTGGATTATCTTCATAATGTCTAAGATATCTAATTTTTTAAAATATAACTTGCGTGAAGTACATACGGTGGAATATTTAGTATAAAATATCCACGTTTTCTTTTTCATGACTGCAATCATTTTAATGTACTTAGAAATGTTAATGAATTCTTGAATCCATGTATTTTTTTCTTTACCAGCGTATGTAACTGTATCTGATCTAGCAATCCACCCAGCCTACCGGTAAACATGTGAACTCTAAACACCTGCTTAAGAATATCACGAAACCATCAGTGTCTGTCCACGCACAGATTTATGTAAACGCTTCTGGCCAGTAATTCCGAGAAGGTGGATCTATTGTATCGGTTGCTGCTTTATAGTCGAAATAACTTACGTGTAATTATTTCTTTGGTCGTGATACCATTTCATCAATGTGATTTAGTCGAGTAATTATACACGAACAGTTATATATAATAATGCTGCTTACTTGGAAATAAATCAAAATGTGTGGTATTCGGAAATAGAAAATCTATTGTAGCTCGATAGTGATCATTAAAATTCTATTGCTGTATTTGAAAAAGTTGAAAGAGATCGATTTTGCTTACTAACAATTAATTACGGCTCATTTGCTGTAATACTGCTCAATGTTTTCTGCTAAAATATACAGTTAGGTTTCATTATTTAGAGAAGCCCCGCCGTACAGTGCATATCCTTATAGTAAGTAGTATGGCAAAAACTTCATTTCGTGTTAATGGTTTCCCCAATTTAGGTTTTTGCATAATTTTTGGCACACCTGTGGCTTACTAGTTTACTAGTTGAAAATACAAGTTTTAATGACAGAAATGTATTCTCTTGTATTATCAGAATTTAGACAATTTATGCGGGTTGCTAGGTTGGGGATTTTAATGTCTTAAAACTTTTTGAATCTTGTAGAACATGCTGTAAACCAAAGGTGCGTCTAAAATTATCCAAAAACCTAAAGTGGAAAAACCATTAACCTTTTACGAAGCTATTTCGAATGAGGCATCTATAGAAAAATGTACTGTATGTTGTAATGCTCTAAACGAGGGAAAATTGAAAAAAAAAGATTGATTTTTCAAAATTAATCGATTAAATTTAGGGTCTGTAAATTCGGGTGTGTCCTTAAATACTCTTTCCAGAATTTGACTTCATTGAATCAATCAATGAAGTACAACGAGCTTTAAATTCGTGCGTCCCCTTTGGACGACTTTTGCATCATCAAAATGCGAAGAACTAGCTTTACTTATCTTAATTCAATGTTATGAACACACTATGTGATAAATTAAAGTGAACTATTTATTAATCGTTTACTTATTTTGTTCTTATAACATTTTATTAGCAAAGATGTCACTAACGGGGTACTGTCAAAATATCTATATATATGTATAACCGCTAAAGCCTTTTTAACCGTAAGGTGTAAGGCTGCTTTACTGCTCTTCACTGATACACAAATCTTGCCCAGTTTTTCCTGTCCCTCGCCAACATTTTTCCACTGCCCCATTTCTCTCCCCTCTCCTCCAAACATTTCACCCCCACGTCGTCCCACTTCTTTCTCGGTCTCCCTCTTATCCTCTTCTTTTGCGACCCTGTTTGTTTTGCTTGTCTCTGTTCCCCAATTCTGATCAAATGCCCGAACCATTTTAAATGTTGCTTTTCTATACTCTTTAGGATCGGTTCCACTCTTAATTCCGCCCTTACCACCTCATTTCGTATTCTATCTCTCCTTGTAATGCCTTTCATTGCTCTTAGAAATTTCATCTCTGCCACTTGGATTTTGCTTTTTTGTTGATTTGTAAGTACCCAGCTCTCACTTCCGTGTATTAATATTGGCTTAAAGATGGTTTTATACACAATAATCTTTGTTCTTATTGTTACCTCTTTTCCTTACGAATGCTTTGTTCAAAGCGTAGTACAATCGAGTTGCCTTCTCTATTCTTCATTAATTTCTGCATCATTCTTGCTATCTTTGTGTATATTAACCCCAAGATATTTAAAGGTGTTTACCTGTTCCACCTTTTTGTTGTTTAGTGTCACCGATAGATGTTTATCTTCTTTTCCAGCTATCATTATCTTGGTTTTTTCCGTGTTGATTTTTAGATTCTTGTTTTGCAATGCTTTATTCTATATTTCTAGATTATGTTGGAGATCAGTCTCACTTTTTGCAAATATCACTAAATCATCCGCGAAGATACATTCACTTATTGATATTCTCTCCATATTTTTAAACTCTACTGGTAGTTTCCTTGCTTTGTCCTGTAATACATCATCCATTATTAAGTTGAAAAGCGTAGGGCTCAAAACTCTGCTTTGTCTTTGGTTTGAAATATTTCTGATTGGGAGTGTCTCGTTCGTACATAATTTTTTGTATCCTTGTACATACTTTCTATGTTGTTCCTTAGCTTACTACTCGCTCCTCTTCTTCTTAAACCTTCCCATATCTCTTTCCTTGATACACTATCGAACGCCTTTTCTAGATCTATAAACGCCATATATGTGTTGTTATATTCTCTTTTTTCCATTATTTGTTTTATCGTGAATATATGGTCTTGGACTCCTCTTTCTTTCCTGAAACCGCTTTGTGAATCTTCAAGTTCAAAATTTGAGTGATTTGTGTAGTAAATTCTAGTATGAGGCTGTGCTTCATCCCTTCTGACGTGTATCCATTATACAATTTCATAACATTCTTTTACACAAATTGCGGTTCTATCAATTGACAAAATTTATACATCGCCGTTTAAAAATACCTACAGGAATAAATAATGGAAAGTATTTAACAAAATAAAAATTTAACACGAATAAAAAGAAAATTAAAGATTTAATTGCAAATAATAATTACGACATATTTTCACATAGTTTCAGCATAAAAATTTCTGTAAATTTATCAGGACGGTACATGGTTCGTCACAACGGCTAATTTGAACAATTATACTTTTTAAAAAACACTTTGATAATAAATTTCATTTAAATAATGTACGTTTCTGCGAGGATCCAACCGAAAGACTGAATCTATCACATTCTATGAGTTTTGACAACCACAGTAGTAGTAAATTTTTCATCGCACGTGAAAAGAAATCTTCCACCGAAATGAGAAAGAAAAAATTTTAACACCGGAACGAAGAATTTTCTCGCTGCAGAAGAAAGAACAGCAAAATGGAGAA
The DNA here is from genome assembly GCA_902655005.2 of Marronus borbonicus. NCBI lineage: Eukaryota > Metazoa > Arthropoda > Insecta > Coleoptera > Scarabaeidae > Marronus > Marronus borbonicus. The sequence goes on along the minus strand of LR737385.1, from coordinate 15,722,023 downwards.
TTTTTTCACCGCCGGAGGAAATTCGTAACACTGACACGTTCGGAGTGTGCAAATGAACATGAGGGGGCAGCTAGATGGTGTTAACAGGGCGTCGCATCTCCGTTTTTTTTTTATTTGTCTACTGTCCTTTGATTAACCCCCTAAGGTTTGGGATATAACAACACAAATATTTATTTGATTTTTATTTTTCTCTCAGGATATTATGGAACCAAAATTTTCATTTGTTAAGTGGCACTTCACAATGGACTTTTGTCATGGAATTTTTCAACTTACGTTGCGAAACGCTTGCCGGTCTTTCTTTTATTCCCAGCAAATTGGAGTTTTTTCTGTTTACTTCTATATCACAGCGCATATTATACTTGTTTATGTAATAATAACATCACAATTTCTTGTGATACCACAGAAGCATATAATACATACATAACAACGATCAGTTAGGTATCTCTCTTAGACAGCCATTAATTTCTGGGTATTTCCCGATGGTTATTTACTATTACTGACAATTAATAATTTACTTGATAACCTTGATAAATTCCGTTGCTTAATAGTGAATATAAACTAGAGAATGCCCAATTAGTGTGTGGGCGGAAGATAATTCCTTCTCTGAGCATTTTGTAAATACCAAGTGATATAAAAATGTTCCAGTAAATTGCCGGAAACTAAGAAATACTTCATCGATTAAAATTTTAATCCCTGCTCTAACATTCAGGGCCGATTGTTAAAGAAATAAGAACATTTCGCAGAAATTTGAAGATAATCTGATCTCAATTGTCTTACAAATTAACATAGATGGGTATGGGGAATATTGAAGAAGGTTGACGTGTATTGAAGAGGGGCGTCCAAAAACGAAATAATATTAAGCGGCTCCAATTGAAATCAAACTTGTATCGTGCGTAACGGAAGCTGAACCAAGGGCAGCCGTACTAAAACTACAACTCTACAAGAAATAGAAAAGAAGAACAAAGAACTGCATGTAAGACAAAGTTAATAAATATGGTAATGATGGTAGTATTCGTAGGTGCAACTACCCACATTAAAATTAAAGTTTATGCAACTGTATGTACAAGAAACTTATCCCATAAGGTTAGTCCTTCAATTTATGTGGCACCAGTGGCGTTGAATGTGTACATTCAGCACCATTGTAATACAATAAAATGTATATTACACAAAGAATAATAAAAGAGCAATGAAAAGACAACAGAGAGTACAATACAATTTAAGACGTGACTTGAATTGGTGATCTCACAGAAGTTAAATGCGGTGGCAAGACGTAAATTTTAGTGTCTTTGTAAGTACGGTTTATGGAATTTGTTCGCTATAATACATAATGTTAGGTCGTTATTAGCTTCAGTATTAATATTATTCCAAAGGTGTATATTATAAAATATCTTATAATTATTATGGATGGGTGTCAATTTTCTTTTATAGTTTAACTACAGACTTATAGTTAACAAACTGGTGCTGTACTTGAATAAAACTGTTGTAGTGTTTGCCTTTCATTAGTTTATAGCTTCATGCGACTTCTCTAACCTTTCCTATTTTTAGTTACATCTTCTAAGTTATTTTTTTAGTCCTCTCTACAGCTTTCTTCGTTTCTGCTTGATTTGTTTCCATTTTATCAACAGAGGTAGCTCGTTGGATGTTCTGTTTTGCAAACGAGCTCACAAGTATTCCTTAAACATGTACACTGCCGTTCAGAGAAGTTCGGTCGGTTAGTAAAAAACATGGAAAGTTTACAGAAACAAACGAAACCAAAAACAAAATGCAATTTTATTGTATGTACAGGTAAAAAAGTTATTCTGGCCTAATATAACATACTGAACATTATATTTTTTTTGCTGTTAATCACCGCTCGAACTATTCTAGGCATTCTTTCGATAAGTTTTGTTAAAACGGATTGTGGAATATTAATCCATTCACGTTGCAGAATATTCCGTAAATGTTCTTGTGAAGTTGGGCATATTTTTCGGATCCTCCTGTCCAGTTCATCCCACAACAACTCTATCGGGTTCAAATCTGGGCTTTGTGGGGGCCATGTCATTACTTTCAGGGTGTGCTGTTCTTCTTGCTCCTTTAGATAGTTCTTACATACTAACGCAGTGTGTTTTGGGTCGTTGTCATGCATGAATGTACAGTTACGGCCTATTATACGCAATCCTGATGGCACTGCATGATTCTGGAGTATTGCAAAATAATTTTCCTTCCTCATTACACCCTGCACTCTGCATAAATCTTCCGTCCCAGTAAAGGAGAAACATCCCCACACTAACACAGAACTACGCCCTTGCTTCACTGTGGGCACAATGCAGTTCGGGATCACTTTTCGGTTATAGATCTTCGGACATAAACTCGTCGATCTTGCCCAAAAACCTCAAACTTTGACTCGTCACTCCAAAGCACGTGTTTCCAATCATCTAACGACCAATTTAGATGAGAACGGGCCCACTGTAGCTAACACTGTAGATAATAAGAGGGACTTTATTGTGGTTGTCGCAATATTTCTACTTTACATAATAATTTATGGCTTTAATCCCTTCGAAAGGAGTGTATGCTTAATATTTTTCTAATTTTATGTATTAATAATTGTATACAGTGTGATATAATAGATTTTTATTGTATGACCGAACTTCACTGAACGGCAGTGTATATGAGCATACACATTTTTCCATACTATTTATTATTCTGTAGTACCGATTTATGCAGTTTGAATACTAACGTACTATTTTCACATTTGGACGTAACCTATTTGGTTTGACATAGAGCTGCAGAAGTCTACTATAAATACTATGAACGTTGAAAATCAATGTCACTAGCGCCAGATGAAGCGACGTTCACCGAAGTGCCTATGTTAGAGGGATATTTGTTTCTGATCCATCTTTAACTCTTCAATGGCTTTTACAGCCGCGGGTGTATCTCTCTGCCTGCCCATGGCGTTTTATTAGGTAATCTTCATTCAACAATAACTTTGTCTTTGCTCCATTTTCTTCACGTCATTAAAATTCATCTTTAATGTAATATTTTTATAATTTATCGTTCTTATAACATAGCAAATTAAATATCAAGGAGTTCTGTAGCAAAAAGAAACTTTACGGTTATCAATAGTTCGCCACATTCCGTGCGCTTCACGAAATTAGCAGAGACTAGAGTATTGTAATTGGCCGCGATATTTGAGAAATGCTAGCGGGAATAAAGGAGTGAAGGGAAGAGACGACAATATGCCTCTTTTAGTTCAAGTCGCCTTTGTATCGCCTAAGTATCAGATGAATCATTCTGCATAATGATTATCAGCGCATGACTTGGAAATATTTCCAATTTCACAGGACGATTATTTTGAGAGTGGTGTTACCAAACTAGTTTAGTAGAAGATCCTGTATATTACATTATTTTCGTCTTCTACGTTACATTATGAATGTTTGTTTTTAATTACAGGTATACGTTATATATTTTTTAAAACAGTTTCGTAGGACTTTACAAGGTGTCTTATATTTCACGACAGCGTTGATCAAAGGTTGAATGCAATGGTAGATAGTTAATGCAGGGATGTAACGCCTCACTACTATATTGAAATGTTGTTATACCAGGTGTATAAGTAAATTACCAAAGGAACAAAATTCAATCGATTGCTCATGTTAAATGGAACATCTTGTATATTTCACTGGATTTGTAATACTAATTATTTGTTAAACAACACATAAGTAACGGCAACCTCCGCATTAATTAATTTATTATATATTACTATATAATAAATTAAACTTATGTGGTGCGGAGGTTGCCGATACTTATGTGTTGTTTACCATACTACGCCACAGTCCTTGCTATCATTATTCATTATTAATTATTTGTGATATTTATTTGCAATGTCCGAGTAAATACTTAATTTTTTATTAAGTTAATTATATTTACTTATAATTAAATAACAATAAGTGGCTGTGGATAAATTCGCCAAAAAATGATTTTTTACTTATTTGTGAGGTTACTGCGCCATGCATACGATTACTTATTTTCGCATTTTCTTATTGTTTATTCGTTTTTAGTCCCTGTTGGTTATTACTTATATTTCATTGTAATGTTGTGTCGATTTACATTGTTATTAGTTATAAAAGTTGTCCTATTGGAAAGAGAGTGTGATGACTAAAGTTCGACACTTTCCGTGGGCTTCACGAAATTAGCAGAGACTAGACAGACTCGTGTTTTGTCGACTGTCGAGGAAACCAGTAGGCAATACGAACTCATTCTCACGAGACAAATAAACATGAGTCTGTCTATTCTGTGTTAATTTCGTGAAGCGCACGGAAAGTGGTGAACTTTAGTGATGACAGTGAGATTGGTTTTTACTTAATTGTATAGATAGCATCATAAAAAATGATTTTCCTTCTGCAGTTTGTCTCCTAATTTTCGAGGCAATTCTACTCTATGGACGAAATTTATATTTTTATAGTTACTCTGTTAGTAGTTCAGTATTAACTATTATAAAGAAATATAACAAATAAGAAATAGTCACAATAAAGAAACAAGTAAACAAGCACTTTATGTATCATTCTTCATTTAAATTCAGTTACTTCAATAAAAAAAACGAAAATACCTATTCCATATGGTTCAAAAATTTTTGTATTCACTGGATTTGAATTTAGATTTACACATGTACCTATGTACCTATTAATTGTTAGTAGGAACGTAGTATATAAGTATATCCTATAACAGTATAGCAAAAAAAAACAAACTAATACCGTATACGTTTAATATTCATATTCTTTCCTGTGTTGGAAATTATTTCATTTCCCAGAGGAATAGCCAAGCATTTCACATTTTAATTTACCATATTTCCTGTGTATACGTTTCAAGATTCGCTGTATACAAGATATCAGATTCTGAGTGCGAGATTAAGACCTGGATTTCTTTCGACATAAAACGAAAAATTATGTTCGTATATACGGATTGTATACTATGTATGTACATGTATGAAGATGTATGCGAAAGCTTGTTAAAGCTGGAATACCGTATTAGCTTCCTCGAAGCTTATGAAAATTTAATTGCGAACTTCTTGCTTCACACAGTAAAAGAAATGAACCAGTGGGATTAAATATATCAATGAATAATATTAGGCGACAAGATGTTCTTAATTTCTTCTCTTTATATTCTAGTGCCATATAAAAAAAAATGTACATACATTTATACTGCTGTGAGATAATGCTATAAAACTGATCTATGAGACGGCTGTCAACTAAATCATTTAGTTATAGCTTTATGAGCACATCTTGTACTATTTATTCACCTGTTAAGTAACAAAAAAATTGGGTAAAATATTACATATAATGTATATAAATCAATTGATATATGCTCACGGATTGATCTTTGAATAATCAAATGAAGTAATGGAAAAATTAATTACATTAATGGTATTATGTAATGTTATTCAGATGTTTTTATAAAGATCGGGCAGTTGGTTGGACGTTTAATTTATGTTAAATGTCCAACTCGGTTACACAAGCGCCACTTTTGCGGTAGTTTAATTAAACGAACTAACGATTAATTAATGACAGCAAAAACTAACCTTTTCATTAAACATCCTGTTATTTCAAACTACTAGATATAATAAAAATTGTATTTTGAAATAATTTTAAATCACTATTCACACTGGTAATGACTTTTAAATACAACTCACTGCTAAACGTGTCTTTCTTTTACAAACGCTAGAACAAAAACGCCTCGATTGTCATAAATGACTTAAAATCACAGATTTGATTCTAGACTGCAATATTTTGCTAAGGGTTGCCGTCTAACGTGACGGCAAAGTGCCATCACGATCTTCAAATATGCACCTTCCCTAAGGGAGAACAGTCATGTCTTCGTTTTGCCGGAATTATTGTTGGCTGGATTCATATTTAGTAATTAAAATTTCCAAGACAGAACGATGGAATTAAAAAAAAAGGACTTGGCTATATAAGCCCTTGCCACGTCATGTTGGGCATTAATCAGGAAGAGGCTCGTCGTAGTAATGTTCCAGAAACCACGGGGAGTTAACAATTTACCGTAGGGCTATAGGCTAATTAGCTTGCAATCCGGCTTTCCCAAAATAGCCGAAGCAATTATTTGTATCCGTAAAATTCGATGTAGATGAGGCGTAGGTCATACCTAGTACCTAGTTTGGCTAGGCTTATTTAGGCTAGGGCTGTCAACCAATTTTTAGGCGCTACGAGTAACAAGCGATGTCATTGCGATAGGCTTCTCCTCGGTCTCGCACAATGGTTTAGTCTACAATATCGAAATCTGAAGTAACTATTATCGGCTGGGAAAAGTATTCGGTACTTTTTGCGCACCGTTACCAGCACTGAGTACCGAATCTACTCGCCGAAAACCGATTGTAACTATTTCCAACGAGAATAAAAAAAGTAACGAAAGCATCGAATGTAACGATATTTTAATGACGATACCGGGTAGCGTCGAACTCCGATTATGACCGTTACCGATACAGTAACTTTTTCGACAGCGGTATCGAACTAACGAAAGTACCGATTTCAAAGTAGCGGCATATGGCAGGTGTAGATAAGAAGATCAATAGGCCTCGTCTCGACAGATATTATGGGCCCTGGTGCTGGGTGTCCCTAGGGTGTTGTAGCCGTCCCACTGTCTCACCGCCTTGCCTCTGAGCTTAGTTCATAAATAATACTATTTACATTTTATGTAGAAACCCTTTCATCTTATGAAATCTATTTCTTTTCCAAAGTGCAAATCCGAAAGTCTTTTTTTTTCTTTATCACACCGCTAAAATTGTAATATAAATGAGAAAACCATACATTAAAATACCTCCATTCGTCAGTAATACACAACAGCTGAGCAGTTTTATGGAGATTAAATTCTACAAGAGAAATGTACCTTAACAATAAGGAATTCTAATATTTGGTAGGTGAAAAACATTAAAGAACATATTAATAAAGAACTAGAAATTAAAAGAATAAACTAAAAAAATCATGGTTATTTAATGTTATGAGGGTAAATTTGTACCAAGCAGTGTTTTTTACATAATTTTTGGTTAAAACTTCGTTTACTTTAAAATTCAGGTAATATTCAATAATTTTTGTGTTGCAGTTATAGCTTGCAAAGGTAAAGTTTCTGATTATTTTACAGTGCAGTAGGAATAAAGCTAATAATACTGAAAATGGTGCCCAAACAATTGTTGGGAGGGTTTACCAGCTTGCAAAATTAGAGAAAAAAGAATTCAAAATATTACTTTTGGAATAATGAATTACTTATTTAGAAATATTTACTTTACGAATAACTGAAAGCACGAAAACTTCTTGATTTAATGTTCTAATTCTAATTTCAGCCTGCAATTAATAACGTGTACGTCGCTACAAGTGACATTTTTGATATTTTTTGGTGGTGTTTGGATACCCTTTTCTGTGCTGCATACCTTTAAATGTTTTTCGACTGGCGATGTCATCCCTGTAGGATACACATTTGAATGTAATTAATGACTTGTACCTTTCCATTTCCATAAGGTCAGACATTCTAATTGTTAAATAAATTACATAAATGTCTAATCAAGGGACGCCGTAAATTAGAAAGTTCCCAAGGCATAAAACAGCAGAAGAAATGTAGGTTTTGACGTTTTGCAAACAGTGGGTACGTAAGTAGTTTATACGCACTTGGCAAAACATTGAATTATAGCTGTCAAATAGTTACTCATCGGGTTTTCACAAACCCCCATTAAAACAAATGAAGACAAGTAATACAACGAAAGTACTTGTTAGTGTTATATACAGAGCGATTTATAATACGTGTAAAAAACTCTGGCAACTTGTTCAGGTAGTCATTTAAACCAAAAAAATTTTATATAACATATGTACCGTTTTTTCTGTAAAGCTTCAACAGATTTATATTTTATTGATTTAGAAATGTTTAATATTTAGAGAGTATAGCCGAAGATTTCCCGGTAGACGTCACCCTTATCACAGAGTTTTCGGCCATACTTTTCAACGACTTTGAAAAACTGGTTCACTTGTTGTGCCACGTAATAATCAAGGTGATCATGCTAGAGAAAATAATGTTAGCAACAAAGAAAATGTAGTTGATGCACTGTTGGGCAATCCTACTTTGAGCATTAGACCCATTGCATCGCAGTTTTGTCTTTATCAAAATTTTTTATGGCGAACACTACATCGTGAACACTATCATACGTGCATTACAGCTGGAATATTACTGTCAGTATAGAGTTCGATACCTGCAGTGATGGAACTTTTAAAACCACATATTGTCAGGCAATCACAATTTTAACACCGTTTTATGGTGAATACTTGGGGTCATATCTTTCGTCGAAGAACTGTTTTGAAGTTTTACCTTACACGCTAAATGCAGAACACTGTCTAACTTTTCTAGATAAAACGCTTTTTGAGGAAATCGAACATATTCATAATTCAATGGTCGAATGCATATTTTCCTGAACGATGACTTTATCGTAGAAGTTTTATTGTTTGATTCCCAAGATCTTCCGACCTAAACCCATTATTTTTTTTTCTTTAGACCTATTCGAACCAGCTGGCTTACTTTGAAATAAACACATGCGAATAACGACTTGACCAAATAACAACAAGATTTGAACGAACTGATCAAAATAGGACGTCAATGGTTCGTAGGTGTTATGCTCGTGTTCGAGTTCAAGGAAAGCATTTTCAATATCTATCATAAGCAATATTTTCTGACATAATCATTTGTTTCGTGCTTTTAGTTATTTATTCTTAAAGTTGTATTTTAATAATCATATATAGTTTATGAAAACTTCTCTTAAAAGTTTGTTTAAGGTTTGTAAAAAAAAAAAATGGGGTCAGTGTTGATTTGATATCTTTTTTTTTAATGATTTCCCGTATAAGATTACAAAGCTTTTTATACATGTTATAAATCAGCCTGTATAGTTTGCTTACCTATTTTAGAAGCAGTGGTAAAAAAGAAATTGGCCAATAATTCCCATCATCAGATTTAAGTGTAGGAACAACTATAGGATCAATTCTAGACAATTTCCATGTGGAAATGTTCCAGTCCTCAAGGACTTTTCTTCATACAACTAGTTAGACATAAATTCGTTTATGTTATAATAACAATTCCGCACACAGTATGTCCTAAGATCTCGTTTGAAATACTTTGACTTCATACATTCAACGCTAACAAGTAGAGTATCCAAAAATGTTGTCTGCAAGTATCTGTTGGTGCGATACCAGCTATTACAAACAACACAAAAGTATCAGCAGACTCCGCACCACACAAGTTTAATTCATTAATGCGGCAAAACAGTTTCGAGAATGGGTAACGGCTATTCCTTAAACTTGTGTGGTGCGGAGTGTGCCGATACTTTTGTTTTGTTTGCCATACTACGCTACAGTCCTTGATATCATTATTTACCAACTATTACTTTTATAATACGTTTCTGTACAATAAAGACAAGTTTAGCTGAAGTAAAATGCTGGTTTACAATTTTCCGCACAATAAACTAATAAAGCTATGTATACTGTGATCGATAGTTTTAAATTTCGAAAGAAAAGGGTTACAGCAAGGGTTTAAAAATTGAACAGCTGTTGTTTGTTTTATACTATTTTCAGCAACGCGAATATTCGGCATCTTTTCGACAATGTTTCAAGTTGGATTGAAAAGAATTGAACTAGTATTATTATAACACAATTGCAGCTTATTCCCGAAAAACATTGGCATTAATTTCGGTTTCTTGAATAGGACTTGAAAAAGTGATAAATGTGGTGTCATCTGCATACATTGAGATATACAGATTACCAAAGCGAATATATAGCGTGGATAGGGTGGGACCGAGAACGGAACACAGGTAGGTAGCAAAATTTGGAATGTTGAATGTCAATACTGTGCCTGTATAAATTTTATCTTAATGTACTGTATACGAACTATAGGATAGAGTAGGATAATCCAATCAGCAGCATTTTCTCTCGCTCTATAGTTACATAGGCTATTCATAAATGCCATTTGATCCATGCAATCGAAAGTTTCACCTAAATCTCAAAATAATACAAGGGGATATTTGTATTTTCAAACTGACCCAATTTGTATGTATTCTTGTGATATTGTTAAAAAAGTTTACAAAGGGCACTAGAAAATTTCTATAATATGATACAACAATGAGTCGGAGGAGGCTGTTTGTTGCTGCGTATTGAAACATGTTCATATTCGCACAGTAGCTGCTATGCCTCGTCAGTGGGCTCAATTGTTAATTAGCAGTGAGAGTGTGAAGTGCTTGGTATGACATCGCGGTCATTAAGTGGGATACGGGCAGTTTTACGATATAACTGATTAAAGAGCAGATAATAAGACGTGCCAGCTGACGAGACTTGGCTGTACTATCAAGATGTGCTGACTCAAAACAAACTTTGGATCTTTGATGGTAAGGATACATCCGTAGCTGTCAGGAAATCTCGGAATTGTGAGTACTGAGCAGTACCTGTCTGCGGCCAAAGCCAAGAATTGATACCTGGTTCCTCCATCATGACAACGCTCCAGCTTTCCGCGTCAAAGCATTCACCGAATACTTGACCACTATAGGATTGAAACTTGTTGAGCACCATCCTTATAGTCCAGACCGTGCTCCCTGTGACTTTGCACTGTTCCTGCATGTGAAAATTAAGCTAAAGGAGCTAAAGGCACAGCGAGTGTGGTTTACTCCCTAATGAAACATGGCAGAGCTGGTTTAAAGATTTATTCCGGAGAATGAAGGGGTTCATTGAATGTGGCTGAAATTACTTTGAAAAAATGTAATAAATAAAGCTGTATTATTAGTATACTTTGTATGATTATTTGATGATGCGAAGCAGCGTTGGCAACCCTCCCCCCCTCTATATCTGTCTTACACGTCATGCTAAGACAAATTATTTTGTTAAACAAAGAATCTAGCCAGCAACAATTATCGGGCAGATTGAAAATTTCACTATCGTAATACCTAATTATATTGCTTTACATTAAGTTTATTAAATATATTCTGTGTACGTATTACTATTCACATACAATATTTGGAAATGTAAAATAAAACTGGAAACCATCATATCCCGAAAATACTATTAAAGCATTTATATAATTGCGTTATTTTATTTCGTGAATAAAATAAATTATCATTTTTAGCCAATCAGAGCAGCGTTACTGGACTTCATTCGCCCTATTGAAAAAAAGATGAAGGTCCGCCAGAGAGTGCAGCTGAACACCACCCATGTAGACGCTTACCCTCTCCGCCGGACACACCAACCGGAAGTTCTCAGTTGGTTTCATATGCATTCAAGTTGACGGTCATCCAATTCAAGTACCTGCTTCGCCAAGGTGTGCTTGGAAACAGGATCTTACACCTTCATATTGTCGGGGCCCTGTTTAATAAAGACTGTATTATTATTTTCAAATTTGAAAAGCGTTTAATAAAATACAGTTAAAATTAACTATCGGTAGGGTTTAATTTAGGCGATTAGTAAAATTTAAGGGATTTGTTGTTTTCACATAGTACACCTTTATACCTTTTTTTGCGCAAAGATATCATTTGATTCGGCTTTAATTTCAATAGTAATTACAACTTTTTTTTAAATCGCCCTTTTTCGTTTTTCTGTTTCGATTTCCGTGAGAAAGTCTTCAATTACAATACGTTATTTTGAGTAATTCAGTACTACTTGCCTTCTCAAGGTTGTTATTTCCGTTAACTGTTGTTTTCAAGGAAGATTTTTGAAAATGGTTGCTTATTATGATAAGATATTCTGATAATGATAATGATATCAAAACATAAGAAAGGTAGAGACAAAAATAAACACGAAAAATTTCACATCAAACCTCGCTTAATTAGCAAGCTAAACAATGTAATCAAATTGAAAAGGCGGCATAACGCATCTCCGCTTTGGAAAGGTTCGTGGTCGCGATTTCGGGGGAGCAAAGTTTTAGCCAAGGTTCATTGTTCCACTCAACTTCGAGCAAACCTATTTAACTTTTAATTACGACTTTATATGTATTGCGAAATAACTTCGTGAATTTTATTTATTCTTATTTTATATTGTTTGGATTGCAGGACAATGGTAAGGAGTTATCGCCCGATTTTGGGAGAAAAGGAGTAATTTAGGAGCATTCATTAGGGCATCTTCTTAAATTGCTTTAAATAATAAATATAATGAATAATAAATGATGCTATTAAATACAATTTTGGTAAAAGTAGAGTTAGTTGTCAAAGATGCTGATGTCAGATTACAAACAAGTTGTGTTTGATGATATTTTCCCGTAATTTTCCCATCAAGCAACAATGACACGGGGAACAGTACCCCAACAATTACAATGTCAAAACTAAGGAATAGTGGAACAAATAAGAAAAACTCTACGGCCGATTTTTTGAAACTGTAAAATCAGTATTCGAAAATCTAAATGGTGTATCACACGAGCAATTCTGAAAATGATATGGATATGATTTTTAATTATATTGATTAATTTATTGTTATGTGCAATACTAATTATGTATATAGTAATGTTTTAGTAAGAGAGAAACATTTCAATATATATGATTTTTCGAAATTAATTCATTAAATTTAGGCAAAAAATATAGCTAAAATTGCTTCCTCATGATACTGACTCGTTTACGCCAAAAGCAGTGCAAGCAGAGAAACATCACTCGACCTACGGACATGTTTCTGCCTAGCCGGCGTCATCGGCGTGGTTCCGCGTGCTTTTACTCATGCCTGTCGTTTAGAAAGCAGTAACGTAAACCAGGTACTGTTTTCCCAAGTCATCCCTCGAGCAGGTGTGAGATGGCGTGCGCATTTTTTTTTTTATTGTTTCCAGGCACTTTCTGATGTGTTTTGTTATACTTCATGGTAAGCCTGTGGAAATCGCCTAACGTGCTGTTTTCCAAAGCGCTCCTGCGCCGGGACAAAATACTAAACCTTGTAAGTGTGTTGCGGACTGATTAAGTTTCGGAATCCCCGCTTTAGGATAAAATTATCGCACTTTCTGTTCTCTCCACCCCTAATTTTGATGAATTTTGCCACTTCATAAGGTTAAAGCTCTGCCATTCCTTTATTATTATTTTTTTAATTACATCTTGAGTATCTAGGAATTTATACACACAGTAATGATGTAAATGCAAAGTATGTATACTTAAAAGAAAGTGTAATCCTAATTAATCAATTAACAGAGAATCACACGAATTAATGAATTCACCCATATATATATGTGCGCATTTGTTTGCGGCGAAATTACACATGTTCACGAAAATGATGAGCATCTTGCGAACATCCACATTACACAAGCTTTGAATGTTCCGAAGAGATCTGGCGCATTATTCTATACACCACTGATCCCTTTATTCCATAGCAATACTCTTACGACGAAAGCCGTGTAGTAAACAATACCACTTATACACGATTGGCTGCATGCTTTTTGCCATACAGTTATTGCACGCTATGTATTTTTTTTTGTTTTTCACGAAAATTGTTTAGTTAACATATGAAAGTTTTTAGTTAAATTAAAATGTGTGAAGCTCTTCAAGAAAATATAAAGTAAATGAATGGTTACCATAAATGTGTAGATACTGTAAATCAATTTTGTAAGTTGATTAATATGAATAATGCAAAATATTGTAATAATAGTTAGATCTAACAATGAGATTTCAGGTGTTGGTGGTCAATTTTAGAAAATTTAAATAAATGCCTTTATATAGTTATTAAAGATATCGCTTTTAGGATATCATTATCTGAAATTTTTTATTTTGATTAGCTAATTGCTGGTGATTTAGTCGTCACGATTCTACCCACAGGTACCAGCGTTAAATTCTTGTATTCTTATTCGGCACCCCAGCATTTTTATTTCACGTTTATTTATAGGTTTAAAAGAGAGACTGAACTTGACGCGAAGTGGAAGGTCTTTCAACTTTAATGAGAGATTGTCCAGTGTCTTATCGGAAAGCCCAATTATACATGAAGCAAAAGAGTACACTTTTGTTTATTAGCATAGACCAAAACAATTGGGTGGTTGTGTTGGAGAACGGTGGCGTTCAATTTCCAACAGAGTTACAGAAGATGCTGGCGTAATCCTTCCATCCCTGCTGACGTAAAGAGGCGCATCCTTTTAGCAGGACCAAACTTCACGTATAATTGTTTTTTGGAAGTGTCTTTCGGAAGGGCAGAGCTTTCTACAGTCCAATTAAAAATTGATTATCTACACAATAAAACTTACTAAGGCTGATCGATAAGTTTTCTTAGAGAACTTACGACCGTAATCCAAAAAACTAAGGTCTCCAAATCGCTAGGGTCGCAGGCAATCGTACATGAATGTTAAAAACGATGAAGAAAGAAGTGGGATCGCCAATTTCAGACGAGGCAGTCGCGAAGGTTGAGCAAACTATGTGTGAAGTTAGACGAATCACTCTGGATGATCTCTGCAGTTCGGTTCCTGAAACAGATGATTTTGACGGAGAAGTTGGAAGATGTGCAGCAACGAGTTGACTTTTCGCGCGATTTAATTTTAATATTACATTAAAATTATACATATAGCTTCTACCGGTCTTTTACAATTATATGTATGTTTTTAATGCAATTTTAAAATTTAAACTCGCATAATTACGGTGTACAACACAAAATAAAGATGTTTGTCCATAAAGTTAAAATTAAAACAAACAAGCAATCTGAAATGTAAATGCGAAAAGGGAAAGATATTTTTTAAAAACAAATTCTGAAAGGTAAAAGGGTTTTTATTTAGACAACACAGCCGAAATAACCCAAAAAGGAGGAATTTAAATATTTGAACGAAAACCGGTTAGAGAGAACAGTAGATATGTACCAGTAGCAGTAATCAATACCGCAGCGCTAATAAAGTTCATATGAAAGCCACCAGAATTGCAGAAGATCTCTTGTCAATTAGACATTTATATTGTTTCTGGATCTCTAATCTATGATTTCCTATTCCTAAGGCTACAATGTTACAAATGAATTATTAGCTGCTGAATTTGCTTACTAATTAGTCTGCTCACGCTACTTGATCAAATGCTGAAAGATTTATGTATTCAGTAAGTATCCCGTGTACTATGATTAATGTGTTACACGTCCGAGAAACGACGAAACTTGATTGGCAAGTTGGTGAACAGAATTAGATGTTATGTGTCTAAACTGAAAGAGGACATACTTTCGACATAACTTGAATTAGGTTTGCGTTTATTCCAATGCATAGGATTGTTAGAAGAATTACAATAAGTATGTAACAAAAAATTAATAGAAATAACTAGCAGGGAGTAACGAAGTTGAATGTTCCAAAACAGCAAATTGAGTAGTACCAAGGATAGTAAATGCAAAGCAACTTGCTTCGCTATCGCTTTTACAACAACGTCATTAAAATTTAATGATCTAAGCTACAATCTTCAGCAGTAAAAGTGTAAACTAAGCTGAAACTAACCCATTTATATACTTTTAAATTTACGGAAAATTAGCCGCAGTCATGTTTAATTTAACAAAGAGTAAAGATTAAAAGCTTCTTTTTGTAAATTTCTTATTTCTGCTTTTGATAAACTTAATATTACCAACATTATGCCTCTCCTCAAGCACAATGTGTGGGGTGATATTAGATTTATTAACGGCGTCCAGGGAAATTCAAACAACACAAAAGTACTGCGTCGCACTTCGCACTATACAAGTTTAATTAATCATCCGGGACAGCCGTTTTGAGGATGTGTCGATTCTCATTTTTAAGCGTTGCTCATTCAGTCAACCATCCGGCCAACGGTTCAGAACGAGGATAGGCGCATCCTTGAAACGGCCGTCCCGGATAATTAATTAAACTTGTGTTGCATGGAATGTACCGATATTTTTGTGTTGTTTGCCATACTCCGCCACAGTCCTTGCTATCATTAGGGAAATTCAACTTAAAATTGTGATGAAAATAAGTGTAAATAAACAATAATTATTATTTGCAATTAATTGTATGAAATTTTTATTTTGCTTAAAACTTTCCGTAAACACTGTATATATTTTTGTACTATAATGTACAAATATTGTTAATCAACTGAAGCATAATTTCTGTCGATAAATATCATGAATTTGCTTTGTTGATACACATCAGAAGGCAAGAAGCGTATATGTCATGTCGTTTCGCCTATAAAAGAAGCTCAAATTTCCGTTTTAGTTAGACTCCTGGTCGGCACGTCTTTTATCAATGCGGATGAATCTTGCTGAACGAGGTATCAAAGAGGCAGTTCTCGCCAGTCGATGTACTCTAGCTAACGGGGTCTATGTCCCAAGCTATTGGATTGCACTGCGTACAGTTTAACTCTACGGGGTGATGTAAAACAATACTAACAGCCTCCTGCAGTTTTAAGTCCGAGTCGCCGCGTAAGTTCAAACAAACGTATTCCCGCCCGTGTTGAGTTATTTTCCGTAATTTCACTAGAGACGCGTTTAAAGTTTCACGCGCGATACCACCTTCTAGTGTACAGAAAATTTATAATTTGTGACTTATGATTTTATGCCGAAATTCAAGCTGAAAGTCGATTTTATTTTAAGAATTTTATTTCCGTTTGTTCATTTCAATTTACCGTATAAAGGTTCTTTTCTTTTTTTATGTTAGTAAAACTGTTTATTTTCATTCAGCCGTTTAAACCGTTGAACTGTGGACAATTAAGCCACTTTCGGTAGACGTTGATGGACGCAGCGCTCGACACCGAAATAAATCATTAGATTTCACTAATTTAATAGCACCGTAATTAATTCCAAGGCACGTGTTGATTACTTGTTTATTTTACCCGATTAAATATTCCGTCAGAATTAATTTACCCCATGTGCGACCTTTATGAGCAGGATGCGCAATTAGAACCGTAAATTGCCAAGTTAGTAGTGCAGATTTTCTCAGTAGCTTTTGTCAATAAAAGGTTCCAAGAATAAAGTAAATGAACACTTAATGAGTAGTTTAATAATAATAATAATAATAATGTTTATTTCATTACTTGACACAAATGTGTATATAACAAGTAAAGACAAACAAAGACAAAGAAAAAAAAATGTTATCAATATTTATAACTATATAACCAACTTATGTACGCAAATATTCATCAATGAAATAAAATAAGGACTCTAATAGAAATCTTTTTAGGTTGCTTTTAAAATGAAAGAGTGTCCCGCTCTTCCTATAGGAATCTTATTATATATAGTTACGCCGATACTGTTTACGCCCGATCGAGTTATACTCAGCAGTCCATCAGTAACATGCAAATTATTTCGGGCTCGCGTAGCGTAATTGTGTATGTCTGCATTTTTGATATACTGCTCTTGATGTTGGAAAATATGACAACACACTTCAAATATGTAAAGGCACGGAAGCGGCAGAATGTTCAATTGTTTAAACAGTGGTTTACTGGAATCAGTGTAGTGAGCACCCACCATACTACGAATTATCGCCTTCTGCGCTAGAAACACTTCCTTCGCAGCTGCCGAAGAACCCCATAGCAGTAGTCCATATTGAAGTCGTGACTGAATTTCAGCAAAATACAGTGATCTGAGGCAAGGTGGTGCAATCTGTGATCGTATACAACGAAAAACATAGCATTTGCTCGATATACATATAATGAACTATCTTTTGACAATGGTTCGTCCAGCCTAGGTTGGCTTCGAATGTAATACCTAGATACATAAGACTGCTGCAGTCGGGTACCATCCATTACCAAGTTTCAAAAATTCACTTATCATGTACTTTGTTTTTTCTAAACTAAGCTAACTTATTTTCATACAAGCACACAGTAAGCTTAAAACTACAAAGAAAGTAAGCAAAGCCAATTCTCTGTATTTTCTTAATTAGTGATATACCAAATGTCGAAAAATGTCTGGAAGTGCAAACGAGCACTCGAAAAGAAGCAAACGCAAGGATTAAACTCAACAATGTACAAGGTGATGGTGCAATAGCAAGAAGCTTCAATTGTTTACAAAATGATTGGATTGGTAACAAAGTTACGATACTAAATAGATTTCTTCCAATAGAAAAGGTTTTCATCGTTTTTGAAGCATTAATGAACTGTTTTAAGCGCATGCGTTAGGAAAGAACTAGTTCTGGATTGAATCTGTTCGGTGGTGGAACAACAGATTTTGCCATATCAAGTGTAAATATTCTGTTATTCTATGCGAACAAAACCTAGGCAGTTCTTTCAGTTGTTAGTCAGAGTCAGAAACTGATTTCACGATTCCTCAATCGGTTCAGAATTAATTCGTTGTCTGTCGGAACAATCTTGGAATTGATTCTTAAGTAAGTAAGTAATTGTCTTATCAGAAAGTGATTCTACAAAGTCGCATATAGTAATTTACAACACGTTACTCTACAAGTACACACATACACACCATAGGTAGAAATGATATTGAAAATTGAGAAAGTTAATGCTGCGATTAATCAAATTCAATTGACATCAAATAACACGATATTAAAGCGAAAAGTTAGCTCACTCTCCAATGCCATTAATCGTCTTTCAACATGTAATCAAAACAAAAGTCTGATCGCAACAAGAGTCCGTAAGAGAAGGGACGTAGGAAAGTTTCATTCGGCCGAACATACATACGCAATAAAAGAAACTAATAAAAAATTCACAATGTCACAACGAGTCGAAATAATTGTTTGCGCATTTTCTTTTAGCCATAATGGTGTCGAAAAGTTTGCATAATATAAACCTACAGTTAAAATCCATGCTTTATTGGTAAATATGAAATCTCATAGAATTCGACACGCGATAATAGG
Source organism: Marronus borbonicus (assembly GCA_902655005.2). Lineage (NCBI taxonomy): Eukaryota > Metazoa > Arthropoda > Insecta > Coleoptera > Scarabaeidae > Marronus > Marronus borbonicus. Next base: position 15,703,297 of record LR737385.1, on the reverse strand, counting down.
CCAAATAAATTACTATAATATCAAATTTTATTGCTATTCATTACCATTTCAATAAAAAGAAAAAAACCGAAAACATTCTCAGGCATGTGGCAAGCGGATGTCTAAAGTCAAGTTATATCTGCAAAAGAAAATTAGGAACAATAGAGGAGAATGGAAAACGAAATCTAGAGTATTCTAACAGCATTACAGACAATAGCACTGTGTCTAGTTTAGGATGTAACAACTCGAACAAAATTGAGATTAGTTGTCATTAGGTAAGCGGCAAACGAACTCGAACATTGTCCTCATTATACAGCAAACAACAAATGAAATCCTTGCAGTCTCTTTCCGACAAATGGTAAAGCACGAGTTTATCGGTGCACGAGTTAAAAATAAACCGTGTCAGAGCAGAGACTGCGACAAACATTATCCGCCAAATTACGGTTTGCTCTGTAAAATTTGTCGGAAATGCACAATACGCGTGCACGAAACGTCAACATCTATGATACCACTGCCATGGATTGTGATAGGTCAATTACCGAGTTTAATTAATTTAATTAAAGCGTTCCAGGGAGAAAATGTTATTCAGAGTTGAATTATTTTCAACGATGAATTTATGGAAATATTCAAACTTAATATTTAGTAATAATTGCACACTATTTAATTATGAAAGGCAAATAAATTAAATTTGCATATTTTCTATATTTCCTAGTGTAATACCCTTCACAATATTTCAATTATTACATGATTTTATACTTGTTATACTTAGAATTAAGGCCTACACTTTAACAAGCCGATGAGAAAAATTGTCAATTAAACTTTGTTGCTAATAACCCGCGTAAATATTTCCTGTGCTAAGCAAACTGATTTGCGGTTATCCTGAAAACAGTACAATTACGACTGGAAGAATACCAGGCGCAAGCTAATAGTTTATTCGGAATATGTAGGCGAACTGACAACGCTTGCAGTAGTTCGTTTTGTTTCTTTATAATAAGCTATACTTAAAGCTAAAATCGATTTGCGTGATTTGTGGTGAAGCTTTGTAATAAGATGATCCTCCCACTTGCACTACGTGGGAACATCTTCCGACTCATTCGTGATGAATTCATCCACAGAATACTCATAATCAAATATACTTACGGAACCTGCTTCGCACCGTCCCCATTTTCTGTTACATTTGTTTCGTTGTGCATCATAGTTGCGACTAAATTATCTGCATCATATAACAAAATGAGTTATTGCAACGATGACAGAGCACGGTCTTAATTTGGTATTTTACTTTATTTAATGTTTTTGTATTTTTAATGAATTCATTATCGTCATTTTTATAGCTGTAACCAAATATCAATGCAGAGTAGCGTCAGAGAAGATTCCATTTATAACACACAGCGGAAGGTATCACAAGGAATAATATCAGAGGCACCGCGGCGAAAAAATGAGTCTAATAAAGGTGGTTGTAATAGGTTGACATTACAATTTTAACCAGTAAAATAATGTTTTAGGCTGTCGATGGCATTTATCGATGAGAATGTTTATATTCAAATATAACAATAATGTAATATAATAAAGAATAATAATTACAGTACTTAATAACAGATACCTCAACGCAAACCTGGCATTACCCATATTATTTTTCGCAATTACACTTGAAAAGTATTCGAAGGGGAATTGGCGGCTAACGAAAACTACAATACAAGGAAGTTTCTTCTTTGCTATTTATGCACGAGATAATTACTGCACAAGGTGTCGTTAAATCGAAATGTTTATGTACTTAATATGTTCATAAATGAACAATGAAATTGAATGATACCCTCTGTTTATTACCAATGATTTTTAAATAAGTGGTTTTAATTTACTTTCAGAATAGATGTGTTGTATTTAAGTTCTTAAGTTCCTGTCTCCCCAAATCCTGTCTTTTCAAATCCCGTTTCCCTCAATTTTCCTAATAGACCAAATTCCTTTCTTCCAAATTCCCTCCGGTGGTTGATTTTTTAATAGCTTTAAATAAATGTAATACTTTTTCTTTAATTAAAATTAAATATCTAGACTGTTTTTTAGAGAAACATGTCTAGTGTTAAAATTTATTTTTATCTTGTTCTCTTGTTTTTCAGTTGTTTAAGGTATGCCAATCCAATAACTTGATAGTTTGACTAGTTGGCCTAATGATGATCGCTTCTGGTGCTGCGGATTAATATAATTTAGACTGCTGAATTCCAAATAGTGTGTTATGTGAGTTTCGTGTGTTTTTACAAAAAAATGTATTTAAAATATAAATTATTGGAAACAATTGGAGACTTTGATTGTCTCTCACAAAGAAATGTTAACGAAGTCTTTTTTTTATTTAAAAATTTAATAACATAAATTATCAACATGCCAGAATTCGAATACCAGCCAAAATTAATTCAAATTCTGCAAATATTCAATTAAATTTTAATATTTTGTGCATATTGAAATTAGATAATAAAAATCCAATGAATTAAGTGCAAGTGCACATAGTTCAATGCAATGATCGTTATGATATATTTATTCTTCTATTTGCCAATTATTAGACAGTTTGAAGATTAAATTGGTAATTATTTCAATTTCTACTTTAATTAACGTTTGATTTGATAAGTAAAATTATTTTTTCATTTATCTGCGAGTTAAGCTCTAGAAATAAATTGAACGCCTAATTATTAATATTAATTGTTTCCTTTTTGAATTTTAGGTGGTTAGCAGAAGAGAATAGAGAGAGAACCTTTTTTATTTTTCTTCCCAACATTATTTCGCCGCGACGTTTTGTTAATATTTTTTATAAACTTTTTATATATTTATTTGTTTTTTCGCTTTTACTTTTTTTAATATTTCAAATATTTTGCTTTTGTTTATTTTATAAATTCAACATATGATGTGTGTTATTTGTGAATCTAACATTTCCTTTGTTTTATTTCCTTATAAATTCCATATTTCATTCGCCTTATTTTGTATCAATCCATATATTCTGCGTTTATATTCATTGATGTGCACGCATTTAATGTAAATATTGATTAAACAGTTAATTCAAAATCGTCAACGTACAAATTAAGAACCGTTTTAAAAGTCTGTACGAAGAAGTTACCACTAGCGCTTGTAATGGAAAATCCACGAGCTACCGTGTCGTATGCGCTAAAACAGCCGTACGAGGCACAAAACTTTCAAAATTGAACAATCGGCTGTAAACTCGAATATTGTGTCGTATGCCTCCATGCACCATTCACATTGTAGTTTGCCATTAACTTAAATTAAAATGATAAAAAACATGCGCGCTAAGCTAGCACGAATTATTCGCAACAAACAGACAATTATCTAGAAAACATTTTGTTGTGATGGAGACCAGCAATGGCATTATTGATACATTATCAAGGATAGCGACATTTCTAGTTTATATATTCAATTTCATAAGTCATACTAATTTTCTGTGAGTACATTTCTGAAATAAATGTGTCTCTGCAGTGATTTTACAACAACTCAAAAACACATAGCTTCATACCTGAATAAAAGTATCGCTCTATTTCCTCCGGTCATTCACTTGATTAAAAAATATAATTCCAGTTATAAAATTTCAAGGAAACATTTTTTGACAAAAACAAAACAATATTTAACTCTCATTTGATGTAAGTATTGATTTTATTTTTTTGATGATGATGTCCTTAATGTTTACATAAATATTGGTTATTTCATCAAACGCAATGAATTTGATAACGATCGTTTGTTTCTAAATTTATTTTGAATCATGGTGGAGAACCCAACTTCCTTATACCAGATTGTAAAAGGGCTCTTAATGCTTTTAAACATGCAGTAGAGAGGGTTGGATACATCTCTTGCACTAATAATCAATACTGTCATTCTAAAATGTGTCGCCTATTCATATCTTATTTTCGCGGTGTTTCATTTCCTCAGCAAAATAATACTTAAAATTCAGTTTTAATGAATTTAAATGTCCGACTATTTCAAAAGACTCAAAACAACACGTTTGCGCTCTTGAATTCTTTCTTTTTCACAAAACCTCCAATTTTATTATGTACTGCAAATATATCGGTTTCTGAACCTTGTAAATATAAGTTCAGTTTCAGAATAAATTTCTCATCATGTAATAATTTTACGTATTCATCTTGTTTGTTGACAAACTTTGTTACTTCTTCTCCTAATTATTAATCTTGTTATAACCTTCCTCTTGGATAGCCGTCGCACTTCAGTATGCAGAAAAAGCGATTAATGCGAACTGCCCATCTCTTCACAAAATTTTTTGAACAAACGATATTGAAATTTACGGTTTTCACAGCGCTCTCTAATATGCCTTTTACTTAATTTTTCATAGCTTTTGAGAGTAATGCCTCTCTGTGAAGACTGCAGAGTCAATAGCGTGTTCGGGCGAATAAAAAGGCAAATCATGCGCCCCATTATTTCATATATAACGTATGAAAACAATTACCTCAGACCATTCTTGTACGTCTGTGCAAAACAAAAAAATTACTCGCCCAAACTCTGATGATAAATTCCTTTTCCACCCGTTGAGACATTTTATAAATTCTACATACAATCGTATTATTAGATAATGGATTTTTTTTATTTATTTGAAATCCTTATCTTGAAACATAACTTCAAGTGCATCTTTTATTTAATGTTTCTGCGCTTACCAGACTGTGCAATTCGCAAACTAATAAAGTATGAAGCTTGTACTTCATTTGTAATGGTAAAATAAACCAGCTTATTTTTCGAGGTATTCAGTTCTATTACTTTGCTTTAAAAATATTGAAGAGGCTTGTTTTTCAAGTCTGGATGCTTTGTATTAATATGCCGAAGTAATTTATTTAGTCGCGTACTCTCATTTGCTAAAATTTTATAACAAATAATGCATTGCAGAGGAAGTTCTTCTTTATCATCGTTCCACGAAAACTCGAATTGCAAATAATCGGAATTGTACTTTCTCGCTATTTTTTGTCACTTTGACAATCTATTGTTTTCATTGTTTTCATTATTTTTGCTAACGGTAAATTCTTTATCTTTTATTTCAACAATCTGCACTTTTGATGTATTGTAAGAACAGTATTAATTTAAGTAAAACAATAACATTATTCCGATGACTTTTTAATCCCTGATAATTTGTGATACACTAGTACTAGCTTAACCCTCGAAATACCACATACGTATCATAGCAACACTTTACAATGATCACCATATCATGGAGTAAAGGTACGCGTGAATTTCAAAGATGTGCAATATACTCATTTGTTTCCTGAATACTACAACGTACTCGACGACTTACTTTAATAAAAAATATATAACTAACTAGCTCATATTATTGCCTATATTACGAAGAAATGGACTAAATATCCCTATATATTTGTACGTGAATATTTTAAAAATTGCGTTCCTTCATGTAAAATATTTTTAGAATTATTATGCGACCCACTAAATATTGGTTCGCGGCAGTTTGGAAAGCGCTGAAGAGACAGCACGTATTTTATTCTTAGTGGCGTGTCTGGAGTAGTCTGCTCCTGGTACAAGAGCTAAGTTATCTAAATTAATTAATACACAAAAGCGTTATAGTTAATTTTTGCTTTGTTCCATCTGTCATCTGTAAAGTGTGTGTCAGGGTTGTCCTACGTCAAACTGTATTTTCACAGCTATTTATTATTAATTTATATACTGAAATGTATAGGCTACTTTCCATACATATCGGATTCTAAGCCGCCCTCTGAAAGTCGTGGCGGTTTGCTGAAATGAATTTTATCATTTCATCAATCCATTATATTAAAACTAGCTCACTAAGTCTTCCTCTTATACAAGGATGTATACTACAGATTATATAAAGGCATCACGTTATCTAGTCCACATCAAATAACATTCTAGAGTTAGCTTCAGCAATTAGGACGGCATTTGTAGTAAGGGCGAACTTCAATTATTATCGCAAATCCTTTACGCACCAAATTCCTATGATATATGCGAACTTTAACGTTATGCTGTTATCTTTAACCCGTACAGCTACAAAAACAGATGACATAAAGGGTACAAAGTTTATAGAGCAATGCCGACAATTAAATGACCGCCTCGACCCTATTTCATAAACAGCGGTTACGATATAAATTGGCCGAAATTTATCTGGCAGTGTTCTTTTTGTTTCAGATATTTCTGCACATTTATTAACAAAGGGTATTCAACAACGTCCGCACGTTTCCTGCTTATTTTCTAACTTGTTGGTACGTTATAACGGGTGGTCCGTTTATTTCGAATCATCTGAATAATTCAGAAGTTGTTAGCTTCTTTTTAAATCCAACATGTTTTTTAACAAATTATTAAAGAAGCATTCACCACTAAAGCACTGCTATCCAAAATTGTTTAATGAATAAAATTGGGTTTCTAAAAAACTAATCATTTATAATTAAAATGTTATAAAACAATAACGTGCAACAAATGCACTAATTATCCTTCGTCGAATATTTTCAGGTGTTGGAGCATTACGACAAACTTTTTCTTTAATGTAAGCCCACAGAAAATAATCGAATGAGATCAAATTTAAGGAACGAGGTGTTCAAGAAATGGGGGTCACTTTGTAATCTTGGTAAAACTGAAAGTAATCCTTTTTTGTTTGTCGTAACGAGAAATGCCAAATGCTTTACGTTTATATCTTTTAGGTTTTCCTTAATATACCATTTATGTTAACTTTAGATTAAATCATCTTCCTGTGATCTTGGGGAGTTCCCTTACAATTATGACATTGTCCCCTTTTTGTGTTAAAATTTTCACTTGAAACTTTTCTAAAACAAACTGTTTCCGAATTATTCGAATAATTGCAAATAAACGGATTAGCGAAGTTCAATGTATTTTTCTTTTCATTTAAGTTTTTTATTTTTTCTCGAGTTAGAAGCTAATATTCATTAGGTTGGAGTTTCTTATTAACTATATTCTGATTGCATTTTCGTTTGTAAATAATACTACCACGAAACAAGAGTTTACTATAGAAGGAAGGCAATGTAAAAGTTTATAACGGGGTCATATAGACGAATGAGACGAAAATAGTGAAGCCATTATATAATTAAACAAGTTCTTAAGATACTACGCTTTGTGAAACCGTTCTGTAAAGTTTAAAGAAGTTATTTAATTAAATTGGAAGCATTCCTCTTGAGCACGTAAAGCAGACAAAATCGACCTTAGACGATGCTGATTCCAGAATCCTACATTCTATGCTTAGGTTGTTTTGCGTCGTTTACGCTGGGATCAAATCAGTTTTAATAATACAATTCATGAAATAGCTATATAGCTAAAGAATCGAACATACGGCAGTTGATATGTTTTGTCTCAGGGCGAAATAACAAACGACAGTAAAACAAGCTTTACTTGTTGCGGATTAATTATATAATTTTCAGTAGAGCATAATTTAGAATTTAGATTAAAGGAATTTAGAAATGAAAGTAGAAAGCTGCACCATCATCGTTAAAGAGTAATTTTCATTAAAATATTGTAATAAAATAAAGCCTACTATTGTATAGTAATATTGATAGACATGATTGCCCCTTAACTAGAAGTTGCAAAATCATCAAAATGTATTTCGACATTCGTTACACATAAATGCAACGTGTTTCTTAGGAGCCCATGTTAATGTATAAAGAAGCGTATTCGGGCGTATTTACAAACTTATTTCACCCTTCGTTTGTTGAATATTTGCATATATCCAGCTTTTATGGGCTTTTCAGATCCATAGCTTTGCGATCTCGTTCCATAGTTTCCTGTTTTCACCTTACTTCTCCAATTTATGTTTTTTCCTTTAGATCCTGCAGTACCACATGCTTCTATCTTATCCGGGGTCTTTACTCTCTCCATGCAACCTTTTTCACTGTTCTATTACTTGTCATTCGCCCTATATGTTCATACCACCGCAACCTCCTTTTTCTCACCGCTCTTATAATATCCCTTTCTTAATGTAGTTTCCTAGATTTTCATAGATTTCTTTATTAGTTCTTCTAATATATCCTCCTTCCAGTTTCTTCCTGCCAGATATCCTGAGCATGTTTCTTTCCCACTTTAAAGTACTTTATTGAGACTAAGGACCCACGTTTTACACTCGTATAATGCTGTTGGTCGTAGTATTATACTATGCAGTGCCAATTTTGTTGCTGTTTTTTCGATTTATGTATAGTCCCACTTTTTATGTCTCTAGTATTAGCAGTGATCCGGTTTCTTCTATGGTCTTTTATTTCTGACCATCAGAGCTTCATCATCCTAATATGCTACTACGTGGGGATATATAGCATTTCCTTCTTGATTTATCTATTGCTTTCTGCAGTTAAATAAATAACAAAGTCGAAATGTAGTCGCCTAGCCTGAGACCAGTTTTCACTCCAGTCTCCAGACATTTGTCCTCTTATACATTGTAGTTTGTAACGTCATTCTAGTTAAGCTAATTAATTTACGTGGTATCTGGAATTCTTCCGTTATTTGTAGCAGTTTGTCACTTCGAGGTGAACCATATGCTCTTTTAAAGTCCACAAATAACATGAACGCAGGAATTTATACTCATAGATAGATCAATATTTCACTGTAACTACTTGGTCAGTTGTTGCTCTTTCCTTTCTGAAACCTGACTGATATTCACCGATCTACGGATCAATTATATGTTTCAATTTGTCTTTTGCTGTTCCCGCTGGTACCTTATAAATTACATCCAGTAAGCATATTTCCGTATAATTAATGCAGTCTGTAACGTCTCTATTCTTATCCATATTGTCTTAACTAACTCATACACTTTCTGTTTCAAGTCATTACGAGCGTACTTTATTTATTCTGCTCCTAGACCATTTTCACCTGGGCTCTTATTATTTTTTTAACTTTTCAACAGCCTTGTTTGTCTTTCCATTATCATACGTTACACTTTGGTGCTAACGTATCGAAAATGCCCGGAGATTACTCCAAGGTAAAATTACAACAGGGATTTATCATTCATGTTAAAGTAAGTTACACCATATGTTTATACTGCTTTTTATTAAGTTAGGGAATATTGCAGATATAGAACCACAACTAGAAAGAACAAATAGGAATACTATAACATAATTGTACAACCCTATTAGTAACGATCAATGAATGAAAGGACACTGAAGCTTACAGGTGCACAAAAAACATCAAATATGTGCTTATCTTCACCTTTTACTGTTAAAACTTTTAAAAAACATATGTAAAGACACGCAGAAATTTGTAAAAAAATATGAAAGGTGAGCCTGATAGAGTTAAAGCGAATATTGCGGTAATGTTTGTGAGGAAGTATTACAAAATATTGGTTGATACCACTATACAATATCATAGCCCTCAAGACACCGTGTAGTAAATATTACTGAAATGTTATCGCTTGATTCATTACAAAACTTAATACATCAACCTATAGGTTTGTTCTAATATCCTCAGAAAACAGTAAGGAGTGACCCTAAAACAGGCCAAAAAATCCCCGTTTTCGGTATCTTGAATTTCGAACCAAATTGTGCGCCAAATAGAAGTTTATGATAATACATTATTCCGATGAAAATATCAACTTAGGTCCACTTCTTAGTTTCGAGAAGTGGGAAGTTAGCATGGTGTAAAATAAGGCTTCAAATAAGGGTAACAGTAGAACAATCGAGAATGTATCGACTTCAAGTCAGAGATAAAAATATAGTGGACTTTCCAAACACTAGTACATTCTATGTACAGATACACTTGTGTAATATATCCAGGAAAACGTACCATTTTGGTAATATACAGCGTGTCCCACTAAGAGCGGGGGTCGGCCATATTTTGGAAACTACAATAGCTATAGTGATAGGAAAAAGTTTTATAACTAAAGTGGCAAAGGGAAATTTAATGAGAATATTTTTAAATCCCAAACATGACCGCTAGGGGGTATAGTTGCTAAGGTCAACAGTACGCTTGAAATTTAAAAATCATGTAAAACTAAACCTACTATAATATCCCGAGTTTTTACCCGAATTAAAGAAACGCGGTCTTGTTAAATAAGCATTCAGCGCTGTTTTAAATACCACAATTAGTGTCATCTGCTAATGTTCAAGAAATTTACTAGATGGAGTTATCCGCAACTGTACGAATTTTCTCAATTATCTCCAAATATTCAAATGTAACAATATGCGTTTCTTACGTGATGTTTGAAGAGTTTTGATGGACTAAAGTAATGTCGAAAACCGCGTAGTGATATCTTTCTTCTTTTCCGGGATGTGCCTTAACGACTCGTAACCGATCTTTAGATTTATACCTGATCAGTCTCAACTGTCCGAGGTTGGTAACAAGAATATCTCTATGTTACTGAATTTTTGTGACGAATTTCGAACTTACGTTTCAATCAACAGCTCTGACATCTCTGACATTTCTGACACAATGTAACCATATTCTTCCTCTAAAAACACTAAGCGGCCGCTAGCAACTAATACGTGATCAAAGCAATCTGGAAGACGACCAAAGTTTAAAAAAAATGTAACTCTTTTAAATTATCTATCATCAATATTTCGCATTTATTTTTAAATTTTCATCATTCATTTATGACTCAAATGAATTAAAATAGGCAACCAGACTTTGAAGATTCAACGTTGTACATGTTAGTAGCTCTGATTGATGAATTGTAGCCCCAAAATTGCAAGCGAAGTATTGAGCAAATTTAAAAGCTACGTTTTTTTAAGTTTTGGTCGTTATCGCGACAGCTTAACCGTGTGTTGTTCTTTTAAAAATTCAAGCTGCCAAGTTAAATTCAACGTTGCTAACCCCAGTCAGTTGAGATTGATCACTCCGAGTTATTTGAACTTATTGCATACTGATCGAGTGGATATTCTACAATTTTAGTTTTAACTAATTTAAACTTTCGAATACATATTTCATCCGAGATGTATGCAATTGTTAATTTTCTACCTCTACGTTGGGATATTTAAAAATTTTAAATGAAATCTGCAGAAATGTGTTGATTAACCGAGTCACGAGCTGTAAGCTGTAAATGGCTTGTTTCCCCACCTAGCAATAGGTCTGGCTTTCTCTCAATGCCGTTCGATACTATTGTCTGTCGGTCGATATTTTATTAGGTACCGAATTTATCATTACGACACATTTCCAGTCCAGATCCATAGTTTTGTTGAAATGTATGAAATTATGCTTTGTAATAAAATTAGAAAATTCAGAATTTATGATGTCGATGTCCTTCACATTAAGTAAAATTTGTAGCCATGTTGTTGCTACAGCAAAGCAGATTTGAGTGTATTCTTTTAATATTCCAACTGCTTTCCAATAAAAATAGCTTATAGCACCGTGGAATGTTTCAAACATGCGTGTAAAATAAATTTGGGGTCACAAAATCCCCATAATTTTATACAACATATTTTTAGTCGGTGAGTCTAAATCGAAAACAAAAGTCAATTAGTAACTCTAAATATTAAGGAAATAATCAGACCATTGAATATATAGTTTTTATTAATGGTATCAGTACATTGAAAAGTAAAAAATTACAACACATATTGTATCTAACAAGAAAAAGGAATGAACGTTTAACGCGCTGCAAACTAATCAATTATTAACAGTTAAAAACAAACACGTAATATATTTTGAAAAGGAAATTTCTAAAGACCAACTTGTGCTTCACAACCTTTTCCGGCTAGTATTTTATCACCCATTTCTCTCGATTTTTTGACAGCTATATCAGCAGGTGCTCCTCTAAATATAGTTTGACAACTGAAATTATGAAAAAGGAGATTATAGATATTAAGAACTTTTTAATAGGATGATTATAAAAGCTGTCTAGAGGTGAACTTACTTGGAACTTATATCGAAATTACTTCCACCTCTACATTTTATTAAAAGACATGCTTCTGGAATTGTAAATGCTTCTCCGTACGCCATTTTAAATTCAGGTGTTCCAGAAAATACGCAATCTAAAAAGAAACGAAAGATTTAAAGTTTGTACTACACACAACTCAGCATACTAGTTTGAAAAATATGCTATTTGTCCAACTAGCATTCAATTCTTTAATTTAGTATAATTCTGCTGCTTTTTTCAGAAATAAATGGAACTAATAAAAATATGAAAATATGGCAAGACATAGAGAATTTGAAATATACATGTTTCAACTTTTTTCCTGGGATTAATGATGGATGAAATTAAAATAACGAAATCAAGCAATTAAATTGACACTTTGACGCTTGCTGTCGTCTTTAGAATGAATTATTATGCTTTGCTCTACTTGTTACATTTTTTATAAGAATTTACATTCCTGCTATCTTTTCAAATAAATCGTTAATGTTAACAAAAGTAAAATAATAATATTGCTTTTTTGTCTAATTTGATATAAGAATTGCATTAATAGTTATTCAAGAAAAAGATTTACGTATTAATTGTTGTACATAGGTCACATCATTTAAACTTATTTTTTGTTTATAGTCTGAGTAGCCCAATATAAACACGTTCTTCAGTTGATACGTTGTTTGCATATTGCAATGTAAAAAATCTGAAAATTTGTTTTCTAATTGAAAGAATGTTTTAGTCGTAGATTCGAGAATACCACCTAAACCCAGTTTAAAAGAGTAAATCACAGAATAACGTCGTTTAGGAAGATAAACTGGTAGAAGAAGGGAAAATAAACTCAACATTTAACGTTTACGTGGTATGCCACAACAACCACGTTTTTTTGAATGACCACGCTTGAATTAACGTCGGTCCTGCAATAGAATGGTAACACTACAATACTTGAAATTACTTTTTAACTAACTTAACGAAATATGTTCTCTCAAAATCTAGTTGAATTGAAAAGTACTGATTATCTTGGCGTCTGCTCGGTCACTTTGTTACCGACAGCTTCTGATAATATAAATCACGGTCAAGTACGATACACATTTTATATAGGCAATATTTTTACAAATTAAGTTTTTCATGAATTACTTTTTTTGTAAGAATACCATGATACAACTTGTAATGTGCCACATAAGTACGCGATCTAACGTGTAACGAACTAACATTAGTAAGCAATCGACTTTCGTACCGGAGTGATATTAATTTGTGAAATCATAAAAGAAATTACATGGAGAAAACACAACGGCGATAAGTATATTGCTGTCTCCTTAGGATTATTGTTGGGAGGTGATATGTTTAACTAATAAAATGCCGGAGACATACAGATGGGGCTAGAAGCTCTATAAGCCGCTGCCAGAATAAATCAGAAAGTCTTAACTCTGATAGTTGCTGCCACAGCGAACATTGGCCGAGCAGCGCTAATGACATCAATTTTATCAATTTATATTAATCATTTATATAATTATACTGAAACGCTTCACTATTACCCCTTACCACAAACACTTCACTGATACTGAACGTATGTTTCGATAGCTAAGCTATCATCTTCAGCAGCAATACTGAACTAACTTACTAACTAGTTAAAGGAAAATTAAGCAGACGATGCTTTAACTAAAGACCGGTACCAAAATGAACTCAAAGAGATTATCAAAATGGCCAACTCTAACAGATTTTCTGAAGAGGTAGTCTATAATACTATTAGGAAAGATAAGAATAGGATAAGAATTAGGAATATGGAATAGGCCACTTTAGAATGTAATAACAATAGTAATAAAAAAAATTTTAAACTTTTTTCCAAGTTACACGAAAGGTCTTCAAAAAATCTTTTCTAAAATTGATCGCAAAATTGTTTATTCTTCAGATAACAACCTCAAAAACCTTTTAGGAAACCCGAAAGACCAAGTAGATAACATGGAAAAATCAGGAATTTATAAAATATCATGTAAAGATTGTGATCAAGATTGGGCAAACAAAAAGATCAATCAGAATTGGCTACAAAGAGCACCTGGCTCATCTTAAATTCATGCCCTGCATACGCTTGAAAACAGACATAATATTACAATTTATGTTTAATTAGAACGTAAACAGCAATGTACAGCTAACCTGTTATGAAGGCATGGAAATTTACAAAAACAAAAACAATTTAACGAATTCAGATTCAGCACCGTTAAGTTCCACCCTTTTCTTTTTGTTAACTGTAGCATGACCGCGGTCAGTCAACCGTAATGATATTTTGTATAAATAGGTTAGTTCTCGGCTTAATTAGTTAGTTCAGTATTGCTGCTGAAGATGATAGCTTAGCTATCGAAACGTACGTTCAGTATCAGTAAAGTGTTTGTGGTAAAGGGTAATAGTGAAGTGTTCCAGTGCCACAATATTGGAGTACGTGATTTTATATAATTATACTATTATCATAATAATATTAATTATGCACTATGAAACCGACCGGTATATGCTTAAAATAAAAACAATCCAAACCTGGTCTTTCCTGGCAATATACACTTGCCAGAAGAGCGAAGCAGAAAACAGCGATGAACACTTTCATTGTTATAAAATATTATTACACTAACTAACCAGTGAAATCTTTTGCTTATATATAGAGAATGATGTGTATGGTAATTAGAGTTTCGTTGTTCAAGGTCGTGAGTCAACTTCTGCCTTGGTTAATATTATCAATTTTTGATTACTAAGTCTCTGTAAACAAACAACGCTTACTGAGAATGCTTGTCATTAATCTCATATTTATTGCTTTCGTTTGGAAATAAATTTTAGCATATCTTGTAATTGTGTTTACTCCCAACGAATGCCTGTGTTATGGAAATATGCAAATTATCATCTCAGATGGTTCACCAATTTGGCATTTACCATATTGGCAGAGATAAAATATTAAGTGCCTGCCTATATTTTTTCCAAGTTGGTATTGACAAGTAAATAATTCTGAAAATGTTTACATTATTTTTATTGTAAGAATTTTATTTAAGCATCACTTTTTAATCCACATTTCATGTGAGAAGATAATAAAAACAAAATGTTTGCAATTGTTGTACTGGGTAAATAGACAAGGTAAACGAGAATGTAATTATTAAGATTGATTTTTTTAGAAACGCGCGGAGCGAGATACGTAAATATAGCGTAGCATATAACCTTAATACGTAGAAATTAGATGTTATAATCATGAAAAAATTACACAAATTGTACATTTTGCTTCTAAATGCAACTCAAAACGCAATAATTTCTGTAAATTTATTTTATAGAAATATAATAGCAATCCTGAAAGGATTTTATAAGTAAATTTTTTATAATGATCCTATTTTTAAGAAATAAAATTGATCTTTTACTGGTTTTACGCCATTACCGAAACAATTGCAATATATTAATTCCATTGTGTTACGTCTAGTTAGTACCTTAACTGTACCGAATGCTGTACACTGACGCGCTGATTCTATAAGTTCCGCTTCGAACTAGATTTCCCACAGCAAGTAGAATTCACGCTATAATAAATAACTTCTGTAGCAGAAAATTAAGTAAAGACAATGGGAAAGGGTTATATTTCACGGTAACAAGGGTTTGTAATTATGGGATTAACTAGGTGTCCTTTGGATATTACAAGAGATACATCAAAAGTCACTAACGGAACCTGTTGTCACCTAAGATATACTGTGCTCCGCTAATTTACGTTATTTGGTGGTATAAAGCTTCATCATTAAGTTCATCATTATTATTAGAGTAACTTTCAAATAATGCGGCATCGAAGTTAGGGTTAGTATTAATACTGTGTTTCTTGATCAACGTGATTAATAATACGTAATAGTCTCCACATTCACCAACAAATGTAATAGAAATCTGTTTTACTATTTATACTTTCAGGATGTGCAAGGCGCGAAATTATGTAATCTAATAGTATTCTAACAGCGCGGTACAGTATTTATTGTCGCTAACACAGTGGACGTTAAAATGTTAAGTTAAAATAGATGCCGTCCAAAGAACTAAACAAAATGGAGAAAAGCAAGCATGATTCTGTTATTAAATATCTGCAGAACAAAGGTTTAATACTACAACAATGGTTAATGTGCTGTGCTTGAGAATGATACTCTTTCATGTCAGGTAGTGAAGAATTGGGCTCAAGAGCCTCGATGATATAGAACAACTTCCAAATATGCAAAAGGCGAATATAGACCGCAAATTGTGTGCACTCAAGAAAATATCGATTGTTTCTGCGAATTAATTAAACAAGATCCTCAGTTAACTACTACATGTTTAGCAGAGATAACAGACATTTCAAATGGTGCAATTTAAACAATAATCAATGACTATTTGGGACTTCATAAGGTGTGTAGCCTGACGTCCGAGCAAAACCGAACGAGAGCCACCATTTCAGAATAACATTTTACATTGTGTATCAGTGGTCCGCAAAATTTTCTGAATCGATTTGTTACAATTGACAAAACGTGGATTCACCACTTCGATCTTGAGTCTAAATAACAAAGTAAGGAATGGCGACATCAAGGGTTTCCATCACCTCGCGAATTTAGTGTCCCACACTTAGTGGGTAACGTTATGGCTACCATTTCTTTACCGATTTTATTAATTGATTAGTTGGAACACAGCCGAGCAATCACGGGCGAATATTACGTCGCATTAATTAATCAACATCAAAAAGATAGAAGGTTGTCGCATGGTATACAAAGAAACAATAGTAAGTATTAATAAGCCGAATTATTGAAAAGCAAATGAAAAATGATACATCGCAGAAAAAATATATTTCTATTCTTGTGGGCTTTGTTTTGCCAATTTTGCCAAACAGGAATATAAAATCGCATCCAAAATTGATTAAAACAAAGTCCAGAAAACAGAAATATTTTTTTTTATAAAATCTCTACTTGTTTCACTAATTGCTCTTTGTTTTCATCAGGTATTTACAGGAAATTCGAGTTCAGTATTGCTGCTGAAGATGATAGCTTAACTATCGAAACGTGCGTACAGTTTCAGTGAAGTGTTTGTGGTAAGGGATAATAATGAAGTGTTTCAGTGTTCCAGTGCTGTGTACGATGTATTCGAGTGCGTAAATACGTACAATAGGCTATCGTCGTGAATGACTTCGTATTAGGCCTTTTCCTTTATTTTTTTATGTTAATGAATGAAGAACGTGCAATGTTATGAATTCCTACAACGTTAAAAGAAACGTTTACAAATGAATTGCAAACCCCAAATTGAATACATTGAAAATTATTATAATTGTTATTAAGATTTTTCAAATGTTCTAAATTTTGTGGTCTAACAATATCGATTTTTGATTTGTAATACGCCCATAAGAAAAAATCAATTTTTGTTACGCTATCTGTTAGTAATAAAATTTATAAGTGGGTGGACAGCATTTTGAACGGTTGATTTAATGAAAATTAATTTCTTAAATGGCAAGTTACCTTGCTTCAACATAATCAGGGCCTTGTTTTTTGAAAATATCTCATCGAATTTCTGAAACATTAATCACATCTAAAACATAAAAAACCGACAACTGATATCTTTTATAACTTTGTTATTGCTTAAGTGTTATAATCCACTAAAGTCAATTGACAAATAAGAGATAAAAGGTATCTGACTCTGCTTCCGAACTGTAAACCTAATTAGGTGATTTTATCTATTTTATTGATCTGTTATTCACTTATCCATTTTACAATATTGTGTATTACAGGAATGTTTCGTAATAGGCTGTGAGGAATTAAAAAAATATTTTTTCAATAACTTTCAAATTGTGACATATGACATTTAAATCTGATTTTAAATTTAAATGAACGTTCAATAAAATGATATACGTAGTAATATGTGCTTCTATTTAATAATAACGTTGTTTAGAAATATTCTTTCGTCATCTTTTTCCTCTGTCGATATTTTTTCGGGTGTGATGACAGCGTGTAAAGCGTTCCATGACTTTGTACTATCATAGGAAGGGCACAGTTTATTATTTCCCAGCATGCGAATGGTGCCTCAAAATTGTGCCAAACCCATCAGAGAGAAATATTTGCGGACAACCCGTACGCACCGCACTCTGTAGGCCTTTTTACATTAAGCCTATTTTTAAATTTGGTGCTTGCGAACAGAAATAGTAATCCCAATGTACACATTTTATTTTAAACAAATCCGCACCACGAAATTGAAGATTTGTAGTAGTGTAAATTCAGGAAAGTAATTCTGTAGAGAAAGAGATCCGAGTAAATACGGATTTACGCGTATTGGTTGGATCTGAATAGAAAACATTTTAGATATTAGCTGGGTAGGTAACTAGATCTAAGAAGGAATCATGGGCTTGAAATAGCTATAAAATCGAGAAAAATAATTTTCGTGCACGTCATTTATCATACTGGTTGTGGAAAATATTCAATTTTTTAGCATTGCTGCAGCAATTTTCAAAAGCAATAGATAGGGTAAAAGGGGGTTATTGCAAAAACGGGACATTTGTAAACAGCCATCAAGTACTTGCACGTGGCAGCCTTTTGTCTTTTGCTCTTCTATTGGACAGTTGAATGTCCACAACCGTTTGTTAATTTCGGCAGCATATAAAACTAAAAAGCAAATTAAAATTAGGGAAGTATTGACATTATCGAATGTATTGTGGCATATACTTTGGAGGAAAAATTATTTGTTCTTATGTTGTTTACAATTACCCTTATAAATGTTGCCGGTGGGCTGATCGTGAATTGTGAAAGAAGCCTGGGTATATAGTACTTTTTATTTACAGACCAATTATAATACGGCAAGAAAATGCGTTTGAAAAAATAAAATAACGGGCGAATTCGTTGACAGACAAGAAAAATTGTAAACATTGTACACCCAACTGCACAATGAAATAAATGATTGATTAAGATTTTCCTATTTTTATTAATAAAAAAGTTATTTAAATTAGAAATTCAATTTATGCCAAACCTTTAACCTTTACACCGCTTTATCCTATAGATTTAGTTTTTGTAATTTGTGTTGCATGTCATTTCAGGTACCTAGATTAATCGAACTAAGTCTGTTAGCTGAAGCAAGTTTCTTATGAATAATGTAGCGTACCAACCTTGGAGCACCATTTCTAAAAGTGATGTATTCTTTTGGGGCTTAAAAGAATTCATTTCGTTCAAGAGTAATAAATAAGTACATTTATGAAGTTAATACCCATCTCCATTCTACCTGCCCTGTAAAGATACATACCACTAGAAATTGCCTGGTTTGTGTGAGTGTACTGGCGTAATCATCAATTTCATACATTTCTTTACTTTTTTTTTGTACTATTGATTTTTTTGATACTATCAATTTTTTAAGAGATTTAGCATTATAACAACATTCTCGATTATTATATTACTGAATTATTATTCAACATTGGAAGTTTCTGCAGATTAAATCTCGGAATTTTATTACAAAACGATATGACAATCAATTCGGGTAATCGGCGGAGTTTCTGATAAATTGCCATCATGCACTACAGTCGGCATGTAGTAATTGTAATATTTACAACGTCGATGATATAAGGATATTACCTGTCAGCATAATTTCACCAATAAAACCGGCTATGAAATTAAACTTGTTACTCTTTATTGGTATCGGCATATTACATTAGACTTTTACAAGATAATTGAGTCCCTTGATTATAATCAAAATAACCGCGTCGCTGCTCATTTTTTATGTTCTAGTTATCAGCTTAACGAATGCTGCTTAATTATCTGTTCACCAAGTCTATATAATTCTACATATAAATAGCTGAAGATCGAATATTAACACACATTGCGAATTTCTGGAACCTACTCTGGTAATAAACTTAAACCAATAATACGTTTTATGAGGAAACCATAAAGTTGACCCTACTTTAAAGAAATAATAGCCGTAATTTAGAACATACCGTTAACAAAGTGTACATTTTAGGTGTTTTATACGATGTACGTGCCTAATAAACCGCAGGACAAAATTTAATTTAATATGAACACAAGAAAATATAATTGAATAAGATAAAGACACAAAGTCAACGAAAAACAAACCGCAACTATTTTTCAAACGGATGCCATGTTAATTAGTTTCATCAAAAACATGTAAAAGGTTAAAAAGTAAAGGAACTAAAATTATAATTACGATAACACAATATTCTGTATAGGTAGTGCTATCTAACTGACATAGTAAAAGTGACAATGCACGAAGCCCATTTTTTAAACTTAATATTCCGATTGAATGAGCACCGAAATTAACTGTTAAGTTTTGATGGTTGTGTGGTTTCATATCGTTTTGTTTTTGCTCATTTCCTTTTTTGTCAAATTTACAGTTGGAATTTAATTATAAAGTAGTAATCAACGAACGTATAGATTTTTATTAGCGTTCTTGTTTTTATAATGCATAGTGTAGACGAAGCATCTGTGTGAGGTGGTATTGTACAAGTTGTTACAATTATATAGCTTGGCTCATTAAGTATTGCAATTTATGTCTTGTACATATCTGTGGAAATATGTTTCGTGCTACACGCACAGAGAATTATTCCCTTAACTTAATTAATATTTTATTTAAGCGTTAGTATTCGTATTGTGATTTTTAATTAATGTGTTTGCTATTTTCATTATGTCATATGTAAAATTGCAAGTTGCTTGGCAATTTTTAATACTGTTTATGTTTTCATAAGTTTTCAACGTTAAACAAGTTTTAAATCTATTTGTTAGCTGCTCAAAAGCTAGGTATTTAACAAATTCTTATGGAATTAAATTATAGAGTTTACCGACGGCTAAAACATCTGCCAGATTTTAAGATTCTAGGGGAAATTAAAGGTTACTCCTTAATTCGTCCAAATACTAGTTGGTATCTTGTTCTGCAAAACAGATGTTTACGAATGTGATGACCTCCTCATTCGACGGAAATCTCTATCCTGCGAACGAAACCTTGAATCCAGTTAGAAAAATGCTGCTGGAGGCCAGATTTCGTGAATGATCTATGAAAGCGAACCCCAATTCGTGAATTTTTGCTATTACGACCACCGATGTGCGAAACAATGTGATTTTAAGTGCGGCCGTTGTTAAGCAACTTTTATCTTCAGCTTGTTAAATAAAGATGTGTAGTATGCCCACGTTATTATTTTCCCTTTCTTAATATAGTCGATTAACGCAATTCCATGACTATCTTAAAAAACGATCGTCACTACTTTCCCGGCCTATGAAATAGTCTTCGTTTTTTTCCGAGCCGATTTATTCGTCGCAGTTCACAGTTTCGATTGTGCCTTAACTTCAGGAGTATACTAGTGTACGAAGTTCTACAGTTATTAATCGACGCCAAAACTCCGACTTGGAATGCGTGTTTGGTCCTGAGTGAGCGCGCTGCACCTAACCCTCGGTTAGCTCTTTCATTCCAAAATTTTCAGTTGATGACTGTAGTGACAAATATGTTCTTTCGAGATGCTTATAGCTTCTGCTATCTTTCTAACCTTAATTTTTCTGATGCGGCCCAATTCTCGATCGGCGTTCACTCATTCTCGGAAACGAACGATATTTTAATTTTGAATTATCGAAATAGGACGAACGTATACGTTCCGCAGCGAATACTTTCCCAGTCGAGAGAGCGAACGATTGTCAATTTGGTATAGATTGTACCCATGTTGCAATATCTCCATCCCCTGAAGTTTACAACGATTTCAGGAGGATTGTATAGAATACGTTTATCTTATGTTATTTATTGTTAGCTATCTTAAATTTAACTGATTTTTTCCAAATTTAGGGTTCGTGGGCGAGTTCTAAAATTTTATCAATCGTCTCGAAGCTTTCTATTGTGTAGTTTTTTTTTAATCAAATCGGACGTTTTTAACCAATGAGAGCTAGAAAATAAAAAAAATTCTAAATAATGGCCACCCTAATCTGCATAAATATAAATCTCAATAAGAGATTTAATACATTACGGGTTATGATGAGAATAAATACTAAACGAAATGAATAACATAAAATATATAATACAACAATTTTGCTTTGTATAACATACTGAAAGATTTTTTTTCAGGTGTCATGTGAAGGATTGGTATCTAATATAAGGAAATTGTGCTATCCCCTCATTGCTGTGGCACTGTGTCGAGTGTCTTTTAAACAAAGACACTTCAGAGATACGATTTTGAAAACGAATATGCTTAAATCGTTCAGTAACCAATGTATTCCTTCCGGGAACGAACGATTTCGAGAATCGGCCCCCTTCGGGGTCTCAGACGTTCATCGTCGAATAAGCTGGTAAGATCATGTAACGATATCTAGTTTTTTTCAATTTTCATGGATATATTAACACCGGCTGACACAAATGACTAAACAACTAAGCGTCCAAACCTGGCTGAAATTTTAAGAAGTATCTTTCAAGGCGTACGCAATTATGTTACCAGAATATTATATGACGAGTAACGCTATCTTCATGTTGAGGCTTGAAACTTTTCTGACTAGCCTCGTAGGCAAAGCAAAAATAAATTCCTACGGCTATTTTCCATCCATTGGTTTTATGATCCGTGTTTACGCGAGGTATTGCGTAACACGCTTATAAAATATTCATTATTAATATTAGCGTTTGCCGGATAAATATAGAAGAATGACTGTTTTCCAAATAAACAAACTAAATAACTAAGTAAAAAAATACCAATTTCTTTATATACCTTGTTCAAACACAGATCTCCTTCGTATTTTGTATGTACACTCCCCGACAAAAATTTAGACGCGGTAAGATGTTTTAAGGGTTACAACATTTCTTTGCGAAACTAGCAAGACATCTAATTAAGTTTTTATTCATAAAAGTAAAATAAACTTAAAAATATCTCCTCCAGTAATATATGAACTAAATAATAAATTATTACTCCAATGTTTAAACAATTTCTGCGACAAAAATTTAGACGCTCTGTTGCAAATGTAAAACAAAAATAAACAAATGAGTGATCAGTAATGCGTAGATCCTTCATTGTTCCTAATCACTTCCAATAGTCTGTTATTAATAGATTTATATAAATTTAACACATAATTTTGAGGGATATTCTGCCATTCAGTCACTATTGCAGATTTCAGTTCCTGTATTGTGAAATATTGACGGCCTCCGCCATAAACGCAACGTGCCAATTCACCCCATATGCTTTCAGTAATGTTTAAGTCTGATGACCGTGCCGGCCACTGTAAAGTTTTAATCTTTTTCTCTTTAAACCGTTCAGTAATGGTTTTTGCTTTATGGATTGGCGCGTTATCTTGCTGAAAAACAAAATTGCGCCCGGCACATTGGTTCCCAAAACGTAGAAGATTGTCACGTAATAAGTCTTTATACGCCACAGATGTCATTTTGTTTGTGCAATACACTATCTCACTTTTATCGCGGAATCCAATCGCTGCCCATATCATCACGGATCCACCCCTTAATTGTCTGGTCATTTTCACTTTTGGTTCCTTTCTCAGATCATGATAATAATGCGAGTACCCATCCGGTCCGTCCAAATTAAAACGTTTCTCATCGGAAAATATAACTTTTTCCCATTGTTTCTTCAGCAAATCTCAGCCTCGCTTCTTTGTGTTTCGCCGAAAGTGGCGGTTTTCTCAACATTTTCTTCCGTGATATTACCGGTGACGCCTTTAAAATCCTTTGAACATTACGCACCTGCGTTTGCACCCCCGCCTGTTCTGCAATAACTCTCGCCGACGCAGAAGAATTGGACGCACACCGCAATATCATGCGTTTATCCCGCTCACTTACAGCTTTCGGTCGCCCCTGGCCTTTTGGTTTGCCGTAATTTTCCGGATCTTTTAGGAAATTTCTAACGCAATGATCGCTTCTTCGTAACCGACGAGCAATTTCCTTCTTACTAACACCATCCTGGTGCCAGGCTAGAACTTTACCCCTTTCTATCAAGGATAATTGTTTTTTTCTACCCATATTGCAAATACTTTATAAAATATAATTTCGCGTGGTGAAATGTGTACACTTTACCAGCACAACCACTGCATATAAAGAGAAGTATAAAATTAAAACATTTTTGCTTATATTAATGTAATAAATGCACAGGGTCTAAATTTTTGTCGTATTTAAAGTTCCTATTTTGATCTAGGAAAATCTCAATTACCAATAAATACCCAGAAATACCTGTATATAGGCTATTTACATAATAAGTATTAATAACCCTCATTTACATTTTATATCATGTCTATAAACTTTGTTACGTAAATGAAAACTATACCGTGTCTATGTTTTTGTTGAGTAGTGTACATGCATTCCACCTTTATGTTTCTTTAAAATGTAAGATTAACATAAGCATGTTTAACTAGCAGTGGACAGTTAATTGATGACTAAACTGACATACTTTTCTACCGATTTTATTGATGAAGAAGAAACATTCTAATTTACGTCTAACAGAAGTTAATAAAAAATACTTCAACTAAAATATAATTAAGTATATTGTATTAATAAACTAATGGTTAGCTTGTACAGTGGCACGTTGAACGTCAATAATTCAAACCATCAAAAATTTGAATTTAAAATCATGTGTAGCGTAGAAAATTAAATATTGATGGAACTATACTTAACTAAATTAAATAAAAGTTTAATTTAATTTTGTCGACTTCAGCAAAAACGTATCATAAAGCGGCGATCATCTTGAAATTTCCTTCTGTACGTGCTATTGGCAAAATATATGAGTAAAGTTTTATTTTACTTACCATCTCCAGTTTTATGCTTAAACGACTCCATTAGCAGTAAAAGTTCCTGTTACCTAAAAGGTTTCTCTGTGTCAATAGACAGTACTCCATTCTTCTAATTCCGTCATTGGATCCATCGTTTTCTTAAAACGTACGGAAGTTTATGCCGTTTAAAACATATCCACACTTTTGATTGTAAAATTTGAGGTTGTGGTGAATAGTATCTAAGATCACTGCATCTGTAGCAGAATCAATTTTATTTTCACGCTGAGGTCGATTTAGAAATATTAAACTGGCTATTCATATTTGCAACTGTTTGAAAAGTAACATTTTTATGTCAGGAACCGATAAACCTTTCAGCCAATCATTCACAATACAGTACACAAAACTGTGGATAACGCCTGAATTTTCTCTCCATGAAATTTGGGTCTGTTAGCGAAATTGTAAAGTAAAGTACTGAATAAGCAGTTTGAGTGGATACTTGTCAATACAGGACAAGACGAATTTCCATAGTCCTCCTGGTTATCGCATTTAAGTAATCTAATCGAATTTAAAATAAAAAGTTATTCTTTGTAAAAGTATTAAACCAACGTGGCTTAATGATACAAAGATACAGAGGTCTCAAGCTGCAAAGTGAAACGTACTGAATGTATAATATCCAGAGACCTATTTCAAAAAAATGCAATTCATTCTTGTTTTCTTTTACTGTTTTTCTTCAGTTTTACCAACATAAAAGTATCCGAAGACCGTTCTCTCTTCCGTTGAAGATGAGGATCGACGCATCCTCGAAACAGTTCCAAATTGATCAATTAAACTTGTGCGGTGCAGTGTGCTAGTACTTCTGTGTTGTTTGCCGTATTACCCCATAGTCCTTGCTATTCTTTATTTACTGTTGCCGTCGTATGTTCCTTACGTTCAAAATTCCGAACAAATCGACAATTTCCCAATTAGGTCAGATTTTTTTACTTTCTACTGTATGCCGGTTTTTGTCTTAATAGTATTTTTCATTGTTTAATCACATTTTTCACATACTCCGATTTTCTTGTTCGCTTTGCTCTGATGAGGCTAATAAGACTTACAACTACAACGACTTATCATTCCAAACGTTATTACTACTTTAAATATACAGCTGCGATAGTTGTTTGGCAGTTTAGTATTTATATATACCAATAACCGCTTAATTTGTTATAAAATATATTTACGGCAGTAACTGATGATAAAAGCCTAATGATCTTTCCAGTGGAAACAAATCTTTTGGTGTCGTCGTAAATTGGTATCTGTATACAGTCTGTCCGCTTAGTGCGTGGGTAATAACAGTTTCGTCGCAATTAACAAAATTAATAAAGCATGTGTTATACTATTTAGTATTTACTAATTAATTGCAAATATTGTAATTAAACGAACTAAAATACGTCGCCATACCTTAGATTGTCTAACAATAATAAACAAGTTTTGTTAATATGAAATTAAAACATGAAGTCAATATATAACTTGGACAACACGACAAATTAGAATACTGTATATTGCGTCGAAGTTTTACAGGGACATATTTTCGCACTACAGCAATTCTTAATTCTGCACTACCGCTATGGCCGCTTTTATTTAATTTGCAATGTATACATTTTGGCGCTATATCTTAATTTCTAGTTTCGTATTACCCTGTAAACAATAATTTACAATAATTTCTGACAACTTCATGGGAACTCAACTTAACTGTAGGTAAAATCAAATAATTTACGTCCTCAAAGTGTGAAACCGGTACAGAGTATAAATTTTTCCAGCGCTAAATTGCCAAATATGCCATTTGTACTGTAACTTTGAATAATGTACAATAATAATTATACAGCGTGCCACTAATCAAAATAACATTAATTTACTTCTTGCTTTAGGTGTTTAAGCGTGGTAGTTTAAGTCAACATTTAAAGTCGTTATTTCAAACGCGATAATTGTTTGGAAAGCGGAAAGTAATACGTAACTTTATATTTTGTACACACTGTAGGAATATAACTTTATTTTAGAATTTGAATAGTTACGGAGATAAAACTTTTTCTTTATTTTACTGACAAGCAATGTTGCGATGGTAGGTAGATGTTTATAAATATTAAAGGTACATCGATACCTAAAACTTGTTTAATAAAAAATTCACTTTAATGTTTTCAAGTAATAAAGTGTCATCCGAGTATGTATTAAACTTTCTGAACGTCGCCGCTTGCATTCCATCGGGGACATCATAGAAGACGAAACAAGCAATAAGGATAACAATAAATTTGTAGCGTTTCTGATAAGCAATCCGGATTAGGCAACAATCGACTCGAATTAGGTTGAAGCGCACTTTTAGGAAATTTTACCTTCAGTCAATAATCCGTAAAACGTAAATTCTCTTAACTGACGGTGGGTTATCTTTCAGTATACTCTATACTCTGGTTTTCCATTTGATTTGGCTACTACTTATTTCCGTTACTATTGCAGATACACGAAGAATAAAAGTTGTAGTATTCTACTTCTAATGAGTAAAAGTTTGATAACTATTAAAATTGTATATACAGGATGTGAGCAAAGATACGTAGCTTCCCCTTCTTTAATGGAATTTATATTTTTGGGTAGCCTTTCATCTCATGGTTTCAAATATATTATATGAGACTACTTTGAGTAATAAGTAGCTTACTTTACTAAATAAAATTAAGGAATACTAGCTAGAAAACAAAATAATACATCAGCTTCAACAATTACTAATTTCTTGCTAGCTGTAGTTATAGCTAGGTCCGTTATGAAAGAAATACCAAAAATGTTACGCAAAAGGAGCGCCAAGTCAGAGTAAATGAAAAACATCTAATAATACGTTACTGTGTTTTGAAGTTAAAAACTAAATACTTGCTAACACGTGTCACTAAATCATTCATTGCCTAATATTATTATATAAAATTTGGAAAGCGGTGGAGTTAGATAAAACCGTCTTCACAATCCACGGAACTTGATTATGATATGCTATATCAAATATCACCGGTCCAAGAGTTCACAGAAATTTGGAAGAGGAAAAGATTACAGTTTCCCAACAAACGATTGGAAGTCCAAACAATTACCATAATTTCTTTAATGAAATTGTATGAGTCTACTTTTTCACTCCCTGTATTTTAATAGAAAAAATAGCCGCTCGAGGAAATAAAAAAAATAATACAATGAATTAAGAAACAATAAATCTATAAACCTCCTATAATACCAATGCGATGAATGAAGCTGTGACTGTATTTCTAAAAGTTCCTCATAATTAGGTTCGAACTGGGACGCACTGATTTTGAGAAATTAAATTAAATGTTCTTCTAGTTTGCTTCTAATGGAGCTTCCTCGAAGTTCACATATGTAGGATGATATAGACGTGACACTAACTTTCTCGGCGTGGCGTATCGGATTTAGGAAACTGGATTTTACAATAGTATTGACTTTAGAAATCGTCATTCAAATTCACTACGGAGTCGTCTCAAGCTATCTACATAGTTTTTCTGCACTGGGGCTGTTGAATTTAACCTCGGGAGGCGAAACAATTCTTTCTTAGCTAGCTGATTACCAAAGAGAAGAAGTTGCAGTATAAAGTCTAGTGAGATGGTTCCAGGTATTGTCGATATTTTTTTTTCTTTGCGAAACACGTGTAAATGCGAAACCTGTTCCAAATATTACGTTACTAACAACTTTTCTACCTTGGCTATTAATTGGGCAACTTATCAATATAATGTAAAACTTCATACTTCTTTCTCTGAATACACCGATACTTACATACAAGTGAATTCTTTGGTGAATCCCACCACAATTTCTAGTATTTGCTAGTGCTCATTTTGACACCGCATGCCGCGAAATATTAGGATTATGCGACGCTGGCCCTGTAAGCTGGGTACAGGGTAGGAACACGGTTGACAAGTGTTGGTATCTCTGTTGTCGTTAATATAAACTCATAAACATTAAATTAAAATCCTTCTTTCAAAATGTTGTTTTTATTTCTTTTAATTTAAAAGTAAAGTCAAATATATTTTACTATTTTATGCACATGTTTTAATATATTAAAACTGAAAATTTCCTACTATGCTATTGTTTTAAAATTTGTGACGGGTCGAATAGAACCTCTAAGTGGGCCGCATCTGGCCCACGGAATATAGTTTGCCCACCACTGATTTAGGGTATTACGAGGTCTATTCTGAAATGAAGGAATAATGCTGCATTACTATTTAAACAAAACCTCCATTACATAGTATTTCTTTCATTGCCATTGGAAAAACAGGTAATTATAGAAAAAAATAATTTAGTTACTTTTTCCACACGGAGAAAAATATATAGGTATATTTACAATAATCGAACAATATAGTCAAATATGACAGCAGCACTTTATGCTAAACCCAACTATATTTTTTGTTAGAGGAACGTTATTGTACTAAATATACGTTTTGTAATTCTTAGTATAAATTGTTAAGTAATGTTAAAAACTGATTTTTTTTTTGTAAATATCCACCTGCCTAAAACGCATTTACCTATTTCGGTAATAACCAAAAAAATCTGTTGGTCGAGCAGTAATGGTGTGTCTGACCTCCTGAATTTATTAGGACCTATACCGCGTAAAAACACATCATCACCAGCCCTGTCGGTTTTTCTATAAGAATACAGAAGTGGTTGGATGGATGCAGATTCTTTTGAACATAGCTTTTATGGTTATTTGTTGATACACCGAAAAAACGTAAATTGGAATAACATTTTCAAATTAACAGCCGAAACATACTTAATCTCTCCGCGATGTAGAGCTACGGATATTTAGAAACAATTGTGAATTACCGCAAAACAAAATAAATTAATTGGATAACATGATTTGGCAACAAGATGGAGCACCATCCCATAATGTTTTAGCGGTTTAAGAGCATTTAAGCAAAGAATTCATGATTTGGATTTTCAATGCATCCGCCAACCAGTAGCCTTAATGCTATACAAAACTTAACAACCGAGGCCACTTCGAACAGTTCCTTTAAATCTATGTTAGGTGGTGGATATACTTTTGTCAAATATGTTTGTCTTTTCATATCGATTCTTCTTTAGAAAAATGAGTCAGCAATTATTTAAAATAGTCTTACATAACTTATACAAAAATGTATAATATGTAAATACATATTTCATTGAGCGCATCCTCTACACGCAATTCTGATAGTTACCATATTTTTCATCGGTAGAGATAGAATAATACAACTTTTAAAGAAAACATTCTTTCGAATTTGCGTTAGTAACGAAAACAAATAGTAGTCAAACTAAAATGAAAAGTGTAGCACATATGTTTCTAAAAATATATCAATAAGTAAATGATAGCGTTGGTATTAAATTTAAATCAGAAAATTACAGTGAGTTGTTTTGTCTTATTTAAATATGTGCTCACATATTATCAACGACTGTAAGTTTTCAAGCTTGAAGGTAACCGCATATATTGTGGCAGATTCTAATGTTTCATGTCAATGGCCGGTCAAATTCTTCGTATAATTTATGAATATACAGAATAAGGTTTATGTAATTTTTATTGCTTTGGTGTTGTACGGTTGCCTGATCGTTTTATGTTTTTTTTTTTTTTACCGTAAGGTAAATGGTTGAAGCTATTTGATGACATATGTGCATACACATGGTTTGTATGTTAATCGTTTTGAAGAAGACTGGAATATTCTTAAAATTTTATGTGATCCGCTGTCGTTAATGATAGTTCTAAGAAAATTGTTTCTATTATTAGGTATTTTGTAAAGAAATTACGCGAATTCACTTTTATTGAAGAATCGTTATTAAAATCACCTACAAGTTGCGATTTTAAGAACTCCTCTCTAACAATTATATGCGGTGGTGTACTTCTAACATTTTGTTGATTATTTACTCAAAATAATATAATTGACATGACAGCAATACAATCTTCTGTTTTCTAAAAGTCTATAGATTCTTAATAATAGTGTCAAAGGGATCTACTCGATTCTTGGTACTTCTCTTTTGTGGGTGAAGGTATCAACAGATTTAATGAAAACTTTTAAATGCATTAGCTATGAGATCTCGTTATACTGGGACTATCTGTGCCTAGAAAAGTACAAGAAATGGGAAAATTAGGTAGATGACTAATCGACTAGTAGCCAATTCACCTATAACATTTTAACATGTTTGTCACTTCTACTTATATGGTAAGTCAGTACTGGCTTGTTTATTTTAAATTGAACGCATCATATGTTTTCCGATGCTAAGTTAATACAAGCTTCTGGAATTGAAAAATTACGCCACATATCTCCGTTCATATGGCTATTTTTAATACATTTCTATTGTCCGTCTAGAAAGTATCCGGAATTTATGATTTTTCTTAATTTTAATATATTTCTTTTTTGTTACATCCTAAGACAAAAGTAATGCATGAAGTAGGTTGTGCCGACTGTAGGCCATGGCAAAAATCATATAACAACACCAGCTGTCAAATATTGTCGATTATCAACAGGCTTAATATTTGTGAAATAATGTCGCAAGTAGAAAGAAGAAAGTTGGTGGAATATTTGTATAGAAAAGGTGTTCAAAACGTTAAAAAATTAGTGCAATTGACTTTTGCAATTTGGAAATCAACGTCAAATAAGAGTGTGTCCAGAATCTGTCCGCATTTCACTGAGAAAACAAGGTTACTTATCAAGGAAACCAAAAAAATCCCTGCAATGACACCTCTACAAAAGCAACGAAGAATAGATTTTTGCCAACGATTTCGAGACGATAATTTTAGTGATGTTTTTAAATCTGACGAAAGTTGTTTTCAGTTTGGTGCAAATCATTTAAAAATCCTATCAAGAGAAAATGTTACCGCTTAAATTTCCAAATTTCCCACAAAAATAATGGTTTGGGAAGCAATCTCTCAGCGTAGTGGTACACCTCTCTGTATAATTGATGGCACCGTTAATAGTGTAAAGTATTGTGACACTCTTAATGGCTTTCTTCTTGAAACGGCTCGTGCTTTATATCGCGAAGGGTGGCGTTTTCAACAGGATAATGCAAGATGCCACACTTCTGAATACACTAAAGCTTGGATGCAGAACAAAACTTGGCAACAATTCCATGGCCAGCAGCTTTCCCAGATGTTAGTCCCATCGAAAACATATGGGGACTAATGAAAATTGAAGTAGAACGAGCAGCACCACGAAATAAAAAAGATTTGATTCGGTCAGTTTTACAAGTCTGGACCACTATCACCGAAAAGTATAGCGTTGACCTCGTTTCTGGATTACCTGAACGTTTAGTTATGTGTTTACAATTAAATGGAGATTGTATTAGTAAATGAGATGGATTATTTGTTGTGATTTTATTATTCAAGTCATAAAAATATATACCGTCAAATTATAGCTGTGCTTTTTGTTTTCCGGATACTTTCTAGACGGACTATATATATTTATAATTTTATGCTCAACCGCTTTCAAAATATCCGAAATGCAAATCAAATTGCCAAAATCAAACACCAGAAACGACATTGTTGTAAATAGCACAGTATATTTTTTCTATTTGCCGTATATAATGATACGTCTAACGCCGAAAAAGAATACAGTTAAACGCGAATTCAGCATTTATGGGTGTTACTTTCTGGCGTTAGTATAATTTGGTTACTACGACAATAATAGACAAACGATACTGACGGTTTTTGAATTAACTAAAAATATGGGGCCAGTTACTTGCAGTCAAAGGAGAGTCTTGGAAATTAGACGGAGTTCGTTTCTGGTGTTAATCTGACAACAGCAAACAAAGCATATTGACATTTACAATTTGAGACTCGACATTTTTAACCCCAAGAAGAATTTCGTAATAGGTACAATTTATATGCTAGGAAAAAAGTGAAATTGTAACTTGCAGTAGATATAAGCTGCGCGTCCCTCACCAATGTTGCCACACAAATTAAAGTTAAGATTTCATGTTATTAGAAATATTCATTTTACTGACAAGAATTTTAGTGCTAATGCATCTTTTCAGGGAAAGGGTTCACTGAATGCTACATTTTGAATTGTTATCAGCTATTTTAACGTATTCCGATTATTGAATTTTTTGTCGGATCACTTTGGTCTGTATCCGTGTTAGAACTCTTCCCTTCTTAGCAATTATTTCTCTGACGTTTTCTTTTTCTTCTCTTCTCAACGTGAACATGTACAATCATTATATCTTATTATCTTGCTTTTGATTTCCTGTTGTGGATTGTTTGTTTTTGTGTCTTAACCGAAGGATAATTTTATCTATCTTTAGCAGGCGTATAAATACTAATTCTTTAAAACCTTGTTATTCAAAATATCACCTTTTGTCGCTCAGTACTATTGCACAAAAGGACATTTCAATGAGATAAATGATGAAATATATATTCCGTTCATGTGGAAGTGGGTTTAATATTTATTTTGTTCCTGTGGTTTTTCATTCATCAATCCGAGATTTCCAATACCGCCGCAGCTTCTCTAGCGCCCAGTCTGGGATGCAGCATAAAAAACTTGCAGACAGATCCACATCACATATGATATAACGGCGTTGATCTTCTCTGTCTATCAGAGAGCAATATCATACCGAGCCTTACGTCTCTTTAAGAAATATAAAGCGCTCTGCCTGACAAGAATGCATATATTTGAATTTTATTTCAATATTCAACTTGTTTTTTCTGTTTTCTTTATATCACTTTAACTTATGTTATTATTTTGATGTTCTCCTTTATTTACTTTCTTGCTTTGGCAATGATACAGCAAGTAAAGAAATCGAATTAACTAGATTACCTCATGTTAAGACTTTTTACTTAATCTAGATGAAATTATTTGAAGTATTACAATTGTTTGCTTTGTAATTATTGGAGCCTAGTTACATTTCTTGTACTGTTTATCTACATTATATACTTTGTTATATAGTTTAAGATTTTAAATAAATTGTGCTTGTGCTTTCAATTTATTACTTGAAAGCACCACACCTTCGCATAGTTTGAAACTTTGTCCATGTTGTCGTGAAGCTGTTGAGCTTCCACAGAAAGAGACCCTGATCTTAACAACCCAAAGCTGGACACATATTATATATATTATCTCCTATATATTTAAAAAGACACACGTATACAGTTACAAATGTATCAGCATAAATTTAAAATCAAAGTAAAAAAATCTAAGAATATAACAAAAACATGATATAAACTATGAACATGCTTTGCTCGTGTGTATGTTAATTGGCATCAACCTTTTAACTAATACAAATGGCAGAGTAAAGTTTTACATGTATGTACATACATATTGATTAACGAGACAAATTTTATTATAATGTGAGCTTTATGTATAATATTGTATACTTATACAAATTCGGTAGAAAGTAGTGCTGTAGGTATCAGAAAAAATCGAGATCCGGTTATCCAGATCCAAAACTTTCCGGATACATAGATCCTAGGATCCTGATTCACTATTCCGTTCTCGGATCTGGATGCGTTATTATTTTGCAATGCAAGAAATGCTTAAGAAAAAAAACATCTAATTTGCGTTATATAGAGAAAAAGTGAACTAGTTTTTGCACTCACAGCAACACACATTACAGCATTACATAGGTGTTCAATAAATCTGGTAATTATTACAGCAATATTGATGAATTGGACCGGATAGAGAAACCGAATTCAAACTTCCGAATAGCGTATCTGGATCCGAGTTATCAGGTAATGGATTCAGATGCGAGGTTTGGATCCGAATCCTAAGTTTCGGATAGCGGATCCGGATTTGAATGGGTCCCGATAAAAACAAGATATCTGGATAGTAAATTGTCCGAATCCAAAATTATCCGAATCCGAATAACAACTCTAACAGATAGCAATAATTGTATATAACATTATTCGATCGTTCATGTGATCAGCCTCTTCTTGCCTTATTCGAAAATCTTACTGTGTGAAATCTTGTTTCAAAAACAAAATCGAAAATTCTGCAAGTACTATCAAACATCTTATTTGTAACGTCACTAATATTATAATGTAAATGAAAAAAAGTTATAAATGCATCGCAAAT
Source organism: Marronus borbonicus (assembly GCA_902655005.2). Taxonomy (NCBI): domain Eukaryota; kingdom Metazoa; phylum Arthropoda; class Insecta; order Coleoptera; family Scarabaeidae; genus Marronus; species Marronus borbonicus. The sequence continues at coordinate 15,668,834 of LR737385.1, read as the reverse complement.
AGTTCTACCTATAGCGAAGCTTGTTGCTCCTTCATCGAATACGGCTGTCGCAAGATTCATCCGCTAAATATGTATCTATACTTTATCTTTTTAATTTCATTTTTAAATTACTTGTTCTGTCTTTTAATTGTTGCTATTCCTTTTTCCCGCGGAATTGTTATTAGAATGTCAAAGTTATGTTCGCTGTTTTTCCTCAGGTCAAGAGAACTACTTAAAGCATGTCACGTACATACATTAATTTTTACTTCATCTGTAACCATTTCGTATATAATGAATGCAATAAATTATTCTTTGGATACATAATATCAGCACCATTTGTATATTAGTGGCCCCAAGGAAAAAGACAATAATTTAAACTATGCTAGTCGCTTCCAAATGGTGCTGTCAGGGTGCAGACAAATGTTTCACTTTGTTTTTGTCTAAAATGTACACGTATCTGATCAACAAAAGCTTACATAAAGAATGATTAACGCTAAATCACATCTAAACGATGACTGTGTAATGTCTATGAAGGTACCATATACATGCGGACACCTAAAACGCCGGCAGTGCGATTCAAAGATAAAAGTTTAAACTGGCTTTCTTAGAGTGCTTTAATAAAGCGTGTAGTGTTTCCTGTAAACGTCGAACCGTTTAATAGTCAGGTAATAAATATTGAAAAAGTTCTTAATTAAAGTTAAACGTTACTCCCGGATGGACTGTAATGGATGTTGTTTTTATTCATCGCTAGTAATATATCATTTCAATAGGTTTTCTTTTTTGAGTTGATGCTTCTCATGTTTCTAGTTTAAGTGGCACTACATGCCAGATCAACTTCTTGGAATTTTACCTTCAATTTTCATTAACAAATTAGAATAATTGACTAACTTACACGTTTGTTATTAATATTGCAGACCTAATTAGCTAAAAAGGGTCCTTGATGGGTTCTTAAATGACAGAGTGCTTCACTATATTTCGTATCAAGTAATAACAGCGGTAAAGATCTACCTTCTCGGGTTTGATGTATTGAGCCATTGCTACGTTCAAGAGTTGACCAGATGCTATATAGTGGTAAAAATAAAATAAGATGCAAATATAAAAACTCAAGGCCACCGAATAAGCATAAGCAAGTGAGAAATGTATCCGAGACATTCTTTAATAAATTACGAAACTTTGAATTTCAATAGCAAATAAGTACTCTCTTTGCGACCGTGAGTGGAACTCGATCTAAAGGATATTCTTCCTTTGCGCGTAGTATAATATAAACATATAGGAATATATCTATTGTTATATACACAGTAAGTACTAAAATGTAAAGCCGTCAACAGAAGGCAAAAAATGCCTCAATAATGTGATTTTTCTTATTTTTATTTATTTCTTCGAACAGCAACATTTTTCGAGTACTTCTTTCACTGTTCATTAGGGTTATATTATTAAAAAACAATTGCAGTTGAAACATAAATTCCAGATACAAAAGTAATTTACAAATTTGAAAACATTTTCTTAAGTATTCATTGTATTGAAAATGTGACGAATTACACAAAATATGATTTTAAATAAACAGTAGAGGTATGCCGAAGAACATAGAAAATAATGTAAAAAGGGAAAGTTATACAAACTTCCATTATTATTAAAAGGATGTTATGCCTAGCATACAGGGTATTCTTAAAACAAAATAGAATACTGCAATTAATGAAGTAGATCTGCATAAATATATAATTGATGGAATCAACACGCTTATTAATGCAGCACACTTCTAAGAAGCAACGTTAAAATAATTTTGCCCAATCGGTTAGAAATCTGTATCTTTCATACCTCATTAGGTAAGAAAGCTTTATTTTAGTAAGTCATATGATTGTTTTGATGAAATTGTACGTTAGATATGGCCAAATGTGACATTATTGACAGACAAAATTAGTCCATTCACACCATCCAGACACACTCTGAATTAATTTAGGCGATTAATTAAATAAATGGGACTAATTAAATAATGGAAAAAAAATTATTCAAATCTCGTTAAACAGGTGCTGTTGCAGACCTGGACCAATTACAAACCTCGCCTTTGGCTCGGTTTATAATATTTGTCCACGGTATGCAAGAGAGGATTTGCTTGCCTATATTTAACTTTGTCAAAATGAAAGGAATGTTTTTATTGCAAAAAGTGAGTGTTTAAAGCAGTGGAATTACAAACATCACTTCTATAACGCGCAATGCTGCATTTTAATTTTTGAAACATTTGGCCGTGTATAAACGAGAATAAATTTTAATTTGATAGATAACATTGGATTTCTACAAATGATTCGAACTATATTTAAGTTTAGGCGAAAATACATTGAGCCTTTCTAGTGCTAAAATATTTTCATCTAATATCTTTTTTATGTTGTTTTTGCTTTGAACTACGTTGATTTCTATCTTTTTTCTTTACTGAACGAAATTGGCAAGTGCATTGCAGTTACTTAAAATCATAATATGGAAAGTATTGATAATTACATGTTTATATAGCATACTTATGTTGCACATTTATGGTATACATATTAATGTATCTATTAAACTAATTGGCACACTTACAAGATGGCAATCCAGCTCAATGGACAACTAGTTTTGCATATTTTCTCGCAAAAGGTGCCACCAATGAAATGTCGATTATATAAATTAATTTCAATATCTATTGAACTTAAACCCAAAGTCTGATCAAGATACGTCAAATGACTTGGCCACAGAAATTTTTAAAGTTAAGAAATCACATGAAAACTGGAATTGAGAGAAAATTTTCGCGCGATAATTTTTGACAACTTTCGGAGAAGATTACCTTAAAAACAATGTCTCGTCGACTTGGTTTCTGTTTTTGGTAATGAAGCCAATTATCCATTTATCGATAACTTCTCGCTGGTACTGTGAATTCCACCAGTTTTACCGACGATTCCAGGACAGGACCACCAAAAACAGCACATGCACAAGAAACATGGTTTCTGTTGTTAGATCAACCCCCGTACAGGCCCTACCTAAACTCCAACGATTCCATCCCTAGAATCAAGGATGGGCTGCTTGGATAAGGGCTCGAGTCGCTGGAAAAAAACAATTTTCATTATTTCAATTGATAACTGGCATAAGAGCTTCAAGTTGATTTGAAAGAATGGAAAACTGTTTTGATCATTCTGAAGAATAACCAAAATAGAAAGGAATCGTTCATATAATCGAGAAGCTCCGTTTATGCGATAGATTAAATTTTTCTCCAATCATTGTAAAGATAATAGAGACGAGAGAAATTAAATTTGAAGTTAACAGGTCTCATAGAACAGTGTTGAATTTTTTAAAGGTAGGAGGAAAAGTATAAGAGTGGAAATCTAAAAACTTCCAGATTTACAACTTCTGGAAAATTTTCACACATATTAGAGATAAACCCAACAACAAAAGATGGTTTCAGTAGACCTTGGCGGCAAATGAAATACACAATATTTAAAAGCATTAAAAGAAGTTGAGTACTCCACAGCTGCTATAACAAAATCCGAGAAGGACGATTGGCAACAGATTTCATTTTCCATTCTCCAAAATTTAATTAACGGTAGCGGTAGTAGATAACCCAAATATTCTTTTAGTTTTTGAAGCGAAGTATTTTTATATTTTGTGAATGAAATTTTTGTTTACTAGAAAAGTTTTTATGAAACAAATTTATTTATTTTGTTTTGCCGTGGAACTTTTGATACACATTACTTTTTTATATAAAGAAAAAACAAACTTTTCGTCGAAAAATAAAAATTTAACGACAGGTATGAAAGAAATACCTCTCAAAACAGCTTTTTTGTGTCCAATTACAGAATTGAAATTTCCAAGACATAAAGCTCGTAATTCGATGCCGTCATATTTACACTACATGCAGCTTTTCAAGTACCGCGTAATAACTTAATAAGAGCTATGTAAAAACTTGATGCATATAAATGAGACAGATAAACTTCATAGAAGCTATTCATCGAATAAGGACAAGCAGAAAGATGGAGAGCGAATGTTCGTGAAGACCCTATCGTCTATCGATGTAAAAGCTCTCGAAAGTAACCAGCAAAAACGTTTTCTCTGGAGAGTCATAAAAACAGCCCAGAAGGTGCAAATGTTTGTAGACTAGAAAGGAAGACGAGGTCGCTTTTAAAACGGTTGACATGAAACATCGTAAAATTATGTATACATTTTTTAAAACAGTCCTTGATATTAAGTCATTATTTTTGCTTTCTTATAAGAGTAATTTGTATTTTACAAGCTTAACTCATTCAATGAAGACTTCGGTAACTCAAATTTTTCTTTTTCCCAACTTTCCTAAAAAGTAACTTAGTTTCTGCAATAATATTAGCGGTTTATTGCTATATACAACAATAATATATTAACTACAAGCAAGACGAATGGAGATTGTTTATAGACAGTTCAACATTGAGTTTAAAGACAGTACTATTGCATATTGGAAACATTTTACCGTCTATTCCTGTTGGATATGCCTTTCGCATGAGAGAATTATACGACAATTTGAAGTACCTATTGGCAAGCATAAAATACGATGAGCACCAATGGCAGATCTGTGGCGACTTAAAGGTTGTTATATTGTCATTTGGGTTGTAGCTAGGCTATACCAAGTTTTGCTGTTTTTTATGTGAATGGGATAGTCGGGCAAAGGCACTTCATTTAAAAGACAAAACTGGCCTGTTCGACAATCATTAGAGCCAGGCCAAAAGAACAATAGATGCCATTGGTAGACTCCAAAAAGATTTTGTTGCCACCACTGCAGATCAAATTGGGCCTAATGAAGAACTTCGTTAAGGCACTGAATAGAGATTGGCCAGCTTTTCAGTACCTGCGTCAGAAATTCCCAAGGTTAAGTGAAGCAAAAATTAGGAATTTTCGATGGGCCACAGATTTGAAATATTCTGAAAGAAGAACATTTTGGCAGCACTCCAGCAGATATTGAAAAAAATGCTTGGAATAACTTTCGCTTCGGGTCACTAATTCCTTCGGAAATAAAAAAGCTGACAATTAGGTTACTCTTATTGAAAATATGCTGTCATCGTATTGTGTAGGTTTTTAATTTCATTTTCATTTTTGTATTCAGCGCCCCAAAATTAACAAAAATATGCACTTTTCAAACAAAATACAACAAATAAACTATAATCTGTGTTCCAGTGTTATCAGATCAATGTATTAACTGCTTCTTCGGTTGAGTTGTATAAGTATGTGACGCACTTTATTTTTACATAATCCAAACGATATCAATACATATTTCGCAACAATTTCAATTTCATAAACCATACAAATTTCCATGTTTGGGAAGGCGGATACCTTAGAACATAAAACTACCAATACGGATCAATTGCTTTAGCAGTATGTGGGGTAGGAACTTGACAACAGCATAATTGGAAATTGTTCAATAGATGCATTGATAAATGTGTATAGTCACATAAGCGTAGCTATCTGGAGGGAATTCATTATTAATTCCTATCAAATTGCATAATGTGGGGTAGATATTCTGCACTGAAACAATAAAGCCACGGTATCCCAACTTGGAGGTATGTGGGACATATTTGCTGATAAGTGATTGTGGTAGTGTCAGACGGGAAATTCACGCTTTCTGCATTGACTATTTTACGTATGAATCTATTTGGATATACGGGGTATTTCACGAGACTCCCCGTTACTTAGAAGTTGTAATGATGTTATTTTGAAACTCTGAAATTTCGAATATTAAGTAATAGCACCGGGACCTATTAATTTAAAATATTTTCATTTACGAAACACTTCCGATTGAACCAGAAGTGGGTACCAACTTTCATACTTTAAATACAATGATATTATTTAGCAGCTTAATCGATTGTACATATCGCATAAAAATATTTTAGAATGTCGTGAAGATTAAAGTATTTACTTTTGTGAAACGAAATGAAAGGTTATGTGTACCACACCTTATCGTTTTCATTGCTAAATTTTTTACAAGCTGTTCATAAGCCGTTTCTAAGTATAGATATTTTCAATCTCAAGAAACTCCTCTTTTTTCTTCGGGTTAAGGTTTTACGTGAAATTAAGTGATATTATACAATATGAATTTGTGGAATTTCTTTTCCAATCCAATAGTAGTTAAGGATACTATAGTCTACGTGAGAAAAGAAGGATTTTTTACAAAATTTGGAAGCATTTTATGAACTGCCTTTATAAAATTTAGTAGCGTCGGCGATAAGGTATGGTAGACATGACCTTCCATTTTTTTCCGCAAAAGTAAGTACCTTAATCTTCATTAAGTTCTGCAATTTTTAATTTCAACAAGATCAGTGTAAATGCTAAAATTTCAACTTGATCGTAAATATCTGGAAGATAGTTGGCTTTAGAGTAAGGTGCCCTAATTAAAATAATTTCCACGCGATATGAACAATCGATTAAACTGATGAAAATAGGAAAGTCAGTAATCACTTCCCGTTTAGCCAGTAGTGTTTCCTAGGCGAAAATATTTTAAATTAGCAGGTTCGCTGCTACTTCCTATGGAACATACAATAGAGAACTTCTCTGTATGCCAAATCATGCAACTATTAAAGTATCTAAAACGTCCCCGTTTTAGCAATAAACTCAAGCAATTTAATAGAAAAGTATTTTTCTGACATAAAGGAAGCACAATTCAAAATGGAGAATTGCAAACATCCGGCAAATACGAAAAATTAAAACTGTTATCAAATTACACTCTGCATATATAGCGTGTCCACTCAGCAGGTGGACGGAAGATAATTCTTTTCTTGAGGTATTTAAAGAAAAAGTTTTCAAAAAAAGGTATTGCCACGTAATAGAAAATTATACTCAAGTTTACAGGCTATTCAGTTTCCACGGTGTAGGATGCAATAGGATGTATACTATTACTTTTTGAGATGCCACCCTACAATTCATGTCGACCCTCTTCAATATTCCTTCTAGCAATGTACCTTACTTTTTGAGATAATTCATATAATTTGAAGCTTTTGAGAAATGTTGCTGTTTTGTTCGATATTTTAAACGCTCCGTTTGATTGATAGTTCGCCAATATATTAAAGACATTTCATATCAACGAGACTCTACAAGACGATTACTGATTACGTTGTCAAGTTTCATTCAGGCTTCAATTTATTTAAATAGAAAAGCTCTGCAAGTATTTCTGTTATAAACATTTATGTATATCTAAAACGGACGATTTAATGCAGATTAAGGGATATAATTTTAGTGGTGTAATTGTAATATTCAGTTTCATTGTTGTGGCCAGTCTTTTTCAGATATACGACATATATACCTGACATATACACTGTGCGGCAAAATTATGGCATGAATTCCTTTATTTAATATTTTTGAAATTTGTTTTTTGAAGAAATGCTTGCACAGGTCAATTTTATTATTTTTTTTATAAATATTTTTGTATCAATTTTAAGTTTTACCTATTTGTGGTTTTGAAGTAATTACGTCATTGATACTTCTTCTCATGGTTAAATATCAATAACTAATCCTTTTATTTTGATAAATGTTCACGTCAAGAGTTTAATACTTCATATAACAAACTTTTCGAGTAGAGATGATTTATAGAGGAAAACATACAATTTATTACTAGCAAAAAGCAAGGATAAATGCTGATATTCAAGAAACGAAATAACGGCCAACCACGATATTGACAATATTAGACATTCGTACAATTTAATTTACAATCATTAAATGTTTTTCCTTGAACAATACAGTCTATAATTTAGCGTGATCTAGCGTGCAACGAATTGGCGAATATCAGCAACTGTAACATATGCACATTTGCTGCTGACTTTGGCAACTAGTTATAAACTGATATTTAATTTGGGAAATTATTGTAAAGAGAAAATATAATTTGGTTTCCACGTGTTGAAGAAGCCATACTAAAGATGTTAATTAATGGAAGAAAGAATATGCTATCGTTTCTCCGGAATTATCGTTGGCTGGAGACGTATTTACCTTAGCGAATATTATTGAAGTGGAGACATTCTTGAAGTGGAAATACGGTTTCTGCTGTTTTTAGCAATTACAATATATTATTTTGCATGAATGTAGGACAACCACTGGACTGAATACTCTTCGAGGCAAATTAATTATAAGCCAATTTAGACCTAACCCTCAAGATGCTGCATCTTGGTAATTTGTTAGTCAGAAAGGTCCAGAAAATGTAGGCAAACATTTTGTCTGTATATATCCATATAAATAAAAGGATAGTCTTTTCATAACTTTATTATAAAAATATGAGCTCATATTGAATATAAATAATGGTTATATAAAAGTTAGAGCAGCAGATTAAGTGAACGATGTCTGCTTTAAAAATAACGAAGCATGTATGGCACCTGCTTGAGAAGCAATGAAAATGTCTTCTACCTTATCGCACTAAGATGCAGCATTTGAATAAACAGAATTCACAATTGTTGACCAGCCTTTAAGTTATATTCAGTAGCTTGTTGCATAATAGTTTCTTGAGAAGCGGGGAACCATTTTAGTAGGTACTCCCATACAGATTTTCTAAGCGCTAAGACGAAGGTCACTGTTAAAGACTTATAAGCCATTTTATACGGAATGTTATATAAGCCTTGTGCTTCGCCAAAGGACATGTCACTTTTCACTACAAAACATTGTACCTCATTGGCGCCGTGCTTATCGAAGGCTCCAACTTCACCAGTATGAACGAAATATATAGTGCTATCCACATCGCCTTTCTCAACAATTGTGTTTCCAGGCAAGTATACGCGTCTCTCTAATAGTGTCACTAACTGTCGTATAAAATCCTTATGCGTCTTAGCAAATAGAAAGTGATTTTCAAGATGATATCCAAATAAGTAAAGCATTACATCTTGCTTTAAGTAAGATGGGGCCGTAGTTATTAGTGCTGGTAAGCATTCACCCTCTTGAAGTTGCCACAGTAGCATATAATATTCCCATGCTTTACGCAATAGTGCAGGCGATAAATGACGACCCTGTAAAAAATAATAAATGTACTTCAAAAAGATATAGATTATTTTAGTCTGCTTTAATTCGTAACGAGAACCATACAAGAAATAAAAATGTAATCACAAACAACAGGGTGATTGACTAAATTATAGAAGGCTTTCGATGAAAATAATTTCAAGATGGTTATTTTTCTTTTTTATTTTAAACAGAATGGTGCCTTCTTCATTGCATATGTCGTTTCTACATGTTATTTTAGGTATAATTTCATCAGGTTCCCTAATACTTTTTCTTTATTTCAGTTATTTTGAAAATGGGGAAATGTTTTCCACTAACACAACTTTTGAAATCATCTGGAGTACTCAAAAAATAATGCCAAAGTAGCTTTCTCACAGTATTGATAGAATCATTCACGGCAAACGCAATACAAGGAGGGGAAAAATACGCTGCCCACAGACATGTTTCTGCCTACCCGGTGTCATCAGTGTGGTTCCGAGAGTATTTTAATTCTACCCTATGTCCCTGTTGCCTCACATTTCGAAACGACAAGCTAGACATTTCTTGGTGCCCTCTAGTGGCAAAAAACACATACCTGTCGTTTAGAACTAAGATTAATTTAGTTGCCAATCTCAACTCATAGTTAGCTTCAAAGTTATTAAACCTAAAACTTTGAAGCACCATTCGGGATTAAAAATTATGATGTGGCAGACGTATAAGAAAGTACATTAAACTTGAATGTAGGCTTTCACGGATGCAGTCGGCATCATTCTGCTTGACTCAGTGCCATTCGGACGAGTTTGGCTATATCTTAAAATACAGAGTGTGATTTTGATGTAGAATAGTAATTTAAATCTTTAGGGTGTGATTTAAATTCAGAATCGCAAATACTAATATACACGGTGTGATTTTAATTTAGAATCGCAAATAACATCTTTTTGATATGTCATAATTTTGGAGATATTGAAGCAAATAGTGTTGCCGATAGGACGTTCAACACTTGGCACTTGGAAACGGGCGATTTGGTAGCTAAGAAAGTTACCGTTGTTCTTACACTATATCAGTCTATAAACCCACCAAGTTTCATTTAAATTAGCGAGGGCTACTTGCCTGTGTTCCCTTGTTAGCTAAATAAATTCTTTAGTCCAATGCGAGCACAGTTTGTAATGATTGCTACTATTACAGCATTAATAGTTAATTAATTTAAATCCAATAAGTGTTTTGTGAATTCATGCAAGATAAAAATTGTGTTTGATGGATTTTTTTATTACTTCTAGAACTGGAAGAATAGGAAAAAACTTCACAAAAGAAGAAAGAATTTCTCCTTCGGATGCGAAGCTGATTTTAGAATAACATTGGGAAGTACATTCAGTACACACAACTATAAATAATGATTTTTGTTCATTTATAAATTCTGTGTTTACTTACAGATAAATAAATTTTTATTTTATTGATCTTATGCTGGTACGTCGCCAAAGTATTCCTGTCTATTATAATCATTTGGACAAAACCACTAGCCATATTAGCAATCATAAACTGTGCAAAAAACGCTAAGGCAATTGATACCATTAATTCCTTCCAATTTATAGGGATTGTATCTCTCATGCCAGTGGTGGAGAAAATATTGATAGTATATGTATATCCAACTAGTGCGGAGTCGGTAGAATTCGTTGTTGGAGATATTGTTTTTGGCCGACCAAATCGTTCTTTCACGTAATAACAGTTGCGCTCTAAACATGAAATCAGAAACCTAGAAAAACTGAAAGTAGAAAGGAAGTATTGTTGACGGCAAAATATACTCTTACCATACGTTAGCCATTAACTGTATCCGGAATATAGTTTTATAGATCCAGTAGCTCCACCAAAGATGTTTGCTAGAGAGCAGTTTTTGTTGACATGCTCTGTAGTATTTAACCACAAATATAAATCTTAGAACTCTATTAAAAGTGGCAAACTTGATGTAGGTATCAAGGAAGTTCATAAATACTAATTCAATTGGTAGACATGAAAATAAATCTAACGCAAAGTCAGTTTTCAAGTAATGTACAGCGATCTTCTTTGCTTTGCGTTCCAATAAACCAGTTGTTGGATCGATGAATGTCACATGAAACCCCAAGAATATTTTTATCCAAAATATTAAGTCCGTTACGTAAAATAACCAAATGGCAGTTCTGCCTGGATTTTTGTTTAAGTAGATACATATGTAAGCCATATTGGAGATACTTGCAATGGCGGCAAAGTGGACGTTTAATATATAATCAAAAAACCTATACCAGGTTCCTTCCGGATCGACGCAATGGTTTATTCTTCTGATTATCTTATCATATCGAGTTTCTATATATCTGTCTCCTATAAGTAGTGAAGATGCGGTGCCCTGATGATTCGCTTCCATGTACTCCACATTTAGTAATCTTAATGGAAACAAAGTAAAAATTGGAAAACAATAATTAAGAAATAAGTTATTAATAATGAAACTCATAATAAGCGGATGAAATAAAAAATATATTCGCAATTTCGATGTAACATATTATTTTTGAAATAGTGGTCTGTAGAGAAAAAAGTAAATACTAGAGAGGCCCACATTGACTATACCATTGCTTACTTTACTACACATCATTACAGATATATATACACGAGTTTCGTTCAATTAGTGACAAGAGCTTCTATATCGAGCAAGTTCAGGGATAAGTAAGATGGGGCAACACAAGTGAACGACACATTTTACCGATTGCAACTGTGATCCCCCAGCATTTCTCTTCGTATTTTACAAATTATGTAAATACGGCAATTTAAGTCAACTTAACTACTAGAACGTTAATGCATGCGTTGTACGTAGTGCCTGCCACATTCTTGCCGAACTATTGTCAATTATCATTAACTGCTCCATTCGGACCTGTACCTTCCCCTCTTTTTAGAAGCGGGTCAGAGTAATTCCAGCTTTTAAGCAGGGAGAGAACATAGTAGATAATTATAGACCAATCTCGATTTTGTCTAAACTTATTCTCCGCGATATATTATCACATAAAACCCTATATTTCACCATACCAACATGGTTTCGTACGAGGAAGATCAACAGTTACCAATCTTCTGCCGATTACTCAATTTGTTAGCCAGCATCTTGACGCGCAAGGGAAAGTTGACGTGATATACACAGACCTCAGTAAAGCATTCGACACATTAGATCATAATGTTTTACTTCAGAAATGTTCTGCTTTTGGCTTCAGTCCATCACTTCTAAAGTCCTATTTGACCAACACAAGCAATTATGTTTTTTATAATGGATTCATCTTTCGAATTTAGTCCGTTTTCAGTTACTCCACAAGGTTCGAATTTGGATCCATTATTATTCAATCTCTACGTTAATGATTTACTTGTTTGTGTATCTTGCCCTGTTCTAGTCCGTGCAGATGATTTAAAAATATTTATGCCTATTAAGAACTGAAATGATGTTATTGAGCTACAGCATAACCTTAATACGATCACCGATTGGTTTGCCTCTTCAAAGCTGCTGGCCAATGTGTCAACCACCTTTGTATTTCCGCATCGAAAGTTTTAGGCTTCGTAATGCGCACCTGCAGATACTTTGAGAATACATCCCTTTTCAAAACTTTATTTTATACCTTTGTTGTAAGCAAACTCGAATATGCTTCACCTGTTTGGTCACCGCACTACATCTATCTACAACACCAAATTGAGAAGATTCAACGGAGATTTCTCAAATTCTTATCATTCAAGATTGATGGAATTTATCCAGTGCGGAACATCGATTATGGTGCTCTTCTCGATCGACATGGGATGCACACCGCGGCTTCTCGTCGGGAGCGACAGAGTGCACGTTTTGCCTGGAAGTTGGCGCGTGGCGTCCTTGATTGTCCCGACTTGCTTTCTTCCTTAAATTTTCTAGTTCCTCGCACATCTTCACGTTCTTCTCCTGCTTTCTTCCTTCCCATACCTCGAACGAATCTGTTATCCTTTTCTCCCATTACTTCTATGTGCCACATAACCGACATACTGTATAATGATGAATTTTTTAGTAAAATTAGTGTTTTCAGCTGTTTTCCTTTTCTGTTTTTTATTTTGTCTTCAATTACTATTCTTAGTATTGTACGTATTTTTTGTATAATGTCCTGTAACTGAAAGCCAATAATAATAATAAACTATTATTATTATTATTATGATTGTTATTATTAGATATAAGGTCACTATTTACAGTTATTGATATTACCTTTTCCAAATTTTCCAAATCGTCTGTGTATCTGGTTCGTTTCGAGGTGAATACATCTTTAAACGTTAAAAGTAATCTCTCATCACAACTTGTGATAGGTGTAAAATTAAGGTGTAGCGAAATGGTAATATTTTGTTTGGAAATCCAAATCGAAATTCCTCTCGTAAAATTATTGAAATATGTTTGTATGCATGTTCGGGTTTCTTTTCAATTTCAAGTAAATTTTTGTTGTCAATCGGAGAATTCGCAGGATACTGTCTTTAGTGTATTCAAAATGTTAGAGACTCTTCTATTCGAAAATGTAATTGTCTGAAATTACTTTCTATATATTTTAATTGGTTTACTAGAATAGTGGATTGAATAATGCTTTTCGCATCATCGTTCGAGAAAAGATAATAGCTCTAACCTGTTCTACATTTTCTATATAAAATAGGGCAGCTTCTAGCCGAGTTTACGATATAGGTGCAGGCGACAAGGGAAGCTTTGGATATTTTTCTTTATGTACTTGAACCCGCAGTGAGGCTTTTGCACAAACTTTTTTTACCACACTTAATGGCTTCAAATTCGCGTTTATTATATACATACAAATGCGGTGGAAACTGTGAGCAACACATATAACATGTGGCATATAGGAGCATGCATTCTTTAGTAATCTGCCAGGTTTGTGCGTTATTAACAATATACGAGCAAAATATGATCGCTGAGATTAGTATCTGTACGGAATATCTGTCTACTTTAATTTAAGCAGTAGTCCCTGCATTTAAAGCTTGTACTAACTAAAGCATAATATCAAAAGCATTGGTTATACATGGTTGAAATCAGAGAAAAAGACTTTCTGACATTGTTAAAATCCAATATGATGCCGATAAGTAATAAGAAAGTTGATGATGTCCAGAAAGAACTGAAATATCACACTACAATGTTGGCTAGCAACTTTTACAAATTTAAACGTATGTTATACCTCTAATAATAAAGGAAGGTGCAACGTGAATGGTGGGGGTGGAATTAATGGGCGAAAAACTTGTTAAAGTTCTTAACTTGACAAATGTTAAATTAAAGATAGTTTTATCTAAGGATGGATGGGATGAGTGTATACTTTAAATCTGTTTTCATCTTTAATTTAAACTAAACTTTAGTCAAAAGTACTTTAAGTGCCTGATTATGAAACCAGCTGTTGTCATTTTTTTTCTGCAAGTATAGGTACACAATATGCCATATATTTTTTCAATTTTCTAGAAAGTTTTATATGTTCACCGAAAGTTTGTGGTTTTGTCGTAAAAGCAATTTACTACTTACCGAATTTGTCCCAAGACCTCTTCAGTGTGCTTATCATCCCATTCCGATATGATCTCTTGGAGTTTAGTGCTATCTAGAGCTAAAAGTATAGTATGCCCTACACAGGTAGCTGTAAAAGTTTGACGAAATATCCCACTTTTATGAAAACAGCCGAACAAACCCCCTACATCCAACGTCGTCAACACCGTGTTAGCAACGGTAATATCTACTTCTCCCTCATGAACGAAATATACATTTTTCTGCACATCGTTACATCTTATAACAGTGCCTCCTCGTTTAAAATGCACTTCTTTTATGCAGGGTGCCAATCGTTGCACAATTGCCGCAGGTGCAAACGCAAACAATTTTGTGTTCCTCAATGATCCCTCGTATAGGAAGCATAAGAATTGTATCCGGAGGTATAGATTGAATTTATTAGATATTACGTTTATCGATGCACCTAACGTTTCTTTCCAAACATGTTCGTAGTGTTCCACCATTTCCTTTGTTAGAGTTTCCTCCAATAGAAGATCTTTTGCGAAAGAAATGAATTGCTTCATATGAGCTTGATGTATAGAAAGATTAGCATTGCCTCCAATCTAAAAATATTATTTATTCATTAATAAAGAAAATTCATTTTATGAGCTGCTATTTAAAAAGAAAACGTCAGCCACTAATCGTAATGAAGCTTTATGAGCCTTGACGACTTTGTATGTTGAAGCGCAGTGTTATAACTCCACACAGAATCTACTAGTACACTTACTTAATAAACATAAAATTAAAAATATATTAAACTGCAATAAATAATCTAATTTGCCCTTTTTGAAGTTTAGCAGTTCGAACCTCAGAAGTGTACTAGCCATTACACTACGGGGTCAAGGCATTTTTCATACACGTTGTATTTCTCTTATGATGTAATTGAGGACCACGATTAATTGAGACTTAAACATCACGGAGGGAATTTATTTAAAAAACAATATCCCAGCTGTGCCGAATAATGTTTAGGCAATTAATAGTAGCTATGAATGGGGGTTACTTGTATTCAAATTGTCGATACTTACCCCGCTACTTGTATATAGTGCAATAACTAGACAGCGTAAGCAATATAATATGCACTGAATAGTTAAGAAGTATGCAATTTCTTCGTCATTTTCTATACCAAAAACACCCGATACCGAATGCGTAAAACTTTCAACAGTGAAATGCAGTGCTTGCAGGAACACTGTAGTTGTCTTGTAACTTCCATAAAATACTGAGTCTTCAATATACTGAGCATTGGTGCAGTTGTCGTAGTTGGAATCAAATGTACATGTGGCAATCAAGAGTACGTTTGCTAGAAGGCCTAATATCACGAGTAAGATGATTGTGGTTTTTGCTTTTAACAATATAGATGCGCCGGATAAATACAGTTTATTCTGCAAATAACTGAGACCATGAAATACTCGATAGAGTTGCATAGGTCTCAAAATTAGTTGAGATATAATGGAAATGTGTAGTCCTTTCCCTCTACCGAACATGTTCCTTCCCAAAAGAAGATGTACTGGTATGTTTGCTATGACGTCCACTGCAAACGAAGATTCTATGTATCTTTGAGCCGTGTATAGCGGGTGTCTCACTGTTATTCCATTCTTGTTGTAATATTGACAGTGAAGTCTAATGTACATGTCTATGACTCCCATAACTCGGCATGAGTATGATATTCGTTGTATATTAAAAGTGAGCGGAACTGTTACAAACACAATACACGCCGTAACTTCTAGAAGAATGCAAGCACACCGGAATACCTCCCAAGTAACGAAAATTGTGCCTTTGGGGTCAATCGTTCCTCTGAGTAGAAGGAATCTTAGGAATGCCCATGAACCTGTAAGTAATATGTAACAACTGTATGCTATTAAACGTATATATTTATGGAATACAATGACTTTCAGAATAGAAACAAAAAATGCATTTACTTTTCACGTAACATTGAATTGAAACAATAAATCGAATGTGATATAATAACTACAATAAATTAAAGATTTCTTATGAGTTTCACTCATCAATAGGAAAATACATAAAATATGATGGTAAAGCTTCATTAATTGACACAACAGCAACCTTAGATTCTAGCTTATGTACATCGGCTATTTCGAATTATCATATATAGTGGAGAAAGTTACATATATGGTTCTGTGTGAGTAGACTACAACCAAGGGAATAGAAAAATGGATCTCGATTCTCGCAATTCTTTATTAAAAATCACAAGAAATTACTACCAATTTCGTGCATACAAGTACATCTTCAGCGCAAAGCTACAAACAACAAACCATCAATCTTAATGAACTTATAGTGTGTCAATAATAATATAAATTGGATGTATAATCGTTATAAATATACATATTTCTAATTCAACATTCTGCACTACTTTTGGTCTTTTTTACGAGAATCCAGACCTTTTTCTCCTGTTCTTTTACCAATAGTTGAAACATAAAAAGCAAACAACAGCGTTTGTGATGTGGTAAGTTGATGGAATGGAAAAGCTGATCAAAATTTTACGTTTACGCCCCTTTCTACGTAACAAGTCACGCGTTCTTTTGATAAACCAGTGTTCATTAACAATACCGTATTACAGCATGTAGTATGCCATGCAAGTTCACGATCTAACGTCTAACGATTAACACAGTGAATAGCAGTTACAGTAAAACATTGGCATATTCTACCGGACTTAAAGTAATTTTTAATTTACGAACTGCTGTTAAAGACATAATAGCTTTTATTCTCTACGTGCCTGTAGGAAAAAGCAACCATTTAAGACCTCAAGAAAATGAAGTGAGAAGAAGTTATTTAACTGTTCCCCGGAATTATCATTGACTAGAAGCATATTTAGCTAATAAAATGTCGGATACGGCGAGAAGTTACAACCACTGTGGAAGCTGCAAAAACTATAACAGCTAATAATGTACATCAAAAAAATAGCTCAAAAACCACGATTAAAAATAATACCCGATGCTATCAGCGGTGCTTCGAGTACTTCTGTACCTCACCTATTTGGCTATGAGCTTATATCATATATAATCTCCAGTCAATACATCTGTCGGCAACAACTATTTCAAAGAAATATAAACCATGCCGTTTTTGAAAGCAACGATAAGATGACGGATCCTAAGGTAGCAGCACATAGTGTTAAGGTATTTGCAGACAGAGGCGGCTGATACGCGGTGGCTGCATTTCAACGCTTCGATTCCCTCGTGTATTTCTGTTACATATCGTGTATTTATATTACGAAGTGGAAATACACGAGAAAATCGAAGCATTGTGACTGAGCTTCCAGTTGCTCATATAAGTGGCTACGGCATGTCATGTACCCGCCTTCTTTTTGCTGCTTTCCAAATGATATGACCTGCATCTCTCGGCAATACACGTTGCCGCGAGGTATACTGTTTACTAGTGTAGAAATTAAGGACACAAGCTGAGAGGCAAATAACGGTGTGAGGTAGCAGCAGGAACAATGCCGGCGACACCGGGTAGGCAGAAACCTCGCTTTTCCATCTTTGTTTGAATGCCGTATTTTTATTCAAATCTAGATGCCGAAAAACCATTTTTACATGCGCTGGCTGCAATTAAAAACCCACCATCTCTAAATGGTATAAATATATTTCTAAAGGTAAACTTAAACGATTGTTTATTGTATTCTATTGTTCTAGTTTGTTTTCTAGCATCTACAAGATATTCCGCACAACACCTGTTACAATCCGATAGTTGTAATCCAAATGTACAAAAATGAGTTAAATGGGTGCAGCATGTTTCAAACAATCGTGGGAGATGCGTCGCAGACGAGGACGTGGACTATATAAATAATTAACTTATTAGCGATTTTCTTTAATTAAAAATGTGAACACTGCTGGGTGTGCTTCTAGCTAACACGAACTATGTATAACAAACATGTAATTACTTCAAAAAACATTTTTTTTTTAACTTAAACCACCAATAACATTTCAAATGTACTATTCGTCTATGTTTTCAATTTCATCTTACTAATAAAGATCTACCACAAACGTCGCATGAAAGGGAGCATCTACAATGATTTTGTTTTAATTCAAGAAAAGACAGTCGTATAACTATTTTCATAGTCTAGATATCACTTCAACACGAAATACATAAAACAATACGCACCTAAGGATTTAAATGCTTTGATGTAAAGAGCTTGCTCGTTGTAGGTTCGTTTCCCCTTCAAGGCGTCAACCTTATATCTAAAGGTGGCTACCCGCCCCAAAGACTCCTTTGCTGATTTCATTTCTGGCAGTCTGCAACCCCTTCTCATTAAAATTGAATCGAATTGCGTCTTGTGTTCTCTTAGAGCATTCTGTAAAAACATGTACTCGTTGCGATAGCTTTGAAAAATATCCATGAATGTTTCATAGTGTATGCTCATTAATTCTACAGCAGTAATGCTGACTGTAGAACCAAAAATTTTGATTCTGTGCAAAGTTTCGATGATGGCTAACATATCTCCTCTTTTCAAAATGATTTTTGCCTCACGTTCTGCATCCCCAGGAAGCATGGAATTCACTTGGCAGAATCCTCTTAATATGATGTAGATATTATGAGACATGACGTTAACATTCTGGACATAAGTATCAGGGGGTAATATTATAACTTCTGCTTGTAGAGATAGCTTTTGGAGCATTGTTTCTGGAAGGTTCTTTAGTAAAGGTACTTGCTTAAAGCAGCTTATAAAACGTTCATTTATTATTTCTGTACGAATTTCTCTGGAAGCTTCCGATAAAATTCCTCGTTTGCCTTGGATTTCTGCCCCTTCAATGAATTCCCAATTAAACTCCAGTATCTTCAGTAGACGTGCCTTTAATTCTTTGTGAACAAATCGGCGTTTCATAATAATTTGGAACATTTCTATTTCATTTTGATGCTGATGTGGTTCCTTAAATAGCAACGCAACTGAAGCAGTAAGTTCAGCAAGTGTAAAGGTAGTTAATACGTAAGAAACTACTAAGAAAACGATACAAATGGAAATGTCACTTATTGAAAAAAATGCATAATCGCTTAAGTTGATATTTAGTAGCAACGAAATGCTGAAGGATAACACTTTAGCGAAAGGGTTTGCGTCGGTAAGGTTCCTCTTTTCTTTGTTATAGAGGTACCAACCTGTGGGATGACAAGTGTCGCTGAAACATGATGCTGCATATAGAATGCAGGCGCCCCAGTAGACACATATAACTGAAAGTACGAAGTATTTCACGGATTGTATGTAGATATTGTCTATCCAAAGATCTTTTTCTTTTTCTTGTATTAATTTAAATAATTTTGGTACTTTTAATAGTCGCAATCCATTAGATAAAAGTATTATTCTTGTTTGCACTTGCAGCAACAGAGAAATATAATACGCGGGTATAGCAGAAATGATGTCCAAAACGAAGCTCCATTGTTTAAATTTATACTGTATAATTTGTTTGGGTTCTACCAGTGTAATGGAGTTAGTGATCGTAATGGCGGTAGATAGTTGCAAATAAATATCTATCCAGTAAAATAAATCCATCAACAGCATCACTTTTAGCAGCGCGCTTGATATGTGTTTTGCAAAGATTATAGCATATGGTACAACTGTGATTTGAACCATAACACTTGCTGCTATTAAACAATTTAGAAAGCGTATAAAATTCGAGTCGGATTGCATAATGAACGGGCACTTTGATTGTAAGCATATGTCATCTCCTTTCAGCTCAGTCGCGTCAGCAATAACTAATGCACTCAGATATCTAGAGGTGAATGATCTATCGTTTTTATTCCAATTAATCTCAATCTTTTTCTTATTATTATAAGAGGCGATGAATTTCCATTGATTTTTCAACTTCATAACGGTAGTCAACTTCTCGCTTCCCTCTATCGCTGGATCAAATTTAGGAACTCCATCGCTGCTCGCCCATCTTGCATAATCAATTCTCTTATGATAAAGCTCATTCAAATACTTAGTTACGCTACGATACTCCAACAATACACTAAAGAGTGACTTTATATCTAAAGTTTGCATTTCGCAGAACGTATCACATTTGATACTGATTTTGCTAGTGTGCATACATAGAGTAGATACTTCTCCCAGGAGAGTGCCTCCGGATAGTGTTAAGAAGGGTGATTCATTGTCTTCGTTGGAAAGTAACTGAAACAAATTTGAAATAATTTATCAAGCATTACTCTGCGCAGTAGTTGTAACGATTTTACGAATTCTGAAATATTCTCCCACGCTTTGCAACAATGATAGTAAGGATTGTGCCTCACTAGATAAGCTATTTCATTAATTCGGATCGATCGTTTCGAGGACACTTTGCAATTATCATTACTAGATTGAACAGACAGATTCCAGAAGGTGACGCTGTGAGTTGGCTGGAGTGTATTAAAGAATGGATAGTGCATTATGATTCTCTTTTGATATCACAGCGATCTGCTGGTTCGGCGTTCAAGATACGGTACAAAATGAAGTCGAGCACAGACATACTTAACCGTTTTAAATTTTGAGCGCATATCCTTTGGCTTTTGGGCAAGACCTTATAGAAAACAAGGCTGCAGTGTTGAGGAATTTTTAGAATACGTCACGCGTTGTTGTCTATTTTAGTGCAAGGCATGTCGGGACTTCAATCGATGTGTAGGTCGAGATCCGGCCTGTTTGTATTATTCTGGTGCTTTCAAGTGAAAATAATTGTATAAGAACTATCAGTTGTTATGTTATTGCATTGCCAAGTTCTGTGTGCCCGACTGCTAAGATAACTCTAAAGCTGAATGGAGCATTCGGTACCGTTCGTCTGGGTTTGGGTCGGAACAGTCCTTTAGCCGCGCACTGATTCGGAATCTTCAGCAACTATCTTTTTCATATCAGTCCGTTATTGCAGTGCCGACAGATCACATCTTTTCCGAAACAAATCTTATTAGTTATGAACTTTTTTTTTGGTAATAACGATGACGAAGAATGTGGATTTGCGATATCAGTAAAAACAGAAATTCTTTAAATATTTTTGAATGTCTTGAGGAAAGTTTTCTGAACTGCTAAACTTACTATCTTTGCAAAAGCAGCATACAAACTACCTTAAGGCAATTTCACAAGAAGAACGTTTAGCAGTTACATGAACATATTCTGTTTTCAAAGTTAGTCTGTTTGGTGCTTAAGAATGCCCCGAAAGTGAACGTTTTCAATACCCCAAAAAGACAGTATTGAAGTCTTTATTTAGCGTTAGGCACTACGTTGTAGACTATTCTATTTTATTTAGCGATTATTTTTATTTAATTTTATATTTTGCTTTAAAATAAAAAACGTTTAAGATAGTTAGTTACATATTTATTTCACCGTGCAGGTATATTTTCAGTAGTAAATACCTTGAAAGCAGTTGTAGTTTTCCTTATGCATGTGCATGCGCCGGACCGCGACTGATGACGTCACACTCAAGCACTTAGGCCTTATATTCTAGAGGGTGTTGCTATATGTAATATTGAACATGCTTCTGTATTGCGTCATGATAACGGCTTACCTGTATTTTACCTGTCACGAGGTATACCATCTTGTTTTTAATTTCCTCAGCTTTGAAGATTAAATCTCCTGGCAAATGGAATTCGTTAACCATATGGAGACAAAGAGATCGCTTGAAGGAAATATCCGCGTTGCGAAAAAGCGATGAATGTCTCAAGGCTTCCCAAAATATGTCCATCATTATTTCTTTTCTAAGTGAAGTAGGTAGCAAGTCGAAGATTATGGGAATTTTATTAATACCCGAACGTTTTTCCCAATACAACTTGTAGTACTCTATGGTACGTTTCTTGGCACTTTTATTTACTTGCCAATCATCTAGTAAATACATTATCTTCCTTAGTTGGGTTTTAAATTCAAATTGATGACGATATAATTGAAGAAATTCATCCGTTAGCTCGCAGTAAAAGATCATGTGAGAAAGAAATCCTGTCAGTATTATAACAAGAACTGTTATTTTTTCCCAAAAGGTGACTCCGTTGATTATACCTTTAAATGAAATTAAGAAACAAGTAAACAAATTATGTCTTTTGCTTTTGTCATCAATTTCAATTAATTCTATTCAAAACACCCTACGGTCGTATGAAAGTTTGCATTAGAATTTTTTTGAAAACTCACTGATTCTATGGCATCCTTTTGAATTTCTTTATGAAACACTTTTGGGATTTTCCCATACTTTGGGACAAAGCAAATGTTAAAAAATAGGTTAATATTCCAGGTATTGGTTTAGTAAAAACGTCTTTACCACTTGTAGAAAATAGTAAAGATTGAGTAATAAAGGTTGTGTGCATTTTAAAATAATTGTTGATTGTGGGTATTTTGAAAGTAATAATAATAATATTACGTCAAAGTCTGTCAACCACCACGTGGTATGCAATCTTTAAAATAAATTTAAATGTTAGGAAGTGTGGTTCGTCTCTCCCACCTTAGATTCAACCTACTCGATAATTCCAATCTGAAAAGGGCTAATACTATGAGAGACGTAGGAGAGACGTACTGTTTAATTCTCGGCCGAGTTTTTCTCCTCACATTACGCAATATGCTGTTTCTGCTTCTAAAGCATTAGATTCCGCCCCACGTACTTGTAAATTATTCAATTGCACGTGTTTATTTAAAACCTTATAATTATCTTTGTTATCAGCACACTGGAATACGCGACAACTGTCTAGTACATTATGTATATTTTTAACCAACCACTGAAAAGGTACAAAGACGCTTCTTGAAATATCTGTCTTTCAAAATTGATGGTGGTATAGATTATGATTCGCTGATGTCTTTCCATCAGCGAGTGAATTGTAGTCACTCAAACACCGCCGTCATGTTGCAGGAGCGGAGTTTATCTGGAAGGTCGTGCATGGCTATGTTGTGTTGATTCTCCTAATTTACTTTTCCCTATTAATTTCCTTGTGCATTTTCTCCCATTGTCCTTGTATCTTTCCGTCGTCTTTTTCTCGTACCACCCTACTCCAAAGTTTCCTATTAGTAGTTATGCGCCGCAATGCGGAATTATCTTATAATGACATTTCTTTGTTCAATTCACAATTTAGGTTTCTTTTTCGTTTTCTTTTATTTAGCGTTCGTATTTAAATCTAATTATCTTGTAATACCGTTGCACAATAAATTGTATTATTATTATTAAATTCGCTGGTTTTCTTTTTATATTTCTATTCAGAATGACGGAGGCTTCAATGTTTTAAACTTATAATAACCTAACATTATGCGTTAATGAAATATCTTGCTGTGATAATCACCGCTATGTGTTTTCTACTGAATTCAGTTATCCGCAAGATATGCGGATAATTAGAAATGCAAGCAATATTTTCTTATTAGCTATTGGCGCGTGCGTCAGAATTAACGCAAACGAATTTAGCAGTTAAAGAAATAATTAGGCAACAGGTCAAAATATGAAAATGTTTATATACCCACATATGTATTGTGCTGTATTCTTTTACAACAATAAAAGTTTATATAACATAAAAAAGAGGAAAACGAGAAAGCAAATAAAAATTAATAGAGAAGAAAACGAGAAAGCAAATAAAAATGAACAGAGAGGAAAAGAGAAGATAACGTTGGCTAAAAACTAAGAAACGAACAGAGGAAAAGTGGTTGAGTGTGGGCTTTCGCGGGTCTGCAAACGTTTTAAACGGGTCAAGACATTGGATGACTAGGACCGTTATAAATATCCTGTAACAAATTACAATACGGGAATTAGGAAGGCCAAAAAGGATTCTTGAAGAAGGTTATGTCAGGGGTTGATTATATGCCTGGTAGTGCTAGAATCCACAGGATTCTCGCTAGAGATATAGATCGGTCATTAAAGACTTGGAGAAGACGAAATGATACCTTTACTAACTATAGCATGGCGACGTTAGAGCTCTTAACAAAGAACTTTCTCCCAGATTGTCTAATGTTGGACAACGAACAGATGAGAAGAGCTATGTCCTTCCAATCACTACGACCACAGTTGGACCACAAGTGGTTAATGTGTAGAAAAGTCGTTGCATACAATGCAGTTGAGTTCAAAGCACCAGGAGTCGATGGAACTTTCCTAACTCTCTTATGACAGGCTAGAAACACTGCTGATCAGCCATACCAGTATGCCTATCAAGCGGGTAAACCCATCGATTTAGCTCTTTACAACATTGTTGCTCAGAAAGCCAGATCCATAGACAACAAGGAGATTGTGATTGATGTCTTTCTGGATACAGAAGAGAAGTTAAATAGCGCACAGGCCACATCACTGAATTGGGTAATTGAATGGACCCATAATATGCTTCGTAGTAGTAGGTTAGTCTCAAACTTGCTTCACGATAAACTATACGTTTCAGGCTGAGTGGAGACATCAGGGTGGAATTTTTTATGTAGCCGCCCTTGGTGGATGACCAGGTGGCTTAACATCGAAGTACAAGAGTGCGGTTTAGTCGTGTTAATTAGAGATATAGAGACTTAGGAGCTAACAACTACCCTGCAGGTAGAGTCCAACATTATTCACGGCTAGTGTAAGCTAGTATAAATTTAAATCCCCACGTAGTTGTCATATTAGAGCAAAATATTTTGTTTTACCCTACGAGAACGCAACTTTACACTAATATCGTTTTACTTTATGTGAACGCAACTTCACGAGTTCGATTTTGGTGAAAACTAGCTCGACTTGACACGATCTAGCTAAATTAATCCATCCAGTACGAACAAAACTAATGCGATTCGAATTGCTATTAGAAATCAGTTGTGCTTTCAAGTTGGATCTTTAAAGTAATGGTGCGTAAAATAAATTAATAATTGCAATCTTACCTATCCAATTATGTGTAAATAGTCCAAGTACTACATGGAATGTCAAAGACAATTTCTCAAATAGATGTGTTTCGTTAAACAGATGAAGTTGCAGATTGTCACCCCAGTTTGGTTTTGAGCTGAACCAAAATAATCCCCATATGTTTGTAAACATGGTGATTATAATGATGCAGTAAAAGCAATGGGTGGAAATAACGTAATGCAAATGCGTGAAACCAACTTCCTGCTTCCTATTTTTGAAGAACGCCATCACGTTGATTAATCTTAATATACATTTCAAATTGGCAAATCTGCTGGCTACAGACCCAGCTATGTCATACTTCCATGTGTAATCATCTAATATACTTGTTACTTCATACAGTGGTATAAGACTTATCACGCTTATGAATATTATCAAAAAAGATGCCTTGGGGTGATAACGAGTTTTTCGATGAGACGCCATGTTCCTAAAACGTTAATAAGTTTGGTTCGTTCTAAATTTAGTAAATCGGATTCTGTACATAAATACGGTACCTATGAGAAATAATAGCGATCGTATTGATCAAAAATACAGCTTCACAAAGGTAGTATCCTGAACGTGTGTCTATTAAAAAATCTCTATTGAAAACTAGGCTAACTGTACTTATCAAATAAGAGCCAGTAATACTACAAATAAGTAACACCTGCCAAAATCTGTTAAAGGGCAAAAACACAATATTTCTCCAATTGTACTGGTCCTGCGCAGTGTCATCATTGAGATCTTCTGATTCAGTTCCTGTTTTTATTAAAACTGCGGGAACACTACATTTCAGCGACATTAGATCTTGTAGTTTGCTGAAACTTATACATTCAAGACCAACAGGAAAAGATTGACAATTATATGACACGTTTTGATAAAAGGATCAAGGTTTGTAAGTTACTAATTTGATTATTCATAGTATTTATTTAGACAGCTCACTTTATTGATTTTGTTAACGTGTTTGATGTGTTTAATTTACTTGACTTAATTCGTTTAATCTAGTTTAATTTCTTACAATTCAGGCGGTAGAAACAGCAATTGCTGATACGAACACGTTAAAAGGAGTAAAACATGTAATCCTACGTAATGGAAATAAATACAATGTATTTATCGAAGAAATCGAACACCATATGATCAGAAAAGAATGTAATCGGAAGGGCCATGTCTTTTTGAATTCTTTTGGGATTGTGGTTACAACATTTGACAGTTAAATTTTGCATCAAATCAACATTACGTTTAACGTATGATGTAAATGAGTTTCTAGATCGTAAGCGGTAATGTAGTGATAAAACGTTTATTTCATAGTCAAAGTAAAGGAATAATTTAGCAAACAATAATAGTATATGCTCGGTGACTTACTTTGGTCTCAATAGAAATCCTTATTAGTCGTTTCACGTTGTTAAATGCATTGATGAGGTATTGACGCGCTTTCGCAAATATTTTAAATTGCTTGAGTCAGTTCTTATATCGTATGCGGTCTATCTTGAAAAACAGTCCTATTTATTAGGCGTGGGAAAAGAAAATAATCTAACATAGAGCAGGAGAACTTGGGGGAAAATCTACTACACGGTTATCAAAATATTCCTGTAAGAAGTTAATTACTTATAATGTTTTATAAGGTGTGGTGTTGTTTTGTTACAAGTATCCATCCCTTTTTGTCATCACGTTGCTAGTTTAGAAAAAGCTGCAAGGGAGGGAAGGGTTCCCTTAAAGGACTGGTGGAGAGGTATAATACTGACACCATTCTATAGTACCCTCGATGTAGATAAAAATTTGTTGAAAACGTTTTTGGTATTTCTCATAGTTTCGGAAAATCGACTTCCCAAAAACGGATTGGATTGGGCACCTAAAAAGGTCACCATTGCGCTTATACTGTATTGGTCAAGAAACCCACAAAGTTTAATTTTTTTCTTCGGAGTCTTCAGATTGGGCTTGTTATTATAAACTTCCTCCTATTTCTTACTACAGTTATGATAAAGTACAGACAATTTATAACTAAATACCTAGCTGTGACTTGCAGGAGGCACGGTAATTGTGCCACATCATAATGAAAAAATCTTGAATTACAAGCTCCATAACGGTCATCATCATGTTAATAGTGTAGTGAAATTTCAAAAATTGTGTTGAGAAACTTCCGAAAGTGTGAGAAATTTTTGGAAAAGTTTGTGTCCTAATGTAGCGGAGGTGAGCTGATAGACAGGTTTTTCTATTTTGCATACGAAATATGCATTTTCTCGTAAACGCGTGTTGAAATGAATTGTTGCAACACCCAACAATTTATTACCTAACGTTGGTATCCCTAATTGACGATAAGAACAATTAAGTCAGGCATTTTTTAAATTAATGTTGTGAAATCTTAAATATGCAGATAAACGCACTTAATACAAATTACTACGTATATACAATAGCACAAAAACATAGCCTCTGTTAGTTAGGTATTTATTGCTATTCCAGCCAAATTACTCGTAGAAATAAAGTTTTGTTGACTTTTTAAACACCCTTAGCAGTGAATTCATAAGATTTATAGTAGTATTATTAATGTAGGTTCAAATCCCGCCGGGACAGTTGATTCTTAATTATGGATAAAAATCTGGGCTTCGTCTTGGATAAGGAAATAAAATAGTGGACCTCATCACAATACGACGTTTGGCAAGTTTAAAAACCCTGCCGGAGATTGCAACATCTACGGAGTTGGCACAGTAATCGATGCTTAAATATGTGACGTGTACTCCGTAACCTGTTCCGCCA
This sequence comes from Marronus borbonicus, assembly GCA_902655005.2. Taxonomy (NCBI): domain Eukaryota; kingdom Metazoa; phylum Arthropoda; class Insecta; order Coleoptera; family Scarabaeidae; genus Marronus; species Marronus borbonicus. The sequence goes on along the minus strand of LR737385.1, from coordinate 15,640,880 downwards.
AATAATAGTGTTACGGGTCTTCTAATGTAAATATACTTCTAAGCGGAACCCACTGGCAAGTACCACTTTTTATAAGTGGTACCTGCCAGCGAGGATTAGTGCCTTACTTGTGTAATTACTAAGGATTCCAAGGAAAAGGTATCTGCCACCAAAGTTTAATTATTTACAAGATATATTCATTTAAAGGCTACGTAACTAATTAATTGTTAACTTCCCAGTATAGCCGGATTCTTTTTGTTTGATCATTTCTTTATGAGGGTATCCTTCAGTATTTTCTGCGTCCAAGGTGGTGATCGAAGACTGCGGTCATGTCCATTGCATTAAACTGCCTACTTACTTTTCGCAATACTCTTGGTTCTTTTGTCGGTTTTCAGAAACACTGATTTACTACAGCTTTACCCTATAGTCGCTCCAGACATGCGTAAAGCCTTTATGTTTCTGATTTACCCAATAGGACAAAAAACGTACATCTGTCTCTCCTCACTTGTTAGATTTTGTTAGGCTCAATAGAAGTATTATCTCCAAAAAAGTTAACAACAATGGCCCAATAAGTAATGAATTAGGAAAAAGATTGAACCAAAACGAAGAACATACTCGTGCTCAAAATCTAACCTTTTATAATTAAAAAGGTAATATATTTTAAAATTACTACTTACTACCTACCTTAAATTATTTACAATTATTAATATTATCATAATTAATCACGATACGGCGCCTATCGCGAAACATGTATTACATCCCTTTTTCTAACTTAACATTTGCCTAATTCTATAATATAATTGAAATCGTTTCTTTTCTCCGTTATGGTATATGATCCAAAATATTTAGGCTGCAGTTTATCCGTTTTCCTTACTTGTCGTAGCGGCGTCCTTATTTTAACTTTATCTGATGTAACTAGAGTCGCCAGCGATTGCGAACGTGCAGTTTTCGAAGTTCTAACAAACGCGTTTTCATCTAACGTTACATCGACGTCATACTTATCGACTTTAACTTATATGTCATTGCGAAAATATTGCATATTGCTTATCAACACGATCATTATTATATCAATTATACTTCTACTTACGTGAAATTATTCAACGTCTGCAAGGAGTGTTTGGTGGGTCTGCAGAATCTAGAATAATAATAATAATAATATATATCTAATTCCATATTACAACAGTATAGAACATTTCACAAAATAAATTATATTGCCATTTAGGGCTATAAATTTTCAGAAAATACGAAAAAAATCATTCTGCTTAAATTGTTGTTCTGAAGAAGTCATTAACGCTGTAAAGGCATTTTTCAACTAAATTTTAAAAGTAGTGTATATCGGTGGATCGATCGTTTTAAAACATCATTAGAAGACGATCCACGCAGTGGTCACCCGAGTACGTCAGTAAACGAAAGAAACATGACTGGCGTGGAGAACCTACTGAGAGGACAGGCGAATGACTATTCGTGAAATTAGTGTACGCTAGAGGAATAGGTACACGATAAGTTCATGACATCTTACTGGATGCCAAGACTGTTGGGGCCGGAACAGAAACTCAATAGGTCTGACATTTGTCGTCAACTTCAAAAGCTGTTAGTAAGTGAAGTCAATCCAAAGAATGGCGGAAGAAGGGCCTCCACTTAAGGAGCGTGCAGTTCCATCTGTTCGAAAGGTAATGCTTACTGTATTGCGATTGCGAAGGGATTATTTTTATGGATTATCTGCCGAAAGGTACTATAATTAACGCAGAATATTGTCAGAAGGCGGTCTGGAACATTGCATAAGCCCCCGTTATTGCAACAAGATAATGCAAGACCCCATACCGCAAGAAAGGCTAAGGATGTTTTCAATGATTTGCTTCCGCATCCACCTTACTAATTAGATCTCGTATCCAGAAGTTTCCCAGTTTTAAAAAGCTTTTACGGGGTGTTCGATTTTAGTGTTTGACGTAAAACATGTCATAAATAGGTAAACTGCGGAGACACCGAAAGAGTTTTTTGAGGACGGCTTAAAAAAAGCTAGTTTATCGTTGGGATAAATGTATTCAGTTAAATAGAGATTATGTTGAAAAACTGCATTGTAATATTGATGAAAATTGACAAAATAAAGAAATTATAGCTAAATTCTCAGAACTTTGGAAACATACCTCGCAAGTAAGACACTAATCCTTCCTACTAGTATATATTTATTCAATTGTCTACAACTTCTTATTTTATTAGTTCTCTAATCTACGGTCTACAGCCAACTAACTCTCTCTCGCTCTATCCACCCCGATCTTTTCGGGACACTTTATTTTTTTGTACCATTCTGCAGGTTATAACTGTGTCAATCAGTTGTGTAAGGAAGATCTTAGCTTAGTTTTTTCTAAATCAATCCATGTACAAATTATGATTGTAAAGATGTTGATGAAATTTTGAGATATTATTCTTTGTTTTTGCATCCTTCACCTTCCGGTAAAAGAAAGGAACATAGGACAATAATGTGGACTTTTAATGAGTAAATTTCGATAATGACACATACTAACAGCATCACTCCGTGTCCCTACAGAATGTATTCATCTTTCCACTTTCAGTGTGTACCTACTGCAGAAAACTATTATAATTAGGCCTGATTACATTTTATTTAAACCTGACATTGCCTAATTTACCTTACTCTCATTATGTTATAATGCAGTATAGAAAAATGTTTGTTCAAAACCATTAAAACACACATGGTAAAATTCCCTTCTACTCGTAAATAAATGTTATGCTTGTGCAGTTACGTGATGTTTTTTATTCTTTCAATTTATCCTATTCACAGATTGCGCGGAAATCTATTACCTGTTCTATTAATGCAAATACTTGGGGTCTTGAAATTGCGTAATATCCTGGCCGGAAAACAAGGTTTAGAGCCCTCTCTAGATTGGTCAAAATAACAAAAACGAAAAAAGAACATCCCGAAACGTTAGCAATTATCAGTATAATGAACGACGTGTTGATGTTAACCAGAACTGCGCCAGCGCGACTTTTGCCAGGACTCCCCCAGATATATGTAGCTCAGTTTTGCTACCCGACGGATGTACGTACGACTGACTTTCCACCTGCTTTCCGGAAAAACTACGAATTTTTCGTGTTTACTACAACACCATAGCAACCGCACATTGTTGATAAATACAACAGTATTTTAAATGGACTTTAGTTAATTCTCTCCAACTGATGTTAGAAAAAATTAAAAGATATTCTCGTATATCGAATAAATAAGTCAAATAGGTAATATTTAGTAAAAACTGACGCAAAAGTTAAATTGTAAGTTACAATGTAAAATAGTGATGTAATTCCTTGTCGGTGTTTAAATTAACGTTCGTTTTGACTGTTTTATTTGTACTTGAACTATACAACATATAACAATGAACATTTGGTAAAGTATTTCCTGCTGAATACCCTGAAAAGGTAGGATATTGCATTCATACTAATATTTAAGCTTTCTCTTGTGCAAATTATAGAATATTCTTAAGATCAGCGCCAACGAAGGCTGTTTGCTTTACAGTTGTCTAATATATTTCATGGATTTTCGTAGAGATAGAATATGATCCATTCGTATATAATTTCCTCAACCGGCGCATTCAAAAATGCTAACTTGCGGACAAAAAGGAAACAATTTTTTGCATCATATATGTAAGTTAGATTAAGTAGAGTACTTTCAGATTCCATTATTTCTCATTGTCGAAAAGCAAATTTGCAATTCGCAAAGATATTTAACATTTGGCCGGAAGAATTCTGCATCGCGGAAATGCATTTTTCTCAATTCTCTTACTTCAGCGTTATATAGCCTTGGAGTCTTTCTTTTAAGGGTTATGAGAATTATAATAAGAAAAAAATTTATAGTAATGCAATTCAAGCCGTTTCAATGAAACATCAGTTAACTGAGAGGTAAAATATTTTTGGGAAAAAGTATTTTCGAACGTTTATGGAAACTATCTAGATTGTTGTCACATTATATTAAATATACCTCAATGGTAATTTTCAAATTAAACAGTTAGCTGACTGAGTTTTCTTGTAGAAGTTACTATCAGTTGTTTTAATTATATTTTAGTGCCAAACTCAGAATTGTATAAAACTTGGTAAAGATATAAGTTCAAATATGCAGGAGAAATATGGGCGAAAATTCATTTTGAAGGAGTGAAACATATCTCTGAGGATTGATGAATTTCAATTTCTTTCGATATAATTCGCGAACGGTTTGAGTTAAAGGTGATATTTAAATGTAAATTACTTGATAACGGAAGTTCCTTACTGCGGAATATACAAAGTGTTGCGCCTACACAAAGCACTTGCGTGATAGGAAAATTTGTAATAATATGGAAGAGCTCTAAATAAAAGTTTAAATCTGCTTAAAACCGTATATACATTTCCAGCTATACAGAGTATTTTAGAAGTGAATAATACCAAACAAGATACAAAGTGCACTCAAAAAGCGTCTTCACTACAATATCGATTCGAATTACCTAATGGTACTAATTGTAAGAAACAACTGTAAGGTATTGCATTCAAGCCCAATTTTTTAATTGTATATGTAGGGGGTCAGTGAGGAGTTTGGCATAGACTGTGGAGCTTTTCCTTGCTTTGGCCACGATCCTTTTTGTACTTTACTTGTGATTAAGCGCTGGCTCCAGAAATTGCTCTATTTCGTTAAATTTCAGTAAAGATTCTTGGATCGAGTAAATTCTTTTTCGAACCACATGTAACACCGAAACATCGGGCACCTTTTTTTTCAAATGGTTTAACACTATTTGGTGATAAATCTTTAGGTTATTGGCGATATCATGGCTGACTCGAGTTTTGTAAGAATATCACAGCAGTGATGCCATCACTGCCTCCACCGGATGGATAAAAATACGCACATTACTATCTAGGTAACCTGACGGAGACTAAAGCGAAAATAAAAATTTCCAAAGACACGTTTATTTTCATTGCAAGGGGGATATGCGTTCACGTATGAACTACACTTATGACATTCACACTTGCTACCTGCAAATACATCCCTTCTCCTCCCAAATTTTAAATAGAATAACGCACCACATGGTACTTCAAATAAAAACTTGCTCTGCAAAGAAAGTGGCAGTTTTTTTTTTTGATCTACATTTCGAGACTGACAATAAGTTTTTAAATATCCAGGTGTTGGCAATAGTAATGCTTTAAAATATTGTATTATAATTTAAATAAACAAAAAAAAATTGAGGAAACAATATCCACAAGAACTGAAAAATAAACAGTATTGGTCTCTATGCAGTAGTAAAGCCGATTTTAAATTCTCGTCTTATTACCATAACTTTTTAACGGATGGTAAGGTAAGTGAGGATGGTATGATAAATACATGTGTTAAGAAATGTGTAATAACATGTGTAAATAAGTCTATATTTGCCCAATGATCTGTTCATTTGACGTGAACCACCTTCTGCCAAGCCATTTTTCCAAATTTGGAAAAAGAAACAAGTCATTGGGGGCCAAATTTAGCGAATGTGGCGGACGGGGCATCATTTTCTACCGTACATGTGTCAATTTCGCTGTCGGAATTAGAGATGAGTGGGTCGGGACGTTAGGGAATCTTTCTCTGTGCTAGGTTGGGTCTCCTTCTCTTTAGTTCAATGTCTAATAAATTAGCATAGTGCTGCCTCATGATTGTCCTTCGTCCTTCAAGTAGTCAATTAAGATTATACCTTGCGAATTCCAAAAGAGACGTCGCCATAATTTTTCAGGCTGATGGAATCGTCTTCGCTTTCTTTGGTGCACGTTCGTCGGGAAAACATCATTTTGTGGACTGACATTTGATTTGTAGTAATAGTATCCATGCCTCGTTTGCAGTCATACAATGCCGTAGCACCTCAATCGTATTGCGCTTAAACGTGTCCAAACATTGCTTTGAAGTTATTATGCGATTTCAATTGTGATCAATCGTCAGCAGACGCGGCACCCATCTCGCCGATAACTTTCTCATATTCAATTTTTCATTAAGGATATGTTGTACGCGTTCAGTTGAGATGTTTACCATATTAGCAATCTCTTTGATCTCTATCTGGCGGCTTGCTAAGACGATATCGTGAACCTTATTGACCATATCAAAAGTAAATGGTCCTTATAAATTGTACCCAACTTCTCTTTGATTTCCGCACACGTATTCCTATCTAAAAAAGAAAACGAATCACCCTTTTCCATGATTCCACAAATATACGAGCTTGTTAATGAATCTTCCCGAAATTTTGACGGACGTAGTCTAGGGAAAATAGTACTCATAGTTGGTAATGTAGATTTCGACACAAGGCTCCATTTGTCTTCAAACGGTTATACCATCTTCATAGCTGAGATTACAAAGCAATCTGATAACTTTCTGTTATAGGATAAATATTTAAGTAAATGGATGTCTCGAGCTCAATTCAGAGAATAGCAAACCTTTGCTCAGCCAGAAATGAAACAGAAAAGCAGACGATTCTGGCAGTGCTGTAAGTGGCTACTTCCTTTATTCGAATGTCTGTCTATGCGCACTTCCCATTAATCTAAACTCAACGTTTAGGCTGAGAAATTAACGCGCATCCTCCCTAAATAGGAAAGTAGGCCAATCTTCCAGACTTTTGACTTCTTTTTAAGAACAGCTTACAAGCATGAGTTGAAAGATTTTGAATGAAGGAAAAATGGACAGATGGCAATAGATTAACTGCTAAATGATAATGTTTGTGCGCTTGACACTATAAGCTAACGATGTAAGAATCTTTCATAAGGACTACACTTTCTTTTACGATGTAAAGACTGCAAATGTGATTTTTTCATTGTAATGTGTATTCTCATATGTGCTTAGTGTCAATTAATTAATATTAGTCGTCTGTTGCAAATTATCACTAAAGGATCTGCAATCCCTTGGAGTCTTAATTAAATTTTTAATGACGCAATTATAACAAAGGGAAGTGATCTTCTTATGCTATGCGAATACACTATAAGTAATCGATAAGACGGAAGATTGTGTTAAATTATATATAATTTCCGTCTGAGGGTGCATTATATAGTAGGTTGCGATGAGGACGCGGTATTATTGTTTTCAAATAGCGGAACTCCGATGGAATATCTCAGAAATCTTGAATAATTTATATAATTCCGAAAATGTAAGTCTATTTATTTTACTTACTACTAAGTAAAATAAGTGATTCTTGTATTTTTTAATTTTTTATTTTTCAGTATAATATAATACTGAAATTTCAGAAAAGTGGTTTTCATTCGAACACATTTCTTTATGAAAACAATTAATTAAGCAATTAACTACTTCTTGATTTTTAAAATAAGTCGATAAAATTTTCCATGTCGATATAATTATTGAAGACACTATGGAGTCCACACATTGATTATTGCGTTTCTGTCAGATATGTTTCCTTTTAAATTATTTTTTATATTGGTTACAACTATGTATATATAATAGTTAAATCCGAGAATGAGACTTCAAATTACGTTTGACATTGAAGTTTCACAGTTCAATTTACATTTGATGTTTATTGACGTACTATACGTTTTAAAGCACGTTTACTACAGGTCATTAAACACTTATTATCGAAACTTATTTTCGTAATGGACAAAAGCAACAGAATGGGAATGGTTATATTCTGTTTAGTTGCATATACGAAATCCATACACAGTTATGTATGAAAGAATTTCGTCCTCAGTTTCGACATTTTGCAGTATTACATTTTGATTTTTCTCAACAAGTTGTTCACTGCACTGCAATTTGGTGAAACAGGCGCGGTAAGTCACAAACTTGGTGATGGTCAACTCAAGAAGAGAATTGCTGACACGGATGTGAGGACGCGCATAAATCATTCACCTAAAAAGTCAATTAGAGAGTTTCCACAGGAAACTAATTGTTATATAAAATTCTTGTTGCGTAAGAACTTAAGCCCATTGATCACTTGGTGAAAGTACAATACTGCAATTGGTTTGAAAATCACATGAACGATAATATCCTTGACGAATACTACTTATACGAAGCTTGGTTCCACCGCAGTAGCTTTATTAATAAACAAACCATGAATGGTTAACCGAAAACCATTAAATCATGACAGAGAACCGAAAAGATTTAGTGTTTTTTTTTATTCTGCTAGCTTCATCATTATTGACTCAAAATCAGAGTACTACAAAAGGCATTTATGTTCTAAGCGGAAATTTATTTGCGTCATTACTGTCAAGCATGTCAAAGGTAATTTGAGGCTTCAATTTTGATATTTAAGCAAGATTTAGCTTTGAGTAATACATATCACGTATATTGCTCTCAGTCGTAACCGCATTTACGAGTACCTTCAACAGCGAATTTGAAACCGTTGGCAGATCAATAAATCTGGTAAGAATTTCTTCAGAGGCACCATTTCGAATAGTGTAATATACAGGGTGAGTCGGGAGGAACGAAGCAAACTCTAGGGGTGTATATGTGAAAATAACATAAGAAAACTAAATTTGTTTTTATCCGATTTTCATTTGTTAACAAAATTTCATATATTAATTTTTTTAATTATAGCGTTATTTTAATACATGTTCAAAAATATCGCCATTTACCACAATATTTTACGCAGCTATAGCATTTCCATTACAAAATATAAACACCATATTTACATATTCTAAATTTGAATAAGATAACAACCAGATAATGGTCAAAGTCGAAAATAAAAAAAAAATATTACGATAACAAAATTGTTGAAATAATTTTGAGCCTGGAAATACTTGATTCAGATCCAGTACGTCATATGCGATAAGATATGAATAATATCCTTGCATTGATGGATGGAATTATATTATTTACTTAAAACGTATTAATCGAACACAAGCGAAAATTTGGACCATCTACAAGAATGTTAGTTATTCTTTTTAATTACGTTATAATTTGGAAACAAATGTCCTCTTAGAGCTTAGACCGTCCCTCTCGACTCAATCTGTATAGGAAAATGTGCAGGTCGCCCCTTGCCGCCTGCACCCACTATTACTCGATAGGGCGCATCGCCACAATGTACTTTAGTTTATGCAAAAAATTTGGAGCAGGCTAAATCTGTATTTTTCTCTTTAAACAATAAACTAAAAACAATATTCGGGGAATTCTCCGTTAGATTCACGATAACAAGTCTTTCTATATTGAAAAGAAAGCCGAACATATGTGTATCTATCGAAACCATTTCGCCAAAAGGATTTCGATTTACAAATAAAGTACGACGATTATTTGATATATTTTGATTTTGCATCTATCACAAGTTGTGATGTTGAGAGACCATTTTCAAGGTTTAAAGATGTATTCACATCGAAAAGAACCAGATTTACAGACAAGTGTAGTAATATGTAATAACTGTAAATAGACACTTTCATTGCAAATATATTAGTCTTGTAATGACTATGTAATGTATTAGTGTTGTAATGGTTATGTTGATTTAAATTATTGTTTATAAATTACGAAAAGAAACGCACCGCCACTGGTTGCGTATTATCTTTAGTGACGAAAACGCAAGCTACATACACTCATCCGCCTGAAGAATCACAGTTGCAATCAATAAAAACCTGGATATCTATACCTATATGTCCGTCACTGGTTTATTGGTTTACATTCTACTTTTTCCTTATCTTGCACGATATACAAGCCTTTGTAGCTAAATATAAATGAAACTTGTGCATATCTATTTCCGTTGTACTATGCGTATTTCGGTTAATAAGCGATATCAATCATCTAAAATGTAGGTCCGTTTATTATCTCTGATATTAGAAGACCGGAATAAACCGGTAAATATATTGTCTATGTGTTAACATATACACAGATAAAAATTTCTCCGAGTAAAAGGGAACGGTGTTAAATTTCTCCCTAATAATCGTCACCGCTTTTATGTTAAAGTAACAGTGCTGATAAGTAACTAACTACCAAGCATTTGCTTCTTTTTAATATCCCAAACCGTGGAAACTTTCATTTTAGCTTGCTTAACTGTTAATTTCAGTTGGTTATGAATCTGGCCACCCATTTTCTGGGTTTAAGAAATCTCGCTCTTATTTTAAATAAATTTACAATCTCATCCATCTTATTTTTCTTTTAATTCCTGGACATGTTACGGTATTTTGTTTTTCTTTTCCGATTCCTAGCAGCTTCGAGGGCTGCTCCAACAACATCTGTTTCCTGAAGGACCAATCATAGCACTTGAACACCAGGAAACCAAGCTGATTTCCAGCTTATAATTTTTTTTGTTTCTTACATTTTATTTTCTGTTAATATATTTTTATTTTGGAAGAGTTCAGCTCTTTTGTCTTTGATCGAGAACAACATATCTTGAGATTTGCTGTTTTTTTTTCTCTTAAAGTACCTGGCGCCCTTTTACTTTTGGTGGTGAACTTCGGTCCCCAAGAGATTCACTGGCTTCTTGGAAACAAAAATGCTCAGAGACTGTTATCTCTATTCTCCGCAACTCTATTTTTTTATATTGGAAAAAGATATTTTACACCGTGATGGGATCCGAAATGAAGACCATTTATATTGCAGCTGAAACATTCAGTACGTAACTGGAGAATTTGTTTGCAAATTTTAATACCTAAATAAGGTATATTTGAGTGTGGGTAAAGTTCTAGTCCACAGAGGAAAACAATAAAATCGTAAGAGTGGAATTTTTCACCACATGAGAAACATTCCAACATCGATTTGGGGATGTTGCGGTAAATGTTCTAACTCCAAATCGGAGAATTGTTTCACTGTGGGAGGAAATTTTTAATACCAAAACGGAGATTTTTTTTCCGAAATGGAGAGACTTCACCAAAACAAGGGAATTTTCCAGTATAACGGAAAAATTTTTAACCGAAACGAAGAAATTTCTCACCGAAACGGGATATACGTAACACTGAAAGTTTTTCTTCCTATTCAACTCCGCTCACCATGCGACGGTGCTGGGCAAAATTTTAACTCCGTTGATTCTAACTACTTGTGCAAGTGGGCGCGGGGAAACAATCAGACGGTGTTAAAACGGTGTTAGATTTGACACCGTATTTCTATTTGTGTAATTGTCGTTTCTTCCGTCGACAGTCCCGAAATATTTCTCACCATAGAAACATGTATCTAATTTGTTCGCCATCTGAATTTCTCGTCAAATTATAACAATGAAAGCAAATAGAGTCATAATCATAGAAATTCTAGGACCATAATAAAGGAAGTAACGATAAGTATTATCTGTTCGTCTCTAGAGAATCATTTCTAATTATCCGAGAAGCTTTTAATCGGACCTTCAACGGTAGGGATCGTCAAGCAATTAATTACGCTCAAGAGGTTATTAACTTCCAACCGAAACTCAGAAATAAGCGAAGACGAAGACTGCCACCAAGCGATATGACGGTACTTATTTTTTAATAAGGAAAAAGCGAAACATAATGCTGTATAAATTATGATTTCTACCGCTCTTCTGACCTATATAAAGGTCTGCAAGGAGGATTTTAGATTTCTTATAACTGGGAAAATTATTTATTTTTCCAAAGGTTCGCCTGGTTTAATCTTAAAACTTATTAGGTTTGGGAATGCGGAATTCGGAATAGGCGGGGTTTTTGTATAATCTAGACTTCCAGCTCTCTTTTTGACTATGCAGCAACGTCCTTTGAGATGCAAATACATCCTTTGAGAGTTCAAATATTTACACTACAGACCGAATCCATTACGTTACGAGATGGTTTAGAGGGGCGAGTCTCGCGTATTACAGGGCATATTATATATAGAAGAAAACGAAATAAGAAAACTAAGACCGCGGGAATAACTTGAAGCTACATCGAGGTAGCAATGGAAGCAATGCCAGTACTTAGAGCTCCTGTTGTTCTGGAATGTTGCACTTAAAGTATTTGGTAATCGATTTATTAATCGACTCTTGAACGCATCTGTACATATGTTTATTTTCATATTTATTCTTTTTTTGTATTTCACAGTAAGAGTTTGACCAATTCCTTTAGTCAGCTTATCTACAAAAATATATACCAAAGGACCAAAGGAATTGATTCGAAGGCATATAAAAATATGCCTTCGAATCAATTCCCGAAACATTTTTTCCACTTTGAAGGTGGTATCTCCAGAACATGGCCTTTAAAGGCCTAAACACTTCTTGAGGTAAAAAAATTCCTTGTCCAGATATTTTTTCTTGACATTCCTGAACAAAAGAAGTTGTTTGGCGATAAATCAGGTAAATACTGGCAATACTGGTAGATTAATTCGATGTTTTTTCCTTAATATCATTTGTGTGATAGCTCGTATTGCTATGATGAAGGATGATGCGACGTGCGATTGTTTTTCCTGATTTCATCGGTGACTTCTAGCAACCAGATGTTGTATACCAATCAGCATTAACTGTTCTTTGATCGTCCAAAGCAATACCTGCCACATGACCAGTACAACGAAAGAAGCAGGAAATCATTTTCTTAGAAGTATTTCGTGAGCGAACAAGTTTTGTTGTTCATTTGGGAACACCTAGACGATTGATTGTTGCTGAGTTTCTGGCTCGTACGAATACGTTCGAGTTCCGTCACCTGTTACGATGTTGTACACAGATTTTGAAATTCCTTGTCAAATTTTCTGGGCATTTCCTTGCACCAATTGACACAAATTTTCATGTAAAATCAAATGCATTGCTGTTTTCGATATACCTAAATATGCCTTTATCTCACGGTAGGTCACACGCCGATGCTGTTCGATCATTACGTACAGCATCAATGTTTTTTGGAACAATCGATTGTGGTCGGCGTTCACGAAATTCACTGACGGAAGCATAACCACGACGAAATTCTGCGAGCAATCTTTGGTGTTACGCTAGACCTTTGCTGAACTCGTAAAAAATCATCCAACTAAAACCTCACGTGAAATTTCCACGAGATCCGGGCAAAAACAGCGGTATAAGGTGGAATAAAAGCACTCTCGGAACCACGCTGATGACGCCGGGTAGGCAGAAACATGTTCATGGGTAGGGTGTTTTTTCTCTCGTTGCATTTTTTGCCGCAAATGATTCCGAGAATACCACGAGGAAGTTAGTTTAGGATTATTTTTTGGTAAATTCTCGCGTATTACCGTTTTAATGAGGAACAAATAAGCACTTCGGATAGGTGTCGCAACATGCATATCTTCACTTAAAGGAAGTCAAAGTCTTTTTTGTGTAAATGATATTTACTCATCGATATTTATGCCAAAACACTTAAAACGTATTTTAGTCTAGGTTACTTGCGCTTCCTTTCTCAAGTTACTTAATATTTGTTAATGTTTTACTTAACAACAAATTCATGAATAAAAAATTAGGCAATTTTATGTAATTGTTTTAATTTTTATTAGAGAATAAAGAGGTATCCGAAGAAATTGGAATTTTGTTGGAAAAGGTACAAAATAATTATATAATTAGAATGGTGGGGTGACATATACGTATATTTCCTTTCTTACTCCTTAGATTTACATATAGAAGTAATATAAAAAGAGTGTAATTAGTTATCACCGTTATTTACAGTTACACTTCTTTCTAGGGAGTTGGATAGTAAGGCAGTAATGAGAGAATTGCATGATTCACTATTATTTGTCGAAGTTTTTGAGGAAAATGCTTTCAGAGGCGGAATTTTGATATAATTCCAATTCATGCTGTTTAAAGGGAATACTCTGAAAAAAAGATTGCAATCTAAGTTTATGTTAATGGTTAATGGTGTAGCTGGCCTAATTAATGTCCGATAAATGATAATAAACATTGACTTAGCAGTTTATGAATCTTATAATCCCACTTGCACATTGAGGGTGTGCTTCAACACAGAGTGAGGTAGTTTAGAATTAGAAATTTGAATATATAACAAAATTCTATTGTAGAGTTTTACATCGTGATTATACGTGTGTCCAGAAACACATGACAAATATTATGTGCGTTCCTCATGTATCCTTTGAACGCTTCTTTATGATGAAACTCATTTAATTAAATTATGGGGTTACTTTTAAAGAAAATTCATAATAATAATAATTTATTTGCTGGAGAGACCAATAACAGCACAAAAAACTATACGCAAAGATAACAGCCTTAGTATGATAATTACAAACTAAAAATAACAATATATAGCGGTAAGTTTATAATAAAACTGAAATACAATATTATACTACTAAACATTACTTACTACTAAAAGGGCACTTAAATTGGAACGATTAAGCAAGTAGAGTAGGAGGGAATCGCGATACGAAGTTTTTCCAGTAGTTGAGCAGTATCGTTTCTGTTGTGCAACATGTTATGTAAAAATCTTAGGGATTGTAAATGAAATTCGTCCAATAGAGTATTATGGTCCAATTCTCGACTTGGGTACACGCCATTTTGTGCCATCGAGGCCCGGATTGGGAATCCATTAAACATTCTGAAGTTTGCAATAGTTCGTAATTTTTTATAAGAATGATTGAGTATATTTTGGACGAAAGAGAACAATGAATATTTTAGACCGAATATCAGTCGTATTATTAGTTTTTGGAATAAGAAAACACGTTACATATCCTTTGCTTAACCTCAGACAATAATACTATATGAAATCACACTAGATACATTTGCGTAATATAAATTCAATAATGCCGCCGCTAATAATATATTCCTGAGGGTACAACAGAAAATGCCTAAAATAATAACCAAAAAAATTATAATAAGATAATTTCCTCATAGTATTAATGGAATAATTCACGGCAAACGCAACAGAAGAAGAGAAAAAAAATACACTAACTCACGGACATGTTTCTGCCTACCCCGCGTCATCAGAGAGGTTTCGAGAGTATTTTGTATCTCTACCCTCTATCGCTATTGCCTCATAGTTAATGCCACAGCAAACTCGACATTTCTTGGCGTCCTCTAGTGCCAAAGAAACGCATGCCTGCCGTTCAGGAAGCAGCGACATAAAGCGGGTACATCCCTCGAGCAGTTCTCTGACTGCTTAACACGCAAGTAGCGCTTTGGGAAACCGCACATGTGAATATTCCGACAGGCTTGCCATGATGTATATAACAGAACACATCAGAAAATGCCTAACTCACGAACATGTTTCTGCCTACCTGGCGTCATCGACGCGTCCGTGAGTTAGTGTATCTTTTTCTCTCCTTTTGTTGCGTTTGCCGTGAATTATTCCATCAATACCATGAGCAACCTATCTTAGCATTTTTTTGGTTATCCCTGAGGGTATTTATTATATCAATCAGATCAATAATGATACAGCCGTTCGTATACAGAAATACGTTACCATAAGTAATACACTATTACAAATAGCAAAAAAATTTAAGGCCTCAAAGCGCTACTTTGTGGTGTGCCTACATAAATATTGAGTTCTGTGGTCGGATGTTCCCAATTCTAACAATTAATCTTCTCTAAAGTAAGGAATCATTTAGACCTTATTCCTAAGTTCAAAATTGTTAATACGAGATCAAATATCTGCTAAGTTGACAGTCACTAACATGCGTATTGAACGCACATCGCCGTCTCCATTTCTGTTGAAAACCTATCCCTAAACCCATGCTGACTTAATGTAATCATATTATGTTTGTTTACAAAAGATTGAATCTTTGAAAAAACACTCAACATCAAAATCGGCCTATAACTCTCAATCAAAAGAGAGATGATTCTCTCTTTTAGAAACAGGAACAACTGCAAAACACTTTAAGGTATCAGAAAATTTTCCAGTGCTATAAGTACATGATATAAGTTAAATGTTTTGATGAGTTATTAATAAACTAGCGGGAACTTCATCAAGGTCCGTAGGGCAAGTGCGTTATTGTATCGTGTATATCATATTCATTGACAGGCATTCCATGTTCATATTTCCTGCAACATGATAAAATAATTCCTTTTAAACAACACTTGAAAAATAATTCCAGAAAATATTAGCAATCTCATTGGTGTTTGTGGTGATTTTTATAATTTATAGCAATTTTTTACCTTACTGTTTTTACCATTTACATACTTGGTTTAGAATATAAGACAAGAACTCTTGGCCTATTAGCAGTTTGGGAGATCAAATGGTCATAATATTTTTTATTCAGTCCTTGTTTTGGTATTTAGAATTTTTTTAAGGATTTTTATAATTTAATTATTGTATCAATTAATGTTGTGCAAAAAATTCGGGCAAAAACGATAATTTCTTCTAGTCTTATATAAATAATGAATAAATTTTTTTAATTTTTTTAATTTAATTAAATAAACCAAGCGAAACAAATTCTTTTGGAACACTTTTCGAGGAAGTTATACAATTAAATGTTCTTTGTACTGAGATATCCCTATTTACACACTAAATAATTTTGATAGTTTTATTTTTTTGTTAGAAAGTTTCAATTCTATTCTCAGACTTGTTCTTTCTTGGATCCAATGTTCATTTCACAATTGAAATTCAACTACCGTAATGTTTGTAATTTGTACTCTAAAAGGATTGCTTATTCACAGTAATACAAGTCTGTTTTGAAATATACTGAAGTTGCCATAGTTTCCTTTCTGACTTAGGTCAAAAACACAGCGGCCGTCGTATGTCGACGCCGAGTGGTCATTTTTGGTCTATATGAGACAATGCTTTCGGGAAATGTGCTGATATACGGACGACAGTCGCGTGGACCACCGAACTAAATTATAACGGGGTGCTTGAAAATTGCCAACTGTTTCGCATAGGAGTGGTATGTTCTAGGACAGAAAGTTCCAATTACATGTGGATCGAAATGCACACACAAACACTAAAAAAAAACTTTTAAATGTTCATAAAAACTACAATAATATGTTTAAATGTGTTTGGTTTCCTACAAAACTGACTTGAAAGGTATTATATACATATGTACTGTTGAAGATACGTAATATCAAAACGTCAAAATTAAATTCTATAGCCTTCATCGATCTTCATTTAGTTGGGTCTCACCATTCTGAAAATATAAATTTATGTTTTGGAATTTTCTAATAATCATATTCTAAAATTAATTTTAATATCACTTTACCACACCTCGGGGTTCTCTGAATTAAGTATTATCGTTAGGGAAGGCTGAAAGAATTTCCGTAATGACTTTTACGGAGCGGAAATTTCATTTAGGAAGAAAAATTAGAAAAATTCCATTGGTAAGGAGTAAGTTGTTATGGAAACTGCCAAAGCGATTTCAATATTAATGCTGACAGAAAGAATATTACAAAGATAGGAAGCGTAAATAATTTTTTGTCGGAATGAAGGCCGGGATATTATGTTGTCATTTATGCGAGCAGCGCGCGATAAAATTCCCCATTTATCAAATTGTGTCTTATTTCTCCTTTTGTCGTCGCCGTTTTCCGCTAAATTAGAAAATATACTTTAGAAAATTGGCTGTTTGCTGCAACAAAAATACGGTCTCTTATGAGAACGAAGCGACAGATGAGCAGATGTGGAACGAAAATGAAAAAAAGAAGAAATTTGAACAAAAAGAAGTACCGAACGTTTCTTCTTGACCAATTTCGTAGTCTTATTTAAGTATGGATTATGTTGCTGGAAGTATTGTACAGAAAAATACCGACAGAATGTGTGTAGAGCTATATAATTTCATTAATGTTCCTAGCAAACATTTTAGCGCGATGAACTTTAAGGGCCCCTCTTCAAAAGATAATTTAACTGTTTATAGTGCAAAAGGTAATTGAAGGTTGTCCGAACAGAAGGACGAAATCCATCAAAGAGAGATAAAAAAGCACGAAAAGAGTGTCAGGAGCTTAAGGATACACCTCTCTTGATTCATCGAAATATACTGGTTGTCCGTTTAAGGGCAACGACTCTGTCCAAGAAATTGTTCTAGAGTGATAAGAGTGATGTTGTTGTAGACTTCCGCGGTCGTTGTTTTCCTTTAAAGAATTTGGGTTTCCGGGTTGAAACCGTGTCGTAATTGCATGAGAATGCCGACGTTTCGCTCTCAAATGCATGGAGCTTCTTCTGGGTTGCTGCATGTTGCTGCTGTACGACGAAAGACCGTGGCTGCTCGGTGTTCGGTCTCTATAGGGTTGGGTAACTGGGCGGGGCGTGCGGAAAGGAATTGAGAGCGAAACGTTGGCTTTCTCATGCAATTACGATGCGGTGTCAACCCGGAAACCCAAATTCCTCATAAGAGTGACCAAGAGCTTTTTATTAAATATAGTTTTAGTTTTCGGAATTGACTTAGAGGAGACATAATTTCTGGAAAAATTCAAGTAGAATGATAGGTTGATATTACTGTCAGCATATGGCGTAGATGCATAAAAGCTTTTAAATCTTCTCAAATTTATTTTTAAAGCGAATCCAAGTTTTTAATAAACCCTTCAAATAAACTGAATAGATTATTCCACGTAGACGGGTGACAATTGCACGGCCGGAAAAACGCCTTTAAATTACTAATTGTTAGTCATTTGGTGATTTACCCTCTTAAAATTTAATTTGATGTACTAGTAACTAAGTTATATTATTTATTGAACCAGTGACGGGTGTAGCGGACACAGTTACAAATAATGCTCTTTTTGTACGGATATATTCAATTTTAGCTCAATGATTGAATTTTCTTTATTGGTGGTGAAGTTGGCAGTTAAATATAATAGTAACAATAATAATACAAAAGGAAAAAAAGTAGATGTTTGTGTTAATAAAATTCTGCAGATTAGACGGATCAGAATGGTTTTAGAATAACAGATTAAAGTAGTATTAAAGATAGAAATAAGGTTTATTGGAGAGGAGTAGGCTCCTGGCGCGGATGTATTTATTATATGACAGCATTTAAAAAATGGTTCCTTTAAATGTAAGGAATTTGATGATCACTTTCCGATCAAATATGTATATTATAATAAAAATGGAAATTTTACGTGTATAACTATAACAAAATAAGTGACGAACATTTTGCAATGGAACTTTCTGTGTGCATAAATTAAGGTGATTTGTTAACCATTTGAAAAGTCAACATACATATTCTTTAAATACACTGGCCGCAAATAGAGATGCACCACTAAACATTTTTTGCGAAATCATGTTTATTTGTATAAAAAATGCTGAAGCTACATATAAACATGTAAATGAAAGACAATTCGACAAAAGGAAATTAAAAACTGTTACCGACTGAAACGAGTGTTACACAACCAAGCGCCTCAAAAGAAAATCTTTTCGGAGGATGGTTCTTCAGGGTGCGCCTGAAACTGCTCTACGCGCTTTATTTTGATTTCTCGCAATTTCTTGGAAACTAACGCCGCCTTGATGCAGCCCAATAATCTGGCCATGTTCGAAGGGGATTAATTGTTTATAAGGTGCACGTTCTCGTCTGCAAGGCATCACTCATGATTGCTTGAAGCATATTGCATTCATTTTACTCGCTTTTGTACATTTGGATTGCAACTATCGGATTGTTCTTGTAAAAATATGTGCGGAACGTTTGGCTCTTGTAAATTCTGGAAAACAAACTAGACCAACGAAGTATGCTTAAGTTTAGAAAATACCTTATATAAAACCTTTAGAAATACATTTATAAAATTTTAACGAAATACCCAAACAATCTAGAGGTGGTGGATTTTTAATTGCGGACAATGTATGTAACTTTTGCACATATTATTCATGTGGATAAATACATTACCGCAATGCTATAGAAAATAATATTAAATACCAGAGTCAGACATTTTCTTTATTTTTCAGGGCAACTTAGGTTACTACTGGAGTAATGTATTTTTATTACAGCAGTATTTGTAAAAATTGATTATGTAACAGTAACATTATGTTTTCGATGTAGGATATTGTATGAGTTTTTCCACAGAAATTGCACGTACTAGAGGGGGATGCTATTTGAAAAAATCGACTTTTGCTAATTTTCCATTTGTTCCATTCCAAATTTGTTTAAAAAATTTCGACACTCTGCATAGTACTTTTAATTTATTGACACACGCTATTAATAATACGAACTTTCTACAATAGCTTAACGAAACAACTATTCCATAGACAGCATAGTTTATAATAAATAAGTAATTTAAGTTAATACTACAACTGTCATTTCTTTGGAACATTTAGGTATACGCAATTTTATATAGTGTTGTTTCAGAATATCAACCGAAATCCAAATAATAGGCATTCCATTTAAACAAAGGAAGTTGATATCTAGTTTCGGCATAACCGGGAGTAATATGTCTTCAAAAATATTTTAAGTAATCTAATATCTACGTTCGCAAAATTTTGATTTTCTATTCTACTTACTTCTTGAAATATTTTTGCCCTGAGCTCAAAACGCCGTACTCTGTATTACTAATACGAAGTTAATTTGTAAATTATATTTCTATCGAAGGTAAGTACTACTGAATCATTGCAATTTGATTAATTTCATTATAGTTCCGTGCTCCAGTTTAGTTCATTAAACATGTTATTAACTACCGATAATTCATTTGGGCAAAAATTAAATTAAAGTCAATGAATTTTAAAGCAGTGCGTATAATTCATTGATACTTAAAATTGACAAATTTACATACGAGAATAAATAAAATTGAGTTTGTTTAGTGCGATCGAAAGGAATAAATTCAAGGGGTACAACCTGCAACACTGTTTAGTACTTGTCAAAACATAAGTATTGATTGTTGATATGTGCACTATATGTACATACAAACATATGTATATAGACTCTTGTTCATGTATGTATATTTATATCACTATTGGGAATTTACATTACCAATAGCGGTGCCACTATCGTTGCAAAGATAGCGGCAAATGTAGGTATACGTGTGTACAACCACTCATGATAGTGAGTATTTTTGTACTAGATTCGTGATTTATTTTACGTTAATATGGAGTTTCTACCTCAGGAAACAGCGTTTTCTGAGGTTTACTTCGTCTGCATACTCAAATATATAAGAAAATTGTATTGGTACACAGGATATATTGACTATTTACTTTATGGATTGTCGAGATGTATAAGTGAAATAAAATAAAATCCAGTATAGATGGCGGGTCAGGCGGAAAAAAAGCAGAGATAGTTAGAGTTTTTACCGTATTCGAAAAGATAAGTGATTTTGTACGTGTTACAAATAAGCGCACCTTCGTGTAAAATCGCGTAAAAGCGCACCTTCGTGTAGTAGAGTAGGCAAATTTGGGTGCGCACCATCGGCGCAGCTAACGAATGGATTCTCGCATGCGAAACACTAATCAGTATCTAGTTCGCTGCCGCCTGGAGCGTACGTAATAGTAGCAGCGAAGTACTCTGTGTTCTGTTTTTAATAATGTCGAAGGTGCGTAGATTGAGAAAACAGCTATCATTAAAGACAGTGAATAGATTCATTAAGGATTATCCGGATTTGACTGATGGCGGCTTAAAAATATAAATGTTTCGTGTGCGATATATGTCTAACGTGTTGGTCACAAACACATTGTAAACGGCATGTGTAAAGTGCAAACCATAATAATATCAAAACCGGTGTCGCCGCAAAATACGAACAATTCTTATTTGATTTATGTACAATGATGATTCAGTGTAATCTGGCGTTTACTTTGTTAAACAACGATTCATTTATTTCGTTTTGGAACAAATACGCCAGTATTTCACTACCAAACAGGACCACGTTACGAAATTATTTACCATCTGTGCGTGTACATAACACAAAATAAAATTTAGGCTGAATTGCAAAATAAAAAAGTGTGCTTGTGCGTGTATGAAACAACTTAATGTCATGGTGCGCAAAATGGAACCACATCAATCGTCATCTTCAATTTTATTAGCTTCTAGACGAATAAAAGAATGTATTGCCCAAGTAATTTCAAAGATGGTGTTAAGCACATTGGAAAAATTTGAAATATCCAGAGATCAAGCCTTAATGTTTATGGCAGATGGTGCCACAACTATGCTTTCTGTAGTGTGGGAACTTTTTACGTATTACATGTAAAATTCATACTCTACCTCTTGTGGCAAAGACAATTCGTAGATATTATCCATAGATGGCTGCGCTAATTGTGAGTACAAGAGCATTCTTTCTGAAATCCCCAAAACGTATTCGCGAATTTCACAGACTGTGTTCTCGTACCCCTGAACCACCACAACCGATCTTTATACGTTGCAGAACATGGTTACAAGCGGCATTTTACTATCATAAATATTTTGAGAGTATAAAGAAGGTGGTTCTATTATTTAATCCGAAAGAATGTGCAGCTAAACAAGTCAGAAAAAATTTGAAGGTAGTCAGGTTAAAAGTGATTTACAAATTATTCATAGCAATTACATCGGAGTAGTGCAAGAATAGAAAAATTACAGAATTATTCACTGACATTAGAGGAATCTGCAAATTGTGAAAGATGCACACGTACAGTTTTGTTTGTGTTTCTAAAGCCAGCTGGCGACACGAGAGTGTACCTCTCATGCTATTAATCTACGTTTACATAATACATCTCTACCATGGCATGTTGATATAAATATATAGGTACGCAAGTGGAAGTCAATAAATTGTTGTTTGCTGTTAAACGCACGCAATGAAGCGTCTTAAAGGTGTCTATATTATGAGAGCACATGTGTTTGAGAATTTTATAACACTCCGTATACCGAAACGTATTGAAAGCTTAGCTTGCTTAAGAATGTGATACACATCACTAAAAGTATTACTTTAAATCACACATTTTTCGTGCAATCTCTTCCAACAAAAATGAATATTGCAAGCCATATGAGAACACAGATCTTGTAAATTGGTAAACAAACTTTTTGAAGAGTAATAGTCGATGACACACTTCACAATAACTTTATTTTTTTAAAAGCGTATATAAATCTGGTGCATATTCCGCACCTTTTTGGTACTATACGGACGTGCAGGTACAAAGTAAAACATTTTTGAGCGGCAAAAACATGTTAGAAAGTTGCAGATATACATTCGTACATTTACTTCAAGATATAACAATAATAATAGTTTTATTCTCCAACGGCTTCCAGTTACAGGACAACATTATACAAAAAATAGCTACAACAATAAAAATAAGAATAGTAATTGAAGACAAAATAGAAAACAATAAAAGGGAAACAAAAAAAAACTCAAAACTCATTAATTTTACTAAAAAATTCATATATCGGTTATACGGCACATAGAAGTAATGGGAGAAATGGACAACAGATTTGTTCGAGGTATGGGAAGGGAGTAGAAGGAGAACGTGAAGATGTGCGAGGAACTAGAAAATTCAAGGAAGAAAGCAAGTCGGGACAATCAAGGACGCCATGCACCAACTTCCAGGCGAAACGTGCACTCTGTCGCTCCCGACAAAAAGCCGCGGTGTGCATCCCATGTCGATCGAGAAGAGCATCATAATCGCTGTTCCTCATTGGATAAATTCAATCAATCTTGAAGGATAAGAATTTGAGAAATGTCTGTTGAATCTTCTCAATCTTGAGTTGTAGATAGATGTTTGCTTACAGCAAAGGTATAAAATAAAGTTTTGAAAAGGGATATATTCTCAAAGTATTTGCAGGGGCGCATTACGAAGCCTAAAACTTTCCATCCGAAAATACGGAGGTGGTTGATATGCCAAACGACTATCAAAAATTACTCCAAGATCGCAAAGTTCATTAACTCTCAGAAGTGCTTGGTTGTTAATGGAGTAAGTGGAGGGAATTGAGTTCAATTTCCTCGTGAATGACATGTAGCAGCTTGCTCACATTAACCAGCAGCTTGGAAGAGGCAAACCAATCGGTGATCGTATTAAGATTACGTTGAAGCTCAATAACGTCATTCCAGTTCTTAATAGGCATAAATATTTTTAAATCCTCTGAATAGGCTAGAATAGGGCAAGATACAGAAGCAAGTAAATCATTGACGTAGAGATTGCATAATAACGGACCCAACTTCGAACCCTGTGGAGTACCTGAAGACGGACTAAACTCGAAAGATTTGAATCCATTATAAAAAAACATAATTGCTTCTGTTGGTCAAATAGGACTTTAGAAGTCGAATAACCGAAGCCAAAAACAGAACATTTCTGAAGCAAAACATTATGATCTAATGTGTCGAATGCTTTATTGAGGTCTGTGTATATCACGTCCACTTGTCCTTGCACGTCAAGTTGCTGGCTAATAAATTGGGTAATCGACACAACATTGGTAACTGTTATGTATGACATCAAGTAAGTTATTTTGTAAAGGGGGTCCGTATTCAATAAGTTTCGCGAAAACTTCTTCATACATATAACCTCTCAAATATTCATATTTTTTCGACATTCCTTTAATAACGATACATTGTTAGTGTCAATTTTATATAATAACTAAAGTTTAGTTCAAACTACCGTTATATTGTCACGTGTTTAGCTAAGTGTATTATTTTTTTTGTGTTTGGTGCTTAATTAGTCTTTAAAGACAAACTGAAAATCAAGTGTTGATTAGTGAAAAGTACGCGAGATTTTTGTGTACGAAACCTTCGAGTTTATGCAAAAATGTCACATGATTTTCATTTTCTTTGATTCATTTTCGATTGAGTCGCAAGACAATAAAATATTTGTTCAATACCAGAGGCCAATGAGATCAGATAAAGTTAATAGATAATAAAAAAATGGTTTGCTCTTCTATCGTACAACATTTATATATGTAATCGTTAAGCTCAATTAACGCCTACACAAATTTTCAGGAAATTTTAATTATTGTTTAAACGAGTAGATTTGGGAAAATGATACAGTGATTTGTATTGTTGCGTTTAATTTTTCTTTCTATTTATAATCAAATGTTTGCTGTGAATTGTCTGGTCAACAAGATGAAAGTTCCAAAGGGCAATTAAGAAAAGTACAACAGTAAATGCATTACCAAACAAGATCTACAGAATTAGTCGAGTTTCAGGAAAGCTAGGTTGAAGGCGGTTATCAGAGTAACAGAAGTGAGTGAGATTTTATAATCCAAGAAGATCAACTAGTTATGATGTTCACTTCTATGGGATGAGATTTCCTGTTTTCTTGGTCCGTTGTTGCAATAGATGCATAGGAAACTTACAAGTTATACGCTAGTGTTCTTATAGATTTATATAAAGTTTCCTAATTATTGTATCTTATTTATCTCCTTCCTGGGTAGTCATCCACTCCACCGTACGAATTAAAAATATATACAAAGTATACCGGAAACATAATTCATACTAATTACTAACAAAGTTAAATTACTGCGCCATAAATAGAGTAATCTTATCAGCAACAGTTGCCCTCCAGACTGCTCGTCCAGCGCTAATCCTGTCACATTACCCAACGCTATTTATTACGTACACAGACACCCACACGTACTCGTACACGATTAACTACATGTGTACGTACAAAAGCTTCTGCGTAAAATATACCTTCGCTTACAACCGGAGCTTTAACTACTGAAATTGTAATGCTACAGAGACGGTGGGCAAATAAATACATCCATTTATTTTTTATATTCGCCCATATTTTCTCCCTTTTTACATGGGTAATGGGCACGTGTTAAATAGACACTGTGGCATACTTTTAGCTTCCTCTTATTATCTTTTGAACATTTTTTTTCGAAATACCAGAAGCACTTAAAAAGCAAAAACCACGGGAGACGTATAAACCTGACAGTAAATATTTATACTGGACGTTGTTGAATTTCAAGAGCTTTCAATATCCCTCTGTTGTTCGAAAAAAAAAGAACACAAAAGCACAAAAAGTCGAATAGGGTTGTAGAAGCCAGAAAGTGTATCCATTGTTGCGATTTGGCTAATATGGTTGATTGCTCAAGCTTTGAAACTGTTTCTTTTTTACCAATCACGTTCAAAATTTTAAAGAAAGTACCTAAACAATAGCTCTGAACGTCTTAAACTGATACAAGCACTTACCATCCACTCAATCCGCTTTTCACCAGATCTTTCCCAAGCCTCTGTTCTAGCTTTTCTACTTTTCGTAGTTTGCACTGCATTTTTTATGAACCTCCAAGAGAAGTATAATGCAGGCGCATTTGATGATTCTCAGTTATATTCTTCTTCCCTTCTAATACTTGGGGTGATGTTGTAATAAGAACTAGTTCTGATCTTAAGATAGTTATGACAGAATTTTGAAAATTTATTATACATGTATATTACTTGTTGCTAACGGTAGCTGTTAGCTTCATTAATATGTAAACGATGAAAAGTAATTTGCTAAGAGAATATGAATTCTCAGGGCGCAGAAACTTAAAAAGGGTACATCTCACAGGGAATTTTTACACAATTGAAAACAGTTTATACGTTTCCTCTTAGTCTTTTCGGACAATATTCCTTGATATTATATGCATACCATACTTATCTAAAAGTGCATTTAAGCTAGTTCTATCGTATCTTGGTTTGCAGAAAATTCTCTTGCATCAGGGATTGGTTATAGATATCGACATGTGATATAATAAATATATTAACTTACTCTCTCCAACATAAACATTCAAAAACAAATATGTCACTTCAAGTGTAGGTGAAACATGGGCACCTTTAGCGCTTTTATGGCATTCTCAAAGGCTCCTGAGGTTATGAGCAAGCTTGAAAAGCTTATAGTGTACAAGCTTTTAAAACTTGTCGTTGGGCCGTCGCTGCATGTCAAAAAAGGATATAGGAATGCAGCAATACCACAGAATGCATACCACACATCATTCCAAAACACGAGATGACCAGAAAGTAGCGGCGTAGTTTATTGAATGCAGACCCCTATTCTTGTTGTCAAGCTAGTGGCCATTAATATAAGCAATTGTTGCATACCTCTTGTTGGCTTATGCTGATATATTTGTGTTAATTTTTCTTGTTTAACAGGCAGCTGTAGATGTTGTACGTAGCTATATTCTATTCTTCTAATCGTAAAAACGATTTTTAGACTAAATAAAGATTTATGCAGCTTGTCGTAAAATGTTACAAGAGATACCAAATCTAGAATTTTATAATCTTTACAAAATAATCAGCATACTATGTCACTGATGGCATGGTAAGCTGCTTTCTTACTAATTTTTCCACCAACTATTTTCGATTTTCAATCTATGATTCTTGTTAATGAACTCTTAAATGAATTTGACAAAGAAATAAGATACCCAACAGCTTTGCTTATCTGATCTCTGGACAATTCTCCCAAAAATTTAAGTCGAATCTTTTATTCATGCCACTACAATGTTGACCCACTCATCTATTGTAGATGGTAACTTCTTCCATGTTAGTTGCCGACATATGTATGCGTTTGTAATAGCAATACGACTGTGGTAAGTCTTTATATTTTCGGCTCTTACATTAACTTGTTATACGTTATATCCTATCAGATTGTTGTAAGTTTTCTACAATATTAGCACCACTTTATATCGGCAATTTATTGTTAAATCCATGTGGAAAAACAGCGTACAATTCTCTGGTTTGCGACAGTACACAATAGGAATCCTTAATATTCCCGTTCTATTAAAGCTAACGCCAATTACCTACGCACAATAGGGGATTTAAGAGGGGTTTATGTTTTAAACATAATTACACAGATATCTACGTAACATGTTCTACAACAAGGACAACGGTTTTTTAGGTTAAATCCTCTTAACATATTCAATGGTGCGCTTTTAAATGGGGGATTGTACGAGGACGGACACAATTGTGCTGGACAAGATCGTCAATGAGGGCAGCTTAATTGACTGAAAAATTGTAACTTCATGGTTTAATAATTATTAAAGGATATTGAAATTAAATCTCCTAGAATACTTAGTTCCTCGCGTCAGTTCGTAGCAAGATTAAAGATTATGACGGTCATATAGTTACGTGCTTTATAATTGAAATTCGTGTGAAATGGATGTCTTTGTTCCATTTTCATTCGTTAATTAAGCAATTCTTTTACAGTAAACGAATTGAAAATTTGATGGTACCGGAGCTGATACTTTTTAAATGGATCGTTTACTTGTGAAGATTAATTCCAAATATTGGTCTATTCAGCTAACATCTGCGGTGCAGCGTTGGAACATCAGCGTTACAAACAACGCTTTACATTACCTGGATAGTCATCGACTAACAGAAATCGCGTTCAGATTCCTTTAGTTGTTTAACGGTTTTTCTGAAGTTTTAATAATTACTGTATTATAAATGGTTAATAATTGTGTTTTTCTGTTGTGTTGGATTAAAATAATAATTAAGTTTTGTAATTTTGGCGTTTGTAAAGTAGATTAATTGTTAAAGAAAAGGTATAGAAAGGTCTGCAGATAATATAGAGGGTAACTGCAAAATATCGAAAAGAAACAGTCCTATTAAGGTTTTATTTTATGTAATGCCATTATACTGGTACTCATTTTATCCACATTGTTTTATATTTTGGTTTCTTCATATGTAAGCCCTTATTTTATGTGTACCATCTACCCTATTAACTTAGAATTTCTTTTCAATAAGTTTCCATTTACTTTGTAGCCTTCCGTATCCGTTGTTAAATATACATCTATATTCAGTGAGGTGAGATTTTGTTTTATTTTATTAGTTGATTCGCTGATTTAAATACTAGTACAATTTTCTGAACATTATTGTCTTGAAGTAACCATCTGTTTACGCTTTATTGCAACGCTGTAATGTAGCATAAACATTTTCCGCCGCATATGAACCTATTTTCGTACGTCCAGAGACATTACTTTGTAGCGCTTAGCTGAATAGGACTATTGTTCTATTCTCAGAACTCATCGTTTCAGTATTGCCTTGGTATAACTGTTACGTTACAAATATTTCATTATCTCTTTTGGCTTAAACATTTCTTTGTCTCTGCAATTTTCTTTCTGCAATTCCGAAGAAGTATTGTATGTGACCAAAATATTTTGCTACCAGCTTGTCGTGTAAAGAAAAACAATATTAATCAACAACTCTTTGCTAGAGTAAAGTCTTTGGGAAAGCTTGCCAAATTTATGTCTACCTAATCTTCGTACAATTAGTTTAGAGTCGAAGATGGCTT
The DNA here is from genome assembly GCA_902655005.2 of Marronus borbonicus. Classification (NCBI taxonomy): domain Eukaryota; kingdom Metazoa; phylum Arthropoda; class Insecta; order Coleoptera; family Scarabaeidae; genus Marronus; species Marronus borbonicus. The sequence continues at coordinate 15,612,077 of LR737385.1, read as the reverse complement.
CCAGTTTGCCACATCCATCAATAACACCACTTTACCTGAGAATTATGTTTTGGTTTCTTTTGACGTAGCATCTCTCTCTACCAGTATTCCCTCAATTTCTCAAATCTGTGAGGTCCTACGAAACTAGTCCACCAACACTATTTTATTTCTATTTGAATCAACTTACTTTACTTTTAATCATGAATTTTATACACTAATAAATGGCTGTCATGTGGGCGGCGTAATTAGTCCATCTATAATAAAAATAGTTATGAACACCCTCCCTTACTATGTCACGAATAGTGTTGATTTCGAATTTGCCTTTATTTTTCAGTATTATAGTAAGTATTGACGGCTTACTTATGGCTTTAACATGCAAATTAAAATTTATTATTGAGACTGAAATTAATAATCTACTCCAGTTTTGGGACACCTCTGCCATACAATATATACAAATACAAATAAAACATGTAATTAACTTAATTCTAGCCATGAAATATAGAATATTACACATTTCCTATACGGATTTCCCCGCCAAAGGTCTTAACCTTACTAAAAGATATCTTGATACAAACAATTGTTATCCCAATGCCGCTTTCAACAATACTTTATCCCACAATAGTCGTAGGAATCTCACTGTCATCAATGGCCCTAACGAAATAGTAGAAATGAATGACATGAAATTGTTTTGCTGGTACAAAGTCATATGGCGTCAGAAGACAAGAAGCGCAAAAGTGACGAGAAATTCGCGATATAAACTACTCAAATTTTTGTTCTTACGGGGCACGTCTGCTACTTCACACGGACGACTCACGTTGAGCAAGGTCTTGGTAAGCATACCGCCGTCGGTCTGTTTTCCCGGCACGACGTAGAAGATTTTCCAAATTCAAGGAATATTCTGCTTTCGTGGTTCGACGTAGAATATTCCCAATCGTTAACCCGCTAACAGGCTAAAGCTGTTTGAATCAGAACCGCCTCGTACGTTGAAGTCCGCATTTAAACATATATTCTCTTACCGACTTGAATACAAGCTTCTTGCAAAAGAACTTGTAAATAAAATTGTAATCTTGACTTCCCGCACTCCCCCCCCCCCCCCCCCCCCCCAAATATTGCATCGTATTAGAAGTTATTTAAATTTTCCATTTGGTTTTAAGAAGCTGTTATTTCTATTTATTAGAGTTAGAATTATTTTAACGTCGTATTTGATGAGCTCGGCTATCACCGCACGCTCGACACCGATGTAAATCAACAATTTCACTAAGTCCGTAGCATCGTAATTAATTCAGACACCCACAAGTTAATTACTTACTTCATCAAAGTAGATATTCTGTCAGATTCAAAATTAATTCCTAGGCGACATCTGTCCCCAGCATGACATCTAGCTTTGTATATATTGCTAAGTCGTTAATGCAGATTTTCCATTAGCTTTTGCTAAGAGAATATTTTAAGAATACAATAAGGAGACGATTAATAAGTAGTTTATTTTCACATGTCGTACAAATATATAGTGAGTCTAAAACATTGAAAGAAAATAAGTAAAATAAATTGTTCCCATTTTGCGAATAGTGAGGTTCCAGAGAGAGCATGCTTTCGCTCTCTCAATAATTACTACTGCTTTATCTAAATATGGCAACGGTATATTTTTGATATTTTAGGGTATCTGTAGTTTCTGTTTTTGCCTCGGTTCGGTTTCTTACTACTTTCCGTTTCCGTGTACCTTTACCATACACACCTAAAAGGTTGCCGCGTCACTTCTGCGGCGATTTGATTTCGACAGCACACAGGGGCATGATCTGTATTCTAGCTGTGCCTGATTTTGGTTGACTATTTGACACAATTGATCACAGGTTACTATTCACTATTCTGCGATACGTGGGTCTTTCGGACAGCTGTTAGCATGATCGTTTCCTTTCTTGATGGTAGTAGTAAACAATGCGTTGTTTTTAACAATTGCTCTTCTGATTTAGGAGCGGTTACACGCGTGGCTCAACTGGGTCGCTTACTGTTTGCGCTATACACAGCTTCCTTCCGCACTTTCATATCCACCTGCAAAATACACATGTATGTTGATGACATCCAACTGAGAACTCAATTGTTGCTATTGCAGTGAATGGGGATCTAGATAAAGTATCTAACGCTGCCGCTAAACATGCGTTGCTGATCATTCAAATCAGTAATATTAATTTTTGGCAAAAGAAGTAATGTGTGTACCTTGTGCTCGCTTTACAGTTGACGGTGTGGACCTGCCTATTAAGAACGAGGACAAGAATTTGGATTTGCTTTTAGATACTCAGTTCAGATTTGACGCTCATATGCAAGAATGTGTAAGCGCGGCATATTCCAATCTGAAACTCATCGAAACTTTCTATCAATTGCTACTAAACGTTATCTATGTGATACGTTGGCTTCATCGCACTTTTCTTTTTTGTTGTTTACGCCTCATATACCGGATAAGAATATTTGAACGTGTTTCATGCAAATTAGTTGATTTGAGATAATTAAACATGCGCAATAGGCAATTCCTTTAGTTAGCATGTCTTCTATATGAGATTATTGCTGACAAGCAACCCGAGCATTTTTATGACAAAATATCTTTTTGTACGGACGTCCATGCTCTAATCTCTAATTCAGAGGTATACTGACATCACCTATCCATCATAGAGGCTTGTTTGAGGATCTTTCTCATACCAGATTACTAATGTGTGGAATTGGAATTGGAATAATTTTGGAAATCTTTTAAGTACGTGTATAGGTATCATCTGATTAATATAGGCTGCCAAGACATTTCTTTGTTGCTGCAGTTTTTTTTTCTTTTCCAATATTGTATAGCAGTACACACAGAATTAGTATTAAGTTAGTTTAGGCAATTGTTTCTTTTTACAATGTACTCAATTTTTTTTTTGATTTCAAGGTGTGTAGGGACAGCAAGCACTTGTGTGTGATACAGATCTTTTATTTTTCAAACATCTTTATTATTGCAAACATGTTTATACCTATGTAGTTGTTTTGGAAATAAGCGTATTGTTATTATTGATGCGGTTCAATTCTGAGCGTCATTATGAAGTTTGATAGTTATGAATACTCATTACTTCCCCTTATGTGTATTTAAAGAAGTATTGATCCTATTAACCGAAATCGTTCATTGCAGGAAATTTCTAGGCTAGTATAAGTACTATAATATCCTCTTACCACTTTTTCGTTATCTAAACTTACACCAAAGTATTTTATCGTTCATTGTTCCAGTTGACCTAGAATTTTATGCAATTGGGAAAATTCACAAACATTTGCCTTGTAGGTGTAAGACAGTGGACTTAGGTTTGTATGAAAATAAGTAATTAGTAGTCTACCTCTCTAGCAAGGGTTATTTGGCGCTGATGAGGGTCTTAGTGGATTGTATAACAATCTATAGAGCAATACATATGTCAATTTTAGCCAAACAAGAGAGTTCGACCAAAGGTGGTCTGTCGTAGGGTAGAAAGTTTCATGAGAAGGATTCTGACAAATTGCGCACAAGTGGAAACTTGGGTAAAGTTTCTTGCATAAAAGTGATTCTCTTAAACATATCCAAAATTACAATTTTTTGGTATAACTCAGATTACACACATACTGCGCCAAAGTTGAAAATTTAACAAAATTTTAGTAATCTATATCGTTCATCTATTCATCTAGACATTGCTACCTTTCTTACTCAAGAAAAAGCAGTTTCTCCCGCCGCAAATGAAACGTAGAAATGTAAACTCTTTGTGTATAATAATTTAATTTCATCTTACACCTTGAAAATTACCATTTCTTAAATCTTCCAAAAAGAGCAAAAAAATACCGATATTTACTAGTGTAAATTTTGAACATAACACATAGATATAGAGTTGAGATATTGTTACGAAGACCTAGCCTATAAAACAATTCTAGAATAGTGCATTAATAATCTTTCAGATGTCAATTGCAATCGCCCGAGACTTTTCTGACACGAAGTAAACTAATACGAAATAAAATGAACTAAGAAATTGCCGACAAACGGAAATATTTTACCTTTTTCCGTATTATTTACGGATTATTTGTGCTACTTCTCTTATTAAAGAAGTAAATCAAATGGTCGCTGCACCTGAAATGTGGATGAGTTATAACTAGCTGTAACTTTCGGAATTAGATCGCAGAAAGTCGTTACCACTTTTGCTTAGGTCACAAACGGCTGCGAGAACGTATTGCAAGAGTTTCGTTGCGCTTTATTTCCCTAGAAGTAGGTTTTCTAAGTTACGTGTACGGGAAAGGCTGGTGTAAATTATAGTTGTTTCAGTTGATTTTGTATTTGTTAAATCTCAGAATACAGAGCTCGTTCACGTCTAAATAGGAAGTAAGTTTTCTTTCTGTATGCTCTGCGTTAGGAGACTTAGTTTGCACTAAATAAAATAACGAAATGTAAGATACTTCTCATTGCCTTTCTAGCCCCTATGACTAAAAAAGAATCATGTGCGAAACCGAATCACATAAAATTCCGAGGCGTGAATGCTAATGGTGAATGGAATTTTATTGTTACACACTGGATGAAATACAATGTGTATTTCATTTTTACGAAAAAATATATTTTTTGCATAAAATTGAAATTTGCAAGAGTGTAGCTTTTCGAAACGCTACACTGGTCGCAATTAAAAATGCAAAATAATATTTATTGGTATGAAAAACGCTTATTCTATTCATAAATAAGTAAATAAAAGACAATTCAACAAAAGAAAAGTAAATAAGGTTCGTCTAGCGCGTCTATGCTAAGGTGCTAAAGGTAATCGCAGCTCTGTAAAGATTAAAACTAAACGTGTTTCGGGTTAACCATGACACGGTCCGAATCCGGAACACCTTTAACTTTAACTGACTCTGGTCGTTATTATTTCCGTAATGATGTCTTACGACCGTTAGCGTTCTACCACTACTGCACCAAACACGTTACCGACTGAAAACCAAGCGCTTTAGAAGAAAATTTTCTCGGGGGGTGACGTTTCTGAGTGCGGCTGAACCTGCTCTACCTGCGTACCCTTGATTTGCAATTCACAGGTTCTAACACCGTAGTACAGTCGAATGATTACGATTAAGTCTGCACGCAATTTCCCAGAAACCAACACCACCTTTATGTAGCCCAGTAATTCGGCTACGTTCGAAGGGGGTTAATTGTGTATAAGGTGCACGTTCTCGTCTGCGAGACATTACTGACGATTGATTGAAACATGCCGCATGCATTTTGCTCGTTTTTGCAGATTTGGATTGCGACTATAGGATTGTAACAGCTGTTCCTGTGAAAACATCTGCGGAACATTTAGCTCTTGTAAACGCTAGAAAAATAAACTAGACCAATGCAATATGATCAACAATCGCTTACGTTGATCTTCAGAAATACATTTATTAAACAAAATTTATTGTTATGAAATGGAACTAATTTCGTATCTTGAAGTTTTATCAAATTCATGTTATAAAAAAGACGCTAATTTATTTCATCCGGGAAGGCAAAACAAAAATATGTTGTCTCAAAGTGGATATAAATTTTTAGGCAAATTGAAAAAATAAAAAATCGAAAGGTTTTATGAAGCAAAAGGTAATTTTTAATGCGTGTTTCTTTAACAAGGGAACCATGACGATTTTTTCAAAAACAAATGAATTCCAATATCAACGAACCGGGGTACTAGATCAAAAATCGAAATTAAGAAAAATTATTTGTTCTAATGAGCTCAAACTGACATTTTCTGATGTAATTGCAATATGTATGTATATTCACACATAACATGTTTTTCTATGCTTATGCTTCTTCTAGTCAACTTCAACGCTACTATTGTATATTGAAAATATCGACCGTTCTCTTTCGATACATTCCTTCTGAAAGAACTTCGTAATACCTAGTCATGCGCAACTGACAGTTTAATTAAACGGAACTTATTTAAGGAAAATTTGCACAGAATTTCCGTAGAATCTCCGGTGCACAACAACTATTGTGCTAAAATCCATGCACGGGCTAGTAAATTACGTCCCTTCATACAAATATGTAGAACAGTTCAGTTGGTGATCATGATCTTTGTACCATTCTCTCCTGCATTGCATAGACCGCGCGTTCTCTTGCTTTAAAATGTTGATTTCCCGTTTGATCTGAATTTCATTCGGGGCAGGCTACATTTTTAATTGATTACATTTAACGCCAACGTTGTTGTGCATTGTCGATCTAATTAGAGAGAGGTGGGGGAATAATGAGTACGGTATGGATTAAATTTGATATGTTTGTTGTTTACATGCATACATACATGCGAATCCGGTGCATTTATTGTGTGGTTTTGTCAGCAATTGAAATGTCAACTGGCAAATATACTGGCGCTGTGCGTCTGCGTTTAAAAAGGTTTATGGATTTTCACATCAATTTCCGATTAAACAATATGTTTACCCCCATGGCTAGATATATGTAGGTATCTAACTTTAACATTGTTATAGTTCCACGTGAGTTAGAGTAAAATTACGTTGGGAAAGTTGAAGAAAAGGTCAAAAATCTTTTTCACAAATTCACAAATTATTGCATTAAAATTTCGTTTTCCTTTTTTGATTTGCTTTTTTAAAAGAGCTAAAATTCATATAAACTCACTGGTGAATATCGCAGCTTGTGGGAAAACAGGGGATGCGGTGACCTTATCCTAAGTTAACTCATTGTTGAAATAAAATGAATACAACTTATTTTAGTTAATGTTTATAGAAACAGTTCAAACTTTTTACCTTGAAACTATAGACAAGAAATGTACCTGCAGGAGCGCTATCGTTCGGAATAGGATGACATCCGGCAGCTTTGACCGAACTTCTTGCGAAAATTCCACGCATTTAATCGAAGTGGCAACAACTAGGAACCTATTAGAAAATCGTCCGCATTACCTGTCTGTGAAGGGTAGTAATATTTGCTCTTAAAACCAACGAGCAAATTGTGTTTTAAGCGATTCCTCGCTTCGGAAGTGGAGCATGAGTTTTCTGCAATTGCAAGGGGTGTATCAAGATATTCTAAATAATCTTGCGACCGACATCCATAAAATTTGCAATAGTACGTGTGCTTGTAGATACATTTTCTTCAAAATGTTGAAAATCAGGTGTACGTACTGCCTGCTCTGTGCCAGGTTTAATAACATTGAAATTACCTTCTTCTCTATCGGTGGAAGCAAACGTCGAATGGCTAAGAACAACCCCTCTAATTGCATTTCGGCATAAATTCATCGTGCTTGCAGTGAATTGAATTCTGCAGTGCAATGCATTTCTGCCATTTCATTCCAAGTAAAACCCTGCATTTTGAAAATTATCTGCAATACTAAATAGACAAGGCAACACTTTTATTGTTATCAACTTCCACGATTAAATGGATTCATTGCACCTGAAATTAATTTATTTGTTTGTAGTACAGTAACCCATGATTAGGTGTTGAATAAGTTGCATATATCTAAGGAGTTCATCATTCCTTTTTAAAAGTTGTTTTTCGGCGCCCTGTATGAGTTTTCAGCATACGCATACAATTTGTTGTATTTTATTATCAACGTCATTCAACAACTAACATTATAGTTGCAGCGAAATCGAAACTCACGAATACGTTTACGTACATACATTTAATAGATTATTTATTTGTAGAAATAGTGATATATAATAGTAAGTAGATAGCAATTATTAGCATTATTTAAGCGTTTATCTGTGAACACGTATATTACTTCATATTTTGTATGAACATCCATAGCATAATCGTGTGTTTATGTTTGACACTGGTGCGTATTGTAAGTATATGTAAATGTATTTATACGGGAACAATTAAAGCTATTATGCTAAAATATCAGCGTTTGTCGTGTTTTGGCGCAATACGAAACACAAACACCGGCTGCATTAACGACTTCTGGTTCGCTAACCATCAGTATGATTATTCTTTATTTCTTGTTTCCTTGCAAGTGTCCTACAGGCAATAACGAAACGTTAAGCGATAGAGAACGAAGGATAAACGACTTTATTTGCAGCGAAAATAGGAGTCGCGTTCGCAAGTAGGAAGTTGGCGCATTGCGGTAGAGTTCAGGCGGATCTCGAATACATTCGTATCTATTTAATCAACTTCTCACTCATACCGAATGTTGGCGAACGAATGGTGTTTTACCTTGCAACTGTAACGGAAAAATTAATTGAAATATATAAATCTTATTCTTGTATCTTCGTAAAGCAGATACTTTGTAACGGGTTTTAAACAAAAAACAAATTATGTATAATTGTGTACTTTTATTCTAAAGGAATGCCTTGCGTAATGCTTTTAGTTATTACAGCTCTTAGCTCTTATTGGTAACTTTGGAGATACTTCATATTCTCATTATATCCGAGTAACTATATCCATATAGCAACAAATTTCAAAGATTAGTATATCTAAATATAATCAAGGTTCGAGATTCTGACCAAAATGGTTTCAAATTGTAAAGAATTGATTCTTTCCAAATTTCAAACCGATTACAGAAACCCTTGTCATGCTTTTGCTCATTTATTGTTATCTAAAATAATTTTTGGTAAATGTGTCTTCTTCACACAATTCTGCAGATTGCTAATTACTACACTGGCGACGTTGCGTGCAGTTTGTCATTGGCGTTACGTTCGGTGGCAGGCTAAGTTTTGCCTGTGTGTATCTCGCCACGTAGGAGATAGGCAGTACTGCCCAACGAAACCAATTTACAACAAACGATTTAAAAAAATATATCATAGTTAATTCCTATTACAGTCGTATCGAAAACGTACTTAACGATTAACAAAATATAACTTTCAATTTATTTACGCTACTGCATATAGCCGATGGACGCTCGGCTGACTAACACTCGCTAGCAAATTTCACCGAACGTCCTTATTCTACTAATTACACAGTATTTTACGAAACTCGTTAGAAGCTTTAGTGATGTTATTATAAAGTGAGCCCTGAAATTTTTTTAAATATTTTCGGCTACTAAACACTTCCGGTTGAACCGACTTTCGATTCCATATATAATAACATCGATATATCTATAACCTTCTTTTCTTGGTCGAATTCATTACTGGTTCATAAAACTCGTTACAACAAACAATTTATGTCTGAAAACTTATGCCCTATGTCTTACAATTAGCGATTTCTATGCATATATAAAGGGGAAAATTGACAAATTTCGAGAATTTATTTCATCCACTCTGAGTGAATATTTGCAGAAAAATAAAATTGCACAATACGAGGGTCGCCCAGAAAGTACAGAACGTTTTAGCATAACTAAATGAAAAGGACAGATATTAACACAAAACTTGACGCCATAGCTTTCAAAGCATTTATTGCAACGTGGGATTAATTTAATTTCGATATTATACTCTTCTACCGCCAAAGATTTGAACCAGGACGTCACTTCTTGTTTGATGTCATCATCATTTGCGAACTGTTTCCACCTAAAAAAGTCTTTAGTTTCGGGAATAAGTGAAAATCACTTGATACCAAGTCAGAGCTGTAAGAAAGATGTCCAAGATTCTCACTTAAGACGTTGAAATTCTTGCTGTGTTCGTGCGAATGCATGGGGCTGCACATTGTCATGAGTGAAAAACATCTTTGCCGACAGCATTCCGTGTCTCTTGTTTCAAATGGCACGTCTAAGTCATTGAAAAGTTTTACAGTAGGGCTCTAAGTTTATTGTGTCTCCTCTTGGCATAAAATCCATGTAGATTGAACCCTTTTAGTCCCAAAAAACTGTTGCCGTCACCTTTCTGGTGTTAAGATTTGGTTTCTTTTTTTCGGGTTTTGAGAATGAGTTTGGCTAAAAACGAGTGTCACTGCGCACTTCACACTTGACATGAATTTTCGATGGGTGCAGCAAAACTGACACAAGCGGGCGAAAGAGCTAACTGCCGCGTATGCGATCGCAGTGATGGAGGATCAATGTCGGGCGTGGTGCGCAATCGTCCTTCACTTTCTGGACGACCCTCGTATATACCTATATTTGCTTTACATGTTTCCAAAGTTAATTTTTTGAACTTTCGGTTTAGGTATCATTCCTTGTTAGAAAGAAATGCAAAGCAATAAATCGTTTTCAAGATTTATAAGTATTTGTTTCCATTCTCTTGAACTTGTTCTAGTCTTCAATTTTGCCAAAACAAGAGTCAGATTCATCAAGTTCTCCGTTTGTTTGATCAACCCCAAATACAAAATATCAATTAGGATGTATCATTAGCATATAACACCAAAACCTATCTTATTAATTCAATTGCCCTTTATGGGAGAATTGACCAATTATATGAGTTTCTTTACATAACTCGAAAACCAATTATTTTAAATATAAAGAGTAAAATTGTTTAATTTATTATATATATATTATATATATTGTTGGGGGTGGAATGTGTAGACATAATCAAAAATAAAAGTTGCTGCTGGGTCGGGTCGTTTCCGGCCGGCCGCTATATAAAAACTTTTATAACGAAGGCCTCGTTAAAACTGCATTAAAAACATACAGGAAAGAATATAGTATAGAATAACTGACAAATGAATGTCAACAGAATGATAAAATATTTGTCGCTGATCATCAGTATGTGCATTTTATACACAATAGCATGTCAGCCCCTGAACGTCGATATATGTATACGGAGAATAACTTCAACAGTTCCCAAGTTCTTTTTGTTACAATATTTTTTGATATTTCTAAACGACTTCTTAACTACTGTACGTATAGTAAAATTGTACTTGTTTCCGCAAGCAACTACGCATATTTAATCTTTTAAAGATAAGTTTATAAACCGATTATATAAGTAATAGCTTTATGAATGCATATAACTCGAATGATGCAATAAGCGATAGCATTATGTATTCTCTGGAAGGTGCAACGTTATCCAGTTTCAATTAGGGACGGTATTCAACAGATGGTAGTTGCAAATTCTCTGGAGAGTTGGCCGTCACGTCGCCTAACCGCTCGCTATTGTACTCTAGAAAAATAGTGCACAATTATTAAGTAGGTAGTTTCAGTTGAGAATGAAGAGTAGAACTTAGCTACTGAATGATTGTGTGACTTTTTAAAAATTTAGGCTAGTTAAAAATGTGTTTCTCCCGTTTAAGGTTTTTCCTACGTATGCGTAATTTTCTATGCATCATTTCATGTTGTATTACACGAAAACAAAGTTTATTATTATTATATCTCGTCTTTACATAGGAATGTCTGGTTGAGTAAGTCATGGTTTAAAGAAATTCTTCAATTCAATTCTTCTTATTACGACGTGGAGTTGTTACCTCGCATTGCTATTAATAAACATACACGCTGTTTGACCGAATTTTGGGACAGGATTTACTTTTACTATTTATTTTTGTTCCGCACATAGAAGAGAGAGTGAGTAAATATCTCTGTACATCAAATCCACAATTTAGCACATAATACAGTGGTGGATCCTCGGTGTTTTGTATTAATGTAAATTTTCATCTTGAGGTAGCAGCTTCATGGGGTCATCCTGTGTACAAGCCAGTATCATATCACAAAGTGTACGTATACAATTTGTATTTCATTAAAATACGGAATGGTAATGCTCTAAGGTCTTAAGAAGCTGTTTATTTGGAAGCATGTGGATGACCGTGAAATAAACCGGGCCGCTAACTAACGGTCTCTTCAGCCATGTGTCAATAATGAATTCAAAATATTCGTAAATGAAGTCTTCGCGTATACTTGGAACAATGCTTATAATAACGACACTACACCGAGAAAAATGATTCAGTGAATGTGTTACCGTTTTTACGTTGACTTAACTCAAAATTCGTTTAAATTAACACTTAATTGTATTTCATTCAATGCTACTTTTTGTATTCGCGTTTTGTATTGAAGCAACACTATTTTGTTTTAATCCAACACTAATTTATAGTTAATATTATATTATTTCCACCAAATATAAAGCAGTACAGCAGTTTGACTATCCGGGGCGACATAGGTCGAAATATGTTATAGTTTATATCTACAGAGATAAGTGGAAAGCAATATTTTGGAAGTACATCGGCCCAGTTGGCTTCCAAATTTAATGTGTACATATTTAACACATATTACACATTAGTTATTTGTCTCATGAGAATGGGTTCGTGCTGCCTACTGGTTTCCCCGAGAGTCGACGAACCACGACTGTGTCTAGTCTCTGCTAACTTTGTGAAACGCGTGGAAAGTGGCGAACTTTAGTTATTTGAAGATTAGAGTGGCTCTAAATATAGTGTTGCTCCAGCATAAAACAATGTTGACGCAATACTAAATGTGAACGTAATTTTATGTACTGAATCAACACGCCAGTTGCGTTGTTTATATACATCACTAAAAATGTGTTGAGCCAACGCTTTTTGCGTTCATCGAATGCAACTTTTTTCTCAGTGTATATCTTCCCTTCCGAATGCCTTTGTTTCACAGCCTCTGATTTTACCTAAATGATACTGAAGGGTAAGATCACTATAGGTCCTTAAAGAATATCCGGTTTTATTAATAGAGATTGTAAATTTGTTCTTTGTAAGCCTCTGCTTCATACTTTCCATTTAATGCTGAAACAAAAGGTGTTTTCTATTTATTGGAAAATATTTCGTGTTACCCCTATCTTTAAGTCGGGATATAAACAAGATATCTAAAACTACCGTCCAATATCAATAATTTCTAATTTTTCAAAGGTAGTTGTGGTAATTTTATGCAAATATGTGTATGTAATATCTCTAAAGCACTAGATGCACGCATTCAAACTATTGTAATTTATGGACTTTTCCAAGGTCCTGGATAAAGCTCAACATCGCTTTTTGTTACAGAAGGTTCATCTCTAGAGCGTTTCGGACGATTTATTGCAGGTTTTGAAATCTGATTTCCATGGGCGTTCTATTATGTTAAGTACCATGGCTTTAGACTTCACTTATATGAAACTTCATCTGGTGAACCGCAGAGTTCCGTTCTTGAGCCACTGATGATGATGGTTATCATCTTCATTAATGATATTCTAGAATTTTTCGAAGTATTAGGATTGTGGCTGATTGCGATATTCTGTTGCAGTACTGTATCCTTACAATATTTTTTAAATTACCCCAAAAGTGTATAGATATTTGATGAAAGTCGCTTTCAAATTGCGTGCGTAATCAAAAAGTGTAGTAAAGCATGCATGGTTCCACTTAAGTGCAGGATCTGTGACATATCTTACTACGATGCATCGAGCTACAAAAAGGGGTTAGAATCCATTATACGAACGAGTGTTGACCTAAATATAACGAACAACAAAATTATATAATGATGAATTAAGCATGTAAAGGTTTTTTTACATATAATTAAAATATACAAAATTGTCGATTGAGTATTTAAATTATTACATGATGTACTTATAATTTAGAATAAGAATCAAGAGAAACATCTACAATTTGCAGTAGGTAAGAAGTAAGTCAAAAAATTGAAATAATTAAATTGCAAAATAAATTTCTAAAGCACATACTTTAGACGAACACGTTCACAGTCGGAAACATAAATAATTAAAATGAATGTAAAAGGGGACGGTCACGATAGATTAAAATAGAGATTTTAAATGTCTTTAAATAAAACCGATTTCACTCATAGACCATGTTGGGCCATCTATGATGACCGTAAAGTTAGTAACAAACTGCAAAAATATAGAAATGAATTTGATTACTATGCACGACAGACTCATGCATCGAAGAGAACCTGAAATGTAGGTATTGACTCAAATATGAGTTGGGAATTAAGCGAAAATTATCGTTGAATAATCTGCCGACGCAGGCTTTTGACGATCCTAAGTTGCTAAGCAAATTGTCTTTATTAGTTGTGTATAAAATGGCAAAGTTGTTTTCAATTTGAAGATTATGTGGGGATTTTCTTGTGTGCTATAAAATGCGAAAAACCAGAGCCATTTTGCTACAGGCAATACAAATGTTCCTCGATACGCGTATCAAGCTGCGATAGGATCTGCTAATGTAATTGCATAGATAGAGGGCACATGTTATCATATACACACCCCCCTCTTTTCAAATTCTCTAGTTTATCTTTTTTTATCTTTATTATTTAACAACAGATTTCTGAGAGGGTGCGTGATTCTAAACGAAATATGAAGTATATGAATAGTTCTCTCTGTTTTCTTTCTTTGTATCCTGCTAAGGAATTTGTCTATTATATTAATACTGTAGTCATCAGATAAACTTATTTGTTTAAGTTATGTATTAAATGATTCTAATGAAAGTGGAACATTAATAAAAAAAAATTATATATAAATTATTTTTGGAAATAATGGAATCAAAGTACCCTAAATATTAAACGAGCATAAATTTCTGTTAGGACATTCTGTTAGGCTATATTTGCAGCAATCCCATTTCAGATCATGTTATGTAAAATTGTCCTTAATCTTTTAACTTAATTTATTTTAAAATAATGGGGATTAGGTGATCATTATAGAAATGATTACTGCAGCATTCTATGTATTAACGATCCTAAAACATCAAGGGCTTGCGTTTTAGGTCGGATGTACTTCGAAGAGGTTACCGCGCGTTAACTCCTCACGTCTTTATGTTTATACTTGAGCCTCGGATCGCAACAATTACAAAGGCTTTAAACTCGAAATAGACGAAAATGATAAAGTTATTTGTGCTCGATGCGGGTTGTAGCGCTAATCTCGCAAGTTTGACAAGTACGTCACTAAATTTCCCCAATCCGTTTCATCTTCTGCGTGGATTAAAGAAAACTAAGTTTGAGTTGAACGATTGAAGTAATTTGTTTTAGTTCCGACTGTGGCTAAAGTTACATGTTTGTTCGAAATAAATCTAAGCTAGACACTCCATTCAAAAGGCTTAACTTAGCAACTAAGGCAAGTGAAAATAATTAGAGTTGCCAGCTTTGAGTAAGTTGTGTTTGTCCGTGGTACTGTTGTATGTTTGATTTTCGGGATGCTCTAGGAACTCCTCTAAAGCGATCATTTTTACCACTGAACTTTATTGAAGAAATAAATTTCTGAATTTCGTTTCTAATTCTGAAAATTAGCACCGTGAGGTACTAGACTAAAGTTTTCAGATGCGGTAGAAAAAATAATTGTTGGTTAAAAAGTTGCACGGGAAAGCTAGTTGATAAAATAATTATGACGAATACGCTAAGAGGTATAAAGTTGAAAAAACTTCATAATAGGGCTTAGTTACACACAGTCACACGGAGATTTCACGGTTTCCAAATAGTTTCATTCAACCATGCAGTACGAACAGCCAACAAAGAGAAATGTTAAAAATTGAGCAACTTACAAAAATGACACAAATTTCAAGCATAAATAACATCAAAGTTTGCGGTGTGCTTCTGAGTCTAGTGTTCTTAGTTTTCCCTTGGGTCTCCTCAATTTGGTCCTCATTGGTCTGCCTTATAATATACAGGATAGATTCATGAATTCTGCAATTTGTTTTTACAAAAAATGCTCTCGCAGGTAAATTTTATTTTTTAAATTTTGCATCAATTTTGAGCTTGTTCCTGGTTTTGAAGTAACAACGTCATTGATATTTTTTAAGAGTTACTCTGATTCTTTTTATATTGATTCATCTAATTGTCTAGTTAGTTTAAAGTCTAAAGTTTAATACCTCAGATAATAAGACTTTCGAATAAAGGTCATTTAAAGAATGGAAAATATAAGTTTTATTAATAATTAAAAGCAAAAGTAAATGGCGTTATTAGCAAATAGATGAAGAGATGATAAAAATATAGAATAACCTTAAACCAAATGCTGGACATTTAAGTGAAACTTAGCGGATAGAAGTTCCAATTTTTGTTGGATGCGCCGATAAAACTAGAACTCGGCAAGAAGTAAGCAATTTGTTTTTATCTTATGGACGTATTTAAAATTAAAAATCCATGTTTGACTACAAAGTCTAAAAGATTTGAAGAATAGAAATAGGTGTGAAGTGAGTTGAATTAGTCTTGACGTTACTCGCGATGTAGAAATTGAATGTTCCATAGATTTGCTTACAATCAAGAGACCGGCCGATGGCACTTCGAACATTCGATTAAAAGGAAACTATCAGTTCATTTCTTCAATAAGAGCATTTATTTTTGCTTTTGTTCCTAATAAACTCCTCCACTACTTTTTTAAATTACTTCTATTCGAAAATATTATTATGGAGGGTATTTAAAGTTTGATACCATTTAGACAATTAGATGATCTATTAAAAGTTAAATTACACTTCATTGGTCAGTGCAGTACACGTCTTAATACTGAAAGGATTAGTACATTTGGTTTCCAAATATCTACATATAACCAATAACGCGATACCAGTTCAAATCTTGTTCGGTTAAAGATATTGACAGCATTGAAAATTTGAGTTAACGAAATAGTTTCAAGAAAATCGATCTTTTATGATAAACAAATTTATTAAAGAAACATAATAACAATTGTACCCTAACAGGTTAACTTTTGCAACTTCAAAATTCCCAACGAAACTTCTCAATAGTTAGAACTTTATTTCAAAGTGACACCCAAATAAACAACTTATAAGCACAAAGAAAACATAAATTTCCCAATTTATAAAACTAGAAGAAAATCTGGTGTGTATAAAAGCTTTGTTTTCAACAAAGTGCGCAAGGGGACTGCGGTTAGGTTACGAGTGAGTTTTTTAGTGTCTGCGGTTGGTTGGCTTGACATCAAGAAGGCGGTGAGTACGGAAGATAGCGACTTTATGAAAGGATTTATGGAAGGATTTAACTAATCTGTGTACACATGAGTCGAGGGAGATATGCTCACCCTTTCGTATAATGCGGAGGATTGTTAGGTGGTTCCCATCCGGGCTCACATTTTGTCACGGGGATACTCATAAAATGCTTATGATGTAGCTAGATTAGTTGATGCGTATTTAGGATTCCGCCCTCTAATTTGGATATTATCTATAGTAGAATGCCCGGACACTGATTTATTTGTGCTTCTCCGATTCGGTTATCTATTTGATGAAGCCGTGCTTTATAATTGAGATTTTGTCTTATTTACTATTGCCAATTCCGTTCCGTTTGACACTGGGATTAAACTTTCCCTTTCATTATCTATTCTAATTTAGGGAGCACGCCTTTAGGTCACTATCAACTTAAAATTAATGTGAAAAAGAAAATGATAAGCATTTTCAATTTCGATTTTTTGATTATTGATCTTATAAAGAAAATACCACTATGTTTACGCTTTATGATTGATTTGAATATAACTAGTTCAGAAAATGATTAACCTAGACCGATCGTCGCACTCGAAAATAATTAATTTGATGAGGCTTCATTTTTTTATATAGAAAATAAAATCTCCAAACCTTTACCAAAGTAGACTCTTCTAATTAGTAACCATGACCATCACTCGCCTTGGCTGACCGATGATTTGAAATTGTTGATGCAACTTTGCAATGAGTATTAGAACTTTACATTATTTAACTACAGATGCGATTAAATTGTAAAAGAAAGCTTATTTCGATTACTGATAAACTATTTTTCGCTTTCACCTTCCGTCATCAGTGACTTATATTTGATAGCTATCTTCAACGTGGAAACTACCGCCACTTGAATGAATTTGACAGAAGTACGCGTGGTTTTCGTTCAAATCGCCTTCACTGAAACCAGACCACCACCATGCGCTGTTATTAGTCATGGACTGGGGAGAGCAAAGGCAGTTGCCGAAGAATAACTGACGAGGTGCAGGATCATCTCCGCCATCTCCGCGTAATGGCACTGAGAGGGTTTATCGTTGAATCCGGGCTTTCGACGTGTGGTCCTATCGACCACATTTTGCGCTTACGGTTCAACACCGACCGTAACGTTTGGGGCTGTTGCGAATGCACCAGAACTTGGAGTGGCATAGAGTGGTGGCCGGACGAAGACGAGGACAATGATATTCAATTCTCTGTTGAAAGGCGTCTGCACCGAGCCGTAGGAGTTATGGTATGGGGTGCTATGATATACGGGGGAAGGCCTCAGTTGGTGTTCACCCAACGTACCATGAACGCCTGGCGTTACCTGATGACGTGGTGGTACACAATATTCCTCCACATCTTCAACACTTCACTTTTTGAGCACAATAATGCTCGTGTCCACGTAGAGAGAACTTCTTTAAACTGATTCGAAAAGGTCCATTGCCATGGCCATCAAGATCTACCGACCTCTCGCCAATCGAACACGTCTGGGATATTATGGGCAGAAAACTAAGAAGCTTAGTGAATCTTTCGCAAACACTGAAAGCTCTCCGGCATGAATTGCAGGTTGCTTGGGATACCACACCTCAAGAGGACGTCAACCACTGTTTGGAATCAATGCAACAAAGATTGAAGAAGTGTGAATCTAAGTTGCCCAACGTTATTAATTAAAATAAAATTAAATTGTTAATCTTTTGCTTTTTTTTTATTATAATCAATAATTAGCTTTGAGTAGTTATACGTTTCTGGCAAGTTTGGTCGAAGAATTCGCGTTCGCTCTAGGTGTGCAATTTCCATATCATGCAGCATATTTTGTAAACGTTGGTATCCAAAAAAATAAATAAATCCACCAGGAAATTAAATAGAAATCTATTGTCTCTTTAATAGTATGTTAGAAATATATATATTAGATCAGGCGAAAATTGATTGAAAACAGTACTTTAGAAAGTGTTAAAAATGGATGTCTAAGTTACAATTGTATCCCAACCGGGTCTATGAAAATTAATAAGACTATTTCAGGTATTAATTCATTCCTTGCTGAAGAACAACCAACCACACGAACTGAGACATCTAACGCCTGTTAGTACTTTCTACGTCGTCCAGATTTTTTCTGTTGAGTTCTGTTGTTTGTCAAATAAATGGACGTATTTTCTAAGAAATATTTTACCAAGAGTTGGATTTTCACAATGGATATAGCTACGAAACTGCGTCATTAATGACTACTGATAACATAATCGAGGCTACTGACAAGGGTTTGACAACATCCCCACTGTACTTGGATTATAGTAAAGCCTTTGAGACAGTCAACCACAACATTTTTTTATAAATTCTCGAACTTATTGATTTCGACGACAATTGTACAGTTATTTGTAACCAATCATTTCATCCTAGAAAATCCAAACTAATATTGTTTGATACTGCTGGCGTTTGTAATAACATATTTAGTATGTTTCACTTAAAAATTAATAATATACAAGTGACACCATGAACAAATCACTGATAACCAAAAGAAGGGCTATGATAATCTAAAAAATATATGTGGTGTTTATCACCTTATCATTGTTAAGTTTACTAAGTATCGAAAACAAAGAGTTTGGAATTTTTATATAGGAGGTAAATATATGGCGCACGAAAGTTTGAACATATTTCGTGCAAGTTGGTAGCTGAAAAGTTCAACCACCCATCGAACAAATCATTTCATCAAAACCTACCATATCCTTATAAGATAAAGTTCAGAATTGACATTCATAGTTCAGCCACACAAAGTATTCGCTCCTTAACATAAAGCTAAGCTTTATAGGAGATCGCTTTCCCACCAGATATAATACGTAACTAGAACAACCATTTTCTTTATACAATATCAGATTTTAAAAAACATATGGCCTCAAATTTGTGTGTCGGTTGTCGGGTTAATGCATACAACAACAGTTTACTAAGAAAGGGAATGTTTCGTAATTATAATGTCTACCTATTGCCTGCCTATTTGGTTTTATTTTTTTTTTTGGTTTGCTTTTGTAATAGTTCGTTTTTGGCAAATCCTTTTGGGGAAAATCAGTGCTAGATACGATTTATGCATTTATTCCTTTTTTTTTTTTTTCCTAGAACTGGTTGAGTGTCTCTGGAATACAAATACAACGTTAGAGTTATGTAAACAATGTATAAGTTGATTTCACCATGAAGCAATTATTAAAGGTCATAATTGTGGGCGCCCTACAATAGGCATGTACGAGGGAGAGGTTCGGGACAGAGAGACTTTTAGCCGCCACTCCACGCGTTGTATTATTTAAATAGGTAGAATATAGTTCTTTTCCTACAGTAGGTTAGTTCACTGTGGCCTATAACGCGCGGCGCTATTTTTTGAAATGTTGATCCTTTTACATAAAGTTTATAAAATATGCACCCTAATCTTTATGCCTGTGCCATAATTAACATTACAATTTGTTTGTCTGAATAAATGTGTAATTGAAAAAAAGCATTGTGTCTGTAAAAATATTCTTTTTGTTTCATTCATGTAAATTACTTCCTGTATATTTTGACTATTGATATTTCTTCACTTTCTTTTTAGGTTTACTTGGCCCAATATTTTCGATTCGTGTGCTATGGCATTTTATACATATTGATATTCACCGCATTGCTGTATGTACAGCTCAATGTAAAAACCCGTAGGTGGAATTAGAGAGATGATTGAATAGGGACAATCGATCATGTAGCTCAATAGGTGAGCCATGTCAAACGTAAAAGTCACTGTGACGATTTAATAATTACGTACAATTTAATTAGTACTCATACTGTTATGTTATTTATACAGTTCCGGTTTTGAAATTGTCGTAACTTATTGAACGATTTGTTACCTCAGAATTTTTGTTATATCAGAATCGTTGACAAATATAAATATATTGTGGGTTATATACTATTGAGATGCGTTGTGATAGTAATGATTACGAGGGTTGTCTTTTCACCTATGCATATAGGTATCCACATCAGTAAACGGCAGTGCTTTATTTGTTCTCAAAGCAGTCACCTCAAAAAGATTGATACAGTTTTTCTTTCTTTTAAACCAACTGCTATAGCAATAAAGTCAGTCATCAGTTGGAACAGTTAAAATTGCCATCGACTGCTTCTTCTAGTGACTCGGATCTTCGACCACGCAGCCCATTTTTGATTCTAGAGAGCGTAAAAAATTCGCGCGGCTTAGGTCAGTGCTGTATGGAGGATAATTTGATACATAAGTCGATGTTTTGCTGCTCTGAAAACTCGGTAATCTTTTGGGCTCTATGTGAGCACGCATTATCGTGGCCGAAAATGATTCGTCGTTGGGGTTGGCTTCTCGAGGGACAGCAATCACGTCTAATAAATAAATGATTGTATATCAATGGGAATTAACACAATTTGAAACTGACGGCTACTTTCTTCAAAACACTTCGCAATCTTTTGTTATCTCCGAAACACTCACACAGTGGATTGACGTTTGGTTTATGGCTTATATAAATGAGTCAATGGTACACCATCATTCACGATACTTAAATACACCAATTAACGCGAGCCGTTTTTTGTTCTCCAGTTAAAAGACGTGGGATACAGCGGAAAACTAGCTTTCTCAAATCCAATTCATTATGCAGAATATTTTGGATTAACTTTAAAATGACTAAGTATGTTTCAGCCTCGCGATTTATCGCATGTCGACATTCCTTGACTAGTTACCGCCTGGCGGCGATATTGTTTTAAGTGACTGTCGTCTTTGGTGGTCGTTTTTTGGGATCGTTGTTGAGACTGGAGCATCTACGTAGTACCAGCGAAGAATTGTTTACTGAGGTGGTGCTTCATTTCCAAAAACAGGAACCAACTCCTCTCCGAAGGTTGTCAACCCTAATTTTCGAATGGCTTGCTGGTTTTAAAAATTTGCTGGGGCCAAATCACTTGACGTACACTACCCGACAAAAACATAGACGCGGTATAGTTTCTATTTAGGAAACAAAGTTTATAGACATTATATAAAATGTAAATGAGGGTTATTAATACTTGTTATGTAAATAGTCCATTTATAGATATTTCTGGGTATTTATTGCTTTATGAGGGGTAATTGAGATTTTCCCAGATCAAAATAGGAATTTTAAATGCGA
The DNA here is from genome assembly GCA_902655005.2 of Marronus borbonicus. Lineage (NCBI taxonomy): Eukaryota > Metazoa > Arthropoda > Insecta > Coleoptera > Scarabaeidae > Marronus > Marronus borbonicus. The sequence goes on along the minus strand of LR737385.1, from coordinate 15,590,327 downwards.
CAAAAATTTAGACCCTGTGCATTTATTACATTAATATAAGCAAAAATGTTTTAATTTGATACTTCTCTTTATATGCAGCGGTTGTGCTGGTAAAGTGTACACATTTCACCACGAGAAATTATATTTTACAAAGTGTTTGCAATATGGGTAGAAAAAAGCGATTATGCTTGATAGAAAGGGGTAAAGTTCTAGCCTGGCACCAGGATGGTGTTAGTAAGAAGGAAATTGCTCGTCGGTTATGAAGAAGCGATAATTGCGTTAGAAATTTCCTAAAAGATCCGGAAAATTACGGCAAACCAAAAGGCCAGGGGCGATCGAAAGCTGTAAGTGAGAGGGATAAACGCATGATATTGCGGTGTGCATCCAATTCTTCTGTGTCGGCGAGAGTTATTGCAGAACAGGCGGGGGTACAAACGCACGTGCGTAATGTTCAAAGGATTTTAATGGCGTCACCGGTAATATCACGGAAGAAAATGTTGAGAAGACCGCCACTTTCAGCGAAACACAAAGAAGCGAGGTTGAGATTTGCTGAAGAACACGTATCCTGGAAGAAACAATGGGAAAAAGTTATATTTTCCGATGACAGACGTTTTAATTTGGACGCACCGAATGGGTACTCCCATTATTATCATTATCTGAGAAAGGAACCAAAAGTGAAAATGACCAGACAATTAGGGGGTGGATCTGTGATGATATGGGCAGCGATTGGATTTCGCGATAAAAGTGAGATAGTGTTTTGCACGAACAAAATGACATCTGTGACGTATAAAGACCTATTGCGTGACAATCTTCTACGTTTTGGAAACCAATCGGCCGGACGCAATTTTGTTTTTCAGCAAGATAACGCGCCAATTCATAAAGCAAAAACCATTACTGAATGGTTTAAAGAGAAAAAGACTAAAAACTTTACAGTGGCCGGCACGGTCACAAGACTTAAACATTATTGAAAACATGTGGGGTGAATTGGCACATCGCCTTTATGGCGGAGGCCGTGAATATTTCACGGTACAGGAACTGAAAACTTCAATAGTGACTGAATGGCAGAATATCCCTCAAAATTATGTGTTAAATTTATATAAATCTATTAATAACAGACTATTGGAAGTGATTAAGAACAATGGAGGATCTACGCATTACTGATCACTCATTTGTTGATTTTTGTTTTACATTTGCAACAGAGCGTCTAAATTTTTGTCGCAGAAATTGTTTAAACATTGGAGTAATAATTTATTATTTAGTTTATATATTACTGGAGGAAATATTTTTAAGTTTATTTTACTTTTACGAATAAAAACTTAATTAGATATCTTGCTAGTTTCGCAAAGAAATGTTGTAACCCTTAAAACCCGCAAAAACATCTTACCGCGTCTAAGTTTTTGTCGGGGAGTGTATCTTGATACAATCTTGGATGCAATTTCAACAAATGATGACTAAAGAGATTCGTACAATTTGACTAATGTATGCACATAGGTGCTATTAATTCCATGTAGTATAGTCCACGTTCTTTATGTTTAATAGCTACACACAAAATCTACTAGCTCATTACAATTAATTTGTCATGTTGTCTCGAATATTTTGAAATGTACACATTAGTTAAAAGTCGTGTTTACATTGTGAATCATTTCTCTTACTCACTTATACATAGTTATTATTAGTTCTGATTAATGCTCAATAAAACATCGTTTATTAGCAGATATTACGAAAAAATTGAATTTATAAATGCAAGCAGAGCGGCTGTGTTTATCAATAGACTGATTTTTTATGCAACCAACACTATTTCATTCATCTTGAAATCTTTAATTAAATCATACTGTACTGTAATTTTCTCGTAGTCATCACCTTTGATTTCCACTGTTTTTATGACCGTTAGAATCACGTAATTACCAATAAAACACGTTTGTTTATATCTGTAAATAGACACGCAAGGTTTTAGCATATATAATTGTTATTAGTGGACGTACAGGTTGTTTACCTATCATTGCTTCAGCACGAGTTATTCTAAAATTTAGGTTCTAATCTTCCAGTTGATATTTTATTTCTTTGACGAGTTCGCAATTGTCATTATCGGTTGGCTAACATAGCTCTTATCCCGTAAATATTCCTATAGTAGAATTCATATTATTTTAATGTAATAAATTAGTAAATTTTGTAATTCATTTTACTTTTTTTTAATCCGTTCTCAGTATTTGGTTATTCCTATACGCTTTGGAGGTGGTTTGTTGAACTATAGGTGTCTCACTAAAATTCATGGAGGTTTCCTTGTCTGTTTAGCGACTGTTTAGATTTTCCTTGTCTGTGTAGCGACGAAGTATTGAACTAAATGACCTAATTAGGTTATTGAGTTCAAATGTGTGAATATTTTGGTGACCAAACCCATTTCCATTGTGAGATTATTAATCGTTGTGTAGAAGCGCGCGATCCGATTTCTAGGTTAAATTGAGAGGAGGCGTTTTGGAGTATCTGATTGCACTTTTAGAGTAAGTATCGTTTTGCAAATATTTTTCTTCTAATTTTGTAATTTAATTGGTTATGTATTTGTTTATACTGGATCCGTAAAACTCACGTAGGCTATAACAAACTAATGCCAGTCTACTTTTCTGAATGCGCATTTACCGAGAACCGGCTGATCAGTGCGCTAACGAAAAGGGATCTACGAGCAAATTTAACCTGAAGATTAACAGGGACAAAACAAAAGTGATGGTAACAAGAAAGCAAAATAAACGAATCCAAATAGTATTGGGAGAAGAGGAAATCCAATAAGTAGACGACTACAAACACCTAGGAATAATACTGGAAAGAGAAGAAAACCGGGAAATAAAATAAATGACTGAATAAATAACGCATCACAGTCCAAATAGGTCGGCTATTAAGAAAAAAAGAATAAAAAACGTTGAGGCTTACTGTAGCCTACGGAAGTGAATCTGGGTATTAAACCAGTCTCAAAAGAATAGACTGCAGGCCAATTGACATGAAATATCACCGCAATATATTTAACGAGTCTATCTATCTTTGAGTCTATCTATCCTCGAGGTAACTTATCTCTAAGTAATAATAAGAAGGTGCTAATTTATAGCATTCTAATTGTAATTCAAAGTGTGAGTCGCGTTTATTGTTCCGAAGTAGCTGATTTGCAGAAAGAAACCGCATGTTTCTTCTCATATAAAGAATCATTTATCTCTTCAAATGAAATTTAAATTACCGAAAGGTGTTTTAGAAACATTCCAGAACCCAACAGCCCTAAAAATTCATCTAAATCATTCCGAAAAATCATAAATTTCCTCCATTTTTTTTCCTCGAATATACCATATATAAGTATTTATATATGGTATATATATATAGGAGTTTAGTTTATGGTTTTATGTTTCTTCATATTTTTGGATTTAGGTTCTTGTTTTGAATCCTGTTGCTGTATGTATTTTTGGATTTGTTTTGAATCTGGACTTTCTTTTGTTTTTATTATTAATTACCTTCTCATTAATTAGACTCTAGAAAGAAGCAGCCTGGGCAACCAGACCAGAACTTTTAGCGTCAACATCTGAAGTAGATCAGATTTAAACCCACCTATTGTGACCTCATTCTGCTAGTTACAAGTTAAGGAATTAAATAAGGTTATTGTACATAATTTTTTTTGTTTTTGATAATATTTGTACATTTTTTTACTTTTAAAGTCTGATTGATCTGAAACTTTAATAAATTTAATTCCTTTTACACGGCGGCATTAATAAGGAGGGAAATCTAAAGTCGACTTAAGGTTTTCTTAACTCTATCTAAGAAAAAAAAAAACACAAATTTTGTTATTTTATACGGTCGGGATTTATTCCGTGTTCGTAATACACTCACCCTTATCGTAGTTATTTCAAACCTATGAAGTAACCAGGGTAACCCAAGACACATCTTTATTTGTAGTTTGATACTCCCTGATGAGTACCTTTTTAATTTCCCTCTGCGTGCACCCTTAACTATTGTGCCATCTTTGCATTCTTATAATTTGATGCTTGTAGTGCATGCTATTCATTTAACAAATTACTTGACGTCCATTTTGATATTTGATTATTTTATTATCTTGAACTTTTAATATTAATAACTTAGCTCGACTTTACCGTTGTCTAGCCGGCTGCTGAAAGACTTTTGAGGACGTTAACAAAGTGGATTTTTTTTGCCAACATCTTAATGCATAGTTGATCATAATGTCACGCGGTAAACATAAACAAAGTCTTCCTTAATTGCATAGCCAACGTCTGCTAGCAAATTTCTTTAATATGAAATTGGCACAAGATTGTGCGAGAGCAACATCTATCTAGCGTAGTTTTTGAGATAATCGAAATAATCTCGGATTTTTATGAAATACTGATCTTTCTTTCACGCTCGATATCTTAAACGTCTAAGATGGTGGTTCAAGTTTTGTTTGATTGACTATTTTTTGGAGTTATTAGCAATACGGCGAAACTTTTTTTTATTAATTGGATTTTAGAAAATGGCCCAGTTTAGATACTTATCTTTTATTATCAAATATGTGCTTTATTGTTATAAAAGATCACATCATTTTCGCTGTTCATATTTTCGTGCAATTAGTAAGGAGGAAAGAATTCAATTGTTAATTGAAGTAGTAAGACGAGCTATATCTTGTAATAGCAAAACCCAGCGGCATTCTGCGATCTTCTGTAATATATGTAACAATTAGACATGTGCAATTGTTTCCAAAACTTAATCGTACGCAATACGCTCCAAATTAGCTGGAAGCTGTTAGGGGAAACGGTATAAGAGAAGAGGCCTAGGAATAACAGGAGAGCTTTGTAAGTCGGTTATCAGCGAATTTATCGGGTCGAGTTTCGACGGCGAAAGTATTTATAGCTTAATTTGCGTTCTTTATTACCGCTGGATGTTTAAATTAGCAGAAGGAGAAAGATGATTGTTCCCGGAGATAGTATTTTATCCGATACGGGCTCAGAGTTAATAATAGGGCCCACGTTCATTCGCATTGCGACCGAGATCAAGAAATTATCGTATCTGGGTGGTTGGATTTGGTGCCTGGTCGTTCCAATACCGAAATTGATTACGATTAATATCATAATTTCTTTAGTTTTTAGGCTCCAATTAAAACAGAGTGCTGATAACTATATGTATATTTTTAAACCTCAATTAAAGGTTTGTAATGTCTATAAGTTATTTAGGCACTTAATAGAAACAAACAAGAAAACGTCATACGTTTTTATATAATACACACGGATAAATTTTTATATAGATACATTTTTTATAGATTACACGATTGCGACTAAGAACAAGCAGAATTGATTACGGTTTCTTTGTAAATATTCTAGAATATGTTAAGAATATCACAATCTTCTTAGCGCTTTTGCTTTCTTTTGGCCTGTCGTTTGTAATTACTGATGAGTGCCTAACAATAGTCAGATAATAATAATAATAATAGTGTTCCATTCACCCTAGTATCGTTTCTCCATCTTGGTAATGTCCCGATGAAAACGTACGTCGTGGTTATCCGCAATTTAGGGAAGGAGTTCAAGTGAGAGGTAAGGACATAATACAGCCGAATTCACGAAACAAAGCCAACATGTCCTCGACCTTTATCTGAGGCCCTACAAAAATGGCCTTTTTAATTTTGGCTTATGCATGGCTTTTACTATGTTTTTGATGAGGACGAACCTTATACGTAGAGGACGAATGCTGAATATCTTTGCAATGGGAGCCAAACAGCTTTTTTCCTAGTAATATTCGTGCCTATATACGGAAGCCAGGTTCTATTTTTTGAATAATATCATCGCTGCATTATTTGTTAAAAAAGATAATTACTTTAGAGCTCATTGGTACTTCTTACCGAGATGCTTGCATTCGGGAGCGCAACTACCGTGCTCTGTGCCTTATTCGCCAATCAGTGTTATTGGTTAGTAGACTGAAGACTAAATAAAACAATCGCTCAAAATCAATATTCTTTGAATTATTACATCTTGTAAATGGTCTTGTTTTACTCGTGAAATTACTAAAATTACAGAATTCACAAGTTTCAATATTTATTCTGGTAATTAGAGCTTTATGATTGTTCCCTTTCTTTAATAATACGTTGTCTATCTATACGAAGAATTTTTATAGGGCACACAAATCGCACAGTATCGTGCTAGATCGTAGAACAGCTACATTTGCTCACAAGTTACCGTATAATAAAGCGAGTAGAAACAATTGGATGAAAAGGGACAACATTTCAAAGCAACTGAGCACATCAGCCCGCGATAGCAATACTGAAAATTTGGTACCATTTGAATACCACTAAAAACTTGTTAAAGTATGACTCATGTTTTTTAATTGGTCTGTATTTTTTTTATACGACGTTATCTGATAAAAGAGACCGATTGCAAAAAACTAATGTTGCAATCACAAATATCCCACTGCTCCCTAGGTATGGGTACACATAAGTGAAATATACTGTTATGCTAAAAAAGTACAAGGTTGAAAGTCGCTATCATTAGTGCCATGACTAGTGCTTCTCACCCAATTTCTGTTCGATCAACATCTAGTAGGATTGAGCCGTTTTAACTGCCTTTTCGGTTTTTCGAATGGCTTATATTGCCCCTAACTTTTTCTCTAGCGTCTTATTCGTCAGATGTTAAGTAGCTAAGCGTTAGATCGTGAACTCCTGTGATATATTATACGTATACTTTTAGATGATAGTTGATGGGAATTCAAATATTAAATATTGTGTTTCGCAACTAGCCGTGATTTTTTTACAAATACTGTAACAAAGGCACACAACAAAGGAATTAGGTAGCAGAACTTTAAGTGTAAGTTCCTTTATTCAAAAGTCAACGGAATTTGTTAGTTAACGTCAAGTTTTGAGATTGGTTTTTATTCCATCAATTTTAACTTTCGTGAAACGTTATTATTTGCAATTTGATGGTTTGTCTAAACAGACAAAAAGTATTTGGGAGACACCCCCGGACCTAAAGATTGATTTATTTATTTAAAAGCAAATTCCTGATATTTTAAACCATACACACTCAAAACTAGGAAGAAAGGAATGCTTGTTAATAAATAATAATATTGTATAATGCTGCCAGGAGTATCATTATACATTCTTTTGATGTACACGAATTGATATCTTTACGTACGCCAGAGAGATGTCCAGAGGAAGTATAACGTACAGCTTCTTGACATTTTTCTACAAAGATACTAATTCAATTTATTAAGCATATTACTACATTGGTGTGTAACTGTATTGTTACCAACAGAGGGGGCCCGCCGGACTAGAATATATCCGATGCGGGTTAGCCCGGCACGGGGTGGGGTGGGTGGGCGTTCGCCTTGTCAAGTCCGTTAAATCCGTTTGCTGTTAAGTTTGAACATTGAAACGTATTATTCCTTGACTTTTGTTTTAGAAGGACGTAGTAATTATAAATGGCTTAATATTTACATACTCTAAAATCTAACAACATGTGAGCTAAGTACATCGATGAAAAATAATTAAAAATAAGAGTATGTAATTCGTATAATTACTTAGGACAAATGTTTTACATTGATGTAGGCTGTACTTTATTATCTTTCATAATTAAGCCAATATGTTTGCTAGTATTAGTTGCTACAGAAGATGAAAATAGCACCGCTTTGAAAAACACTATGTCGACAATTCGTAAAACTAAAACAACGTTCTCCGTCTCACTTGTTCGAATTAAATAAGTAATAAGTAAATCGTAATCGAAATACTTATACATTCTTTAGTACTGAAAATTGTACAACAGAAATTATTTTTTTTGCATTTATTAAAAATGGATCGAACGGATTTGACCATCTTCTTATCGGAAGAAACGGACTTGCTGAATGTATGGTTTTACGTACCCTAAAGATCACTCCCACTATCAAAAGACAAATTTTAATAAACAAAGAAGCCTTTTTTGATAAAAAAGTGAAGCATCTCGAGTTTTTGGTTTTGATATTTCACGACAGGTAACAGTCGAAAGATAGAACGTCGTAATGTATAGTTTGTAACTCTTTTGTATTTGGAATCAAAGATGATCCATGCATGCATCCTTATTTATCAAATCAATTGAAATATGTTGGTATAAATTTGTATATTTCACTGTACCCTCTGTGACACTGTTCGCGTATATATCATAAATATATCATTTTACTCTATATTGTGAGGTATAAGTAGGAACAAAAATAAAAGATAGATAGTAATATCGTTTTATTAAAAAATATATGATCCTTCTTTATCCTGCGCACTAGTGTTTTCGATTTATATCATGATGCCAGCCAAACATCAATTCTTTTCTTACCAAAAATAAGAAACAAACTCCGAGAACTTAACGATACGAAAGGAACAACTTAATAAATTAACAGTAAGGAATGATTCTAAAAATACGTTGTGAATAAGTAAATAAAAAGGGAACGCTTTCCTTCCCTTTTAATTTAGGAATATTGATAACACCAGAACATCAAAATTTATTAAAACCATTACATAATATAAAATTCATATATATATCACATACCTCCGGCCTCGTTCACATCAAGTGGATGGACTGTATGTTCTAAAGTCAACAAGCATGAGAAGAGCTCTTTTATCTTTCTACTAAGCTGTACTTGTTCACAAAGATTAACTTACCTCAAGAATAACAGACTGAAAACCTTTGATCTTCTTCGACATTGTTTCTCTAAGAATTATTTTAAGCGTTTTAAAATACTTTCTCTTGTATTAATATTTATGTTTCGAGGTCATAATATAGTTGTAATTTGTTATTCGAAACACAGTATTTCGGGAAGCAAAAACGTTGCTGCTTTGCTCAGCAATAAAATTGCGTCTTTCGAACGTCTATTGCAAAGATAATAAAAATTCGATAGAGTGATGGCACATACCTTATGGATACATCCACATGTTATGCAGAACACGAACTGCGATTGCTCATGGAGGTGCACGGTGTGCATGTGTAAGCTTTAAATTCAAATTGTAATATATTTTGTGAATGCTCTGTGGCCGTTGCTATATACGGTCGAACGTCACGTGATTTAAACTGGTTTGCGTGGTTGTTATTTCGACCAAAAGTAACCTGACAATGATATACAGGCTACTCTAAATTCGCACTCAAACACACCAGTTTAAATTTGAAAATGGAAATATTGAGTTTTGGCGTATGTACCATCTTTTTCAAATTAAACGAATCGAAGCTCAGTAATTCTTCGTCGGATTATGACCGAAAATATGTAATGTGGAGTTTTTCGTAAATACTTTTTAATTTGTATTTTAATGTGGGCTGTTATTTCTTTCATTTTTTAAAGCTTTAATCGTCATCTATTTAATTATAGTATTTCTTTAAATGTTAGATGTTTTCCTCATGTGCAGTGTTACTTGGGAGGGAAGCAGCATATGTATGTATTCATCATTCATCAACTCATCGTAGCCTGCGGCTACCTGACTAGTTGAAGGGGTGGCTGGTAATGTATTCTTGTAGTGTTCGATATATTATTTCGAAAGATGCGGCAGTAGGGAATGAATGAGTAGGGAATGGTAATATACCAGCCTCGAACATTCATGCTCGTTGCAAACACTCATTATCACGTTCGATATGATTTCTTTAGGTCATTTTACTCCTTACTCCACGAGGTTTTCTTAATTAACATCAAGAGGTCTTTAATAGAGGGTGTTTGTGTGAATAGGTAAAATGTTCCCGATGAGTATGCAAAGATATTTAGCAAATTAATTGTCAGTGGAACGTTTTCACTATAATTAATTATTAATGAAAGGACACTATTTTTAAGTTCACAACAGAAATTTTTCAGAAGAAAAAGGTTCACGCGATGAATTTTAAGTATTTGACAAATTATTAACGAATCCTTTTATAGTTTTATACAAATGTAAAAAATGTCAGTGTCGTAGGAGTTTGAAAAATAAACTGTTATATGAACGCCATGTAATATAAACTATTATCATTTTTTTAGAAAAAGGAAGACGTAAACTTTAAGATGAATTATGTTCTCAAGCTCTCCTTTAACGAATATAAAAATATGAGAATACTACTTTAACAATGCGAAGCTTTTTATTCTCTGTAGTAGCTTATATAGCTTATGTCATTGGTAGAAATGCTTGATAACAGAAATTTATGGAAGTTCATAGTCAATTAACTGATTTTTTCGTGCCCGTGTCCAAATATAATTAATACAGAAAAGAAAACTCATTGGGAAAGGGTTGTTGAACAGTATTATGAGGAATCATAAGAATCGAAGAATTGTTAACATTCTTTTAGTATTTTTACATTAATACTAAATTAATTATTCAAGTGCCGGCAATGTTGTGTAATCCCTCTGATTGTTTTTTTTCTTATGTTCTTTCTTTTTTACACATTTGTTCAATATTTTTATATGCTAGTTATACTTGCGCATGTTACTTCTCATCATTTATTTTTTAGGTTAAGCTTTCCTATATTTTTTTTCTATTCATGGTTAAGTTAGAACAGCGTTGGCTGAACTACGCCCATTGATGATTTACTGAGTGCTTTACTTTTCACAATTACTTGTTTTTTTTCTGTGTGTTCAATATTATTATTATTACTATTATTATTACATTTCAATTTTAAATTAAATTCACTGTGAACAAATAGTTAAAAGTTTAACAATTTCCCGATTCTTCATAATACTCTTCAATAATTTTTTCTCAGTGAGTTTCATTTTCTGAGTAAAATAACATACAAATTACCGAAATGCTGAACACGCCCTTTTTCTTTCTTTTGAGTTGGTTGAGAAATTCTTGGACAGAAGTTCTCGAATTGGCGAATCCGTTTAGGGGATTTGAGAAACGCCTTCTTTGTGTTAGCTATGAGTTAGTCTACTCTTGGATAGCTGAGTCCACAATATGAAACGCATGTTACGTGAAGGAGCTGCGGAGAATATGTTTTTAATAATCTGCCAACTTTAAGCATAGTTGCGGCTCATCAGTGACAAATATGCTTAATTGCCTTCGCTGTATACTAACTAATTAATTAATTAATCACATGCACTATAGTTTCTGCCTTCGTATTTATAAAACGTTTGCTGCACAAAAGAACTGGTATCGACGGTCCATCAGAGTTTAGAGTACGCACTATAACATGTATTACACTGTCTTTGTAAGTCCACGTTTATCCATATTCTCTCATTTTTAATAATATCCTGTGCCGCATTTCTAATTTGTAATATTACGCGGGGAAAATGCCATAGCAGTTGGTTTCTGGTCGGTAATTTCGAAACAGGAGCATATTTTTCCCAAAATGAACGCATTGCCTCTTGTTCCATAATGGTTTGTGGGATATTACACTTTCTCCGTGTTTCGCTGATTCCACGTGCTGTTTGCACTGTTGTTCGTTGTAAATCATAAGGATCACATTGCAAGTATCACATTATACGGAACCGCTATGATATTTAAAAAATGAATATCGATGTATGTATTTTTTTACCTCGTGTATTCTATGAAATTTATGTTGTTGTTTACGCAACATTTTTATAGTCTACGGTTGGTTTCATCTACACAGTGGAAACGATCCGAACAAACTGATTTATATACATATACAAATAACATCGGCCGATCTTGTACGGTCTGCGCCGCTGCGTGCCAACAAAAATCAGCATCTTCACTTATAACTTAAACGTATAGCTCGAACGATACGCAGTTAGTGTAACTTTCTAATTAATTGTTAGCATTACAGTTTGAACGCGAGACAATGCAAATGTGGTGTAATTAACTTGTATAAGCCCATTACAGTCCAAACAATTTTTTAACATTAGAATAGCATAGTATTAGTTTATTTACTTTTGAAATCCCGCATATTTTCATTAAGTATTGAGTTTATATATTGTAAGGGGAGCCTATTTAAAAACGAATAAAATTACAAATTTAGGGTTTGTTTATATTTGAATTGTCAGATCTGCTTTCCCATTTGCATGAGGACATTTATCTGCGTGCGAGTTAATTTTTATTTTATTTTAAGTTTTGAAATTATATCTTCTTTACAAAATTTCGAAAATTTCTTTTGAATTAAATAAATACAAAAGCCTATTCTAATCCCTAGCCGATAGCTAATCTTCGAATATTAAATTTAGAAATAAAAAAAATAATTCTTGTTTTATTTTTGGCCAATTTTCAATTTTCGGTACTTGACTTATTTCTCGATTACTTTTCGAAATTCCATCAGTAGATTGCTAGAGTGAATAAGTCAAGCCCTTGATGTAATGACAACTATTTAAATTTTCATATTAAGAAATATAATTTTGATTTGCGTTCAGCGATTTTGATTTCCAACAGCACAAACACAGAAATTGGAGGGAAGAAGTCACCAACAGTGCTCCACCTCGTGCTAACAAGAAAAAACTATCAACACAGAACACTTTCCAACTTAAACAAATGATTTGTACATTCCTCCTAGTCAGTTACGTATGCATTCTTTCTGTAATTATAGTACTGCATGTTTTTTTTCAAATACTATTTCATTTCATATCTTGTGTGTAATTGTGAAGTGATAGTCACAATAATTTCCCATTGCTAAATAAAAGTAAACTACACGATAGCTAATTTCGTACAGAAATGGCGGAGGTGCTGAAAAAGTTTTAAAGATGTTATTTCATGTGAGTCTTTGTGACGACATGTGCAATAATTAGCAGTAATTACTCTCGTCTTGGTGCTCACAAAACTAACATTTTTTTCTAATACCTGGCACCGGAAATTAATTCCGTAGAGATTAAAGCTAATTTTCTGTTACGTACCTACACCTGCAACTCGCTGAATTTACAATGGATGTGCTTTTCAGGAAAAAAATTTCAATAAACTATTCTACCGCTTGTAGTTCCGGACATAAAATTTCGAGTGTAATTAGTTTTTGAGTATATCGCCTACAGGCAAGCGCCAACTTTGCCCAATCTATGTGTCAGCGGAATTTTTACGTGCCGTAATAGCGAATACAGCAGTTCCTCCGTCTAGGTATTTGAAATTTACGTTGCGGCCGTCGTTAGTTGGTACTACTGTTTGTTTCAATTTCAGTTTAAAATGCAAACTTCAAAAATCGTAAATCATGTTTATGCTGTTCCCGGCAGTAATTTTTTGTTGTTGCCCTACCAAATAGTATTTCTGTTTTTGCAATAAGAAGATATGCAGAACTTTGTTTATTAAATTTTTGCTTATACATCCATGCATGTGAAGTGTACATATACATTTGCTAATAAATTCATTGGAAAACGACAGCCTGTTTCCAGCATGTGTGAGCGAACTTGTTTTATTTTAATTTTATTTTGTTATGCTCTAATTTCTAGCCTAGTGAATACTTATCACTTAAGGGATTTTATATTTTTCAAAATCATTAATTCTTCTATGTCTGAACGTCATCATCTTATGGTAATTGTTGCTAAGGAACACAAACCCTTATTCCATAAAAAATAAGCTCCATTTGCCTCTAAAATTACAGGTTTCCATTTGTTGAAACGTTGCTATTTGTGTGGATGAAAACTACTAGTGAAGTGTGGGAATGTTGATTTATTCCAAACAAAGATAAGATTAAAATTTGACGTACATAACATAAGCAAATCTGTATCTGTACGTAACTCGACAATACGGCGAGACGTAACTATGTTGAATGTTTTTAGTGGAACTTTTTGTATATTATATTTGCATTAGGACAAGTAAAATGAATAGAGTTTGCGCTATATTTACACATGTGGATTTGTGGGAGTAGTATGTGGGATACTATGTGGTGAAGTATGTCTTACTTTTATATTAGAGTTCTCAATCATTATAATATCTTTGGAGTCTAATACCTTTGAAGATGTTTGGAAGATTCCGCTTTGCAGGTATTTACAATGTTCCTTATATATCGATGAAAGATTCAATATTGTGGTAGGCAGCTATTACAGGGGATGGGACATATTAAATTGATATGTTGTTGCACATCACGTCGTAAATAAATTGCAAAGTAGACAAAATCCGATCGATAATAACTTGTTCGATTTAAAATGGAACCTCCTGTATATTTAATTGAATTTATAATGCATAGTTGTCCTGATACTAATAATAATCGTTAAAGAGACCCACATTTTAGGTGACCTTGCATGAAGCGACCATGTGTAATGAATTAATTTTTACATTACACAGAGATAACAATTAATTATTCGTGTTCCATCCCTTGACGGAATTATGAATTGTTCTATGTATTTATATCTGTCGAAATTATTCAATTGATAATCCCTGTCTCAATTGGGTTTTCATGTAGTTTACACAGTTGCGGTTACGTGCCCCATTATGATGTTAGAAGTTTATGGTTGATTTTAGTTTCTGTGATTTTACATCTGCAATCGCTGAAGTGACTAACTTCCCATCTAAATAAAACGAGAAACTAGATCCAGAACTATTCAGACACCTTTTCACTTCTAATAATAATAACAAATTGCCTTATTAAAGTAGAGAGTATAGTAAGCCCCAGCGAGATGTAGCTTAAGCTACTCGTACTCAACCAGGACTCACCGCAATAAGCAAACAATACATGTACGCAGCAACACAAAATACAAGTGCGCCAGTGAAACTAAACAAAAAAAAATATAAAACAAGCAACAAAAGAATAGTTAAATATCACATTGCGCTACTGCTCAGAAAGAAAATACAACTTCAATGCATCACCGAAGCTGCTGCGGCTATCCAGACACTTAAAACGTTGAGGCAGGGAATTATACAGCTTAACGATATTATAACTAAAAGATCGCTTAAATAAATAATTATAGGAAATAATATTTATTACAATATATGTGAACAAATACGCCACTGCAGCATGACACATCACGCTCAATTATAAAAACAGTCTAAATTACATCCAAGAGGTTCTAATAATTTAAATACCCTGCTAGCAACACGCTTTTGAAGGTCGAAAACCCAGTAACAACAGTTTTTTAGAAACGTGTACTGGCCAAGCGAAACAACCTACGCAGAAATAGCACGAAAACCTACGATAAAGTAATTGCTTCTATAAAAAATTTAATTGACAACAAACATACGAGGGTCGTTCAATAAGTCCTCAGAAAAAGATAGAAAAACAAAATATTTCCTGTAGATTTTTATTTATTTTTCAACATAATCTCCATTTAACTGTGTTCATTTTTCCAAGCGCTCCTCGAGCCTTAGGAATTTAAGATTTCGAAAGGTCCTGAAAATAGGCATCTGCTTGGGCGATGACGACGTGGACCGTTGCCCGGTGTGCAATTTTTTGAAATTTGGAAATAAAAAGAAGTCACTGGGGGCCAAATTCAGTGAATACGGTGGATATTGTGCCAATTCGAATTTTAATTTCATAATTTTGGCAATGGAAACTGCGCAGGTGTGCACCCGTGCATTGTCTTGATGGAAGAGAATCTTTTTCTTTTTCAAATGAGGACGTTCTTTTTCGATTTCTTCGTTCAACCGCTCTAATAACAATGCATAATATCTTTGAGTTATTGTTTGTCCTTTTTTCAAGTAATCGGTGTAGATGATTCCGCGTATATCCTAATAAACCAAGGCTATCACCTTGCCGACCGATTTCACCGTCTTCGCCTTCTTCGGAATTCGTTCGCCTTCAAAAACCCACTGTTTTGACTGCACCTTTGCCTCCGGAGTGTAGTAGCGTATCCATGTTTCGTCCATACTTATTGAATTGAATTTTATCTTTGTTTGGAGAAAAGATGGACTTCATCTTGTACAAGTAAAGTACTTGAAAGTGTCCTTTACTTTATATGAACAAATATGAAGTTGGTGGTAGAACATGCATTTCAAAGAGTTATAATTATTTAAGTCTTCGAGATACATAATTAAAATAATCAAACTTTGCACGTAACTAATGGAAAAAAGGTTACTTTAAGAAAATACCTCCAAGAGTGTGGAGTGATTTAACTACCGCTTCAATATACTAGTTTACTTCCTACATAGTTAACTCGGCAAAAAAATGTAGTTGCTGCATGAAACTACCCTGACTTAAATTTAAGAATTTTGATATAATGATTTCATGATGAGACCACTGTTTCTGAGAGTGTCAACTTAGACGTCGATCTAATCATTACAGCATATTTATTAATACATAATTACTAATGATCTAGTTAATGAAGCCCACAAACCAATGTAAGCTGAAATTTGCATTGTCTTCCATTTTGTTGTTTGCGGTATTTTTTGAAAGCATAGCAACTCTTTAGGAGTTCTCTCTAGTATCTACTTAGGCATCCTATCGCGATATGGCGAGTTCAGTTTTAAATTTTTCTTGCTATAATTCAAAGGAGCTACGATCATTATTCACAACTTTACGACATGCCGATCCTTATAGACATTTTAATGCGATCGAAGACTTTCTAAAGCGTGTAACATATGGGAAAGTTCCTGACCGAATATCGTCCCTAATTACATTACCCGTCCTTTTCCGCCGCAGAAACATAAACAAATCCGATCTGCTATATCAATCATCAAATTGATTTATGGCGAAAACTTTTCAGATAGGTTCCTATATTTTTCGTTGCTGTGACGAGAACTGCGTGCACATATTGACGCACAAACACATCCGTAAACTTCTCAAAGTTCAAAGGTAATTCTCGATCGTCAAAATTTCCATTCAAAATAAAAGTAGATAAATCAAAAAATGATTGAAAAAGTTCTCGAATTCGCCCGAATGCTGAATTATTCACCCTACATTTTCACGTCCCCATCGACCCGATCGGTTGTGGGGATTTTTAATTAACGATCAGGTACCACTGTTAAAACTCATTTGGACTTCATTCAAGTGATTTCACCTTTAGCGTGAATGATTCTACAAATAATTACTTGTCACGCGATAACTGGCGTGACTGAATCAGTAGAAGAGTGTGATTTTATTAAAAAGAACAGGCTACCCTTTTGTAATTCTTGTAGAAGTACTAGACTAATACGTCTTTGAAAACTTGGTTTTCACCGTTAAAAACTTCTTTAATTCTTCTAAAATTATGTTAAGATCATATTGTGTAGTATTTTCTCCACTGTTAGAAGTATAAAAAAATCTTGGCAGAATTATTGTACAGAGTCATACCAATTTCGTGGTAAAATTATTTTCGTGTTATTACGTCGGGTTAAGTTTATTACATTGAGTGTTAATCCCGTATCTGTGAAATGAGATTAAATGTATGATACTGATTAACAAAGTACAGTACAAATCACGAATCTTTGCCGTTACGTCATTGATTGATCGGTAAAGTGAAGACAAGCGTAATATTTAAAAATCGGAAGCACACGTATACGCAAGCGAGATAGTAACATATAACGTTCGTCGTAACTAATTAAGATATACCTCCATATTTTGTTAAGTATCAATGAACTAATTGAAATGGGACAGTATATGGTCGAGCAGTGCGTAGATAAGAGCTTTCGTAATGTTTACTACAGTGCATGCAACCTTTAGACTTGTAAAGAAAGAATATCACTCCTTTTGATGTTTGACATTTGTTTTATACTTTTTATTTGCATAAGAATAAATTTAAATAAAAAATGAAATGTGAATATTATAATGATCATAATTTAGTATAATGTTTTGTGGATGGAATTCTTTATATATAAAGGTTTGTTTTATTTATTAAAAACGTAAGTATTTGCAATAACAGAAGTAGGTGGTATGTTTTCTTTTTTTTGTTTGATGTTTTGCACTGTTTTCAAAGATATGCCTAATACTTTAGCAACTCTCTAAAATTCATTCAATGCTTAACCATAATATATGAATATACATTATCATTGCTTATTTCATGAACAACATTCACAGATATTAGAGGCCCTCAATTACGTTTCTCAGCTCCAAAGTACCGCAGCAACTTAAATACCAACTCCTGGGAGTTCGGATCTAAGCGTCGGCCTGGCATGTAATCTCTATATACATTTAGTTAAAAATATTTACATAAAAATAGTAATACATTTATTACAAATAAAGTTTAACTTACAAGTGGTCTTATTAATAATTCGTAATATAGCTCTAATAAGAACTGTTTGTTATTTTAAAACGACGAAAACAAGAAACAGATTCGAGAAAATAACCTAGTCAACACAGAAAAATTTGACAGATGTTATGACAATAACACCGGTTTGTGTACCTGAATTTGTTTCAGACGTTGCATACGTCATAGACAAGTATGACGTAACGGCAAAGATTCGTGATTTGTACTGTATATGGTGGGATGAAAATAAATATATCAAGTGTTAGCTTAAACATACTACAGTTCAATATGAAATAGACAATAGATTGGTGATTATAATAGAAATTTTGAAAAATTCATGAACTACAACGTGGCTAAGAAAATTTTAGGCGGCCATCAGCGTCTTTCTTGGAATGGTAATTAAAGAAACATCCCAATTTTAACATAAATCTACTCTATCGGGCCGGTGTGACATGTTTCAAATGGAAACACTCCATATCTTACACTAAAATGGAGCCAATTTTTTTGAATAGATAGACATAAAATTCATCTAAATTTTCAAGGCACACTATGATTATTTTTGATTTCGTAAATAGTAAGATTTTATTAGACTCTTTTTATTATTTTTCAAAATCTAACTACAGCACTGAATTACAAGATCCTAAAATGGTGTTAACCAAAATGTCATTCACATATGTTTGTTAATAAAGAAGTAATGAGAGAATCATTTTTTAATCTTTACAGTGCAATACAAGCCAATATGTATTAATTTAGAGTGTATTATCTTTAAAATCCAGTACTTACAACATCTACAAACTACTAGAAGTAACTACAAATTAAGTAAACAAATACAATTCTTTATTCAAATTTACTTCAACGGTTATCAAACCTAGTTTGTAGTCGCTCAACTATTAATGAAGTTAATAAACAATTACAATTTCACAGCTTGAATTCGACATAGTTTATAAATTATTGTAGCCTACTTTGGATTTTACTGAAATTACATTACATTTGAGACAACAATTACCAATAATAATTTAAATTTAAATATTGTAATATAAATATTCACTAATGAAAGTAAAGTGAGATAATTTAACAAAATTATGTAGCTAACAGATATTATTATTTTTTTTAATCTGTAATTTGTGGGGTATTATAATATTCACTTTTTTTAATTGTTCTTATATTCTTAAAAAATAGTTATTTGCAATTTTATGGCATTTAATAATAAGTTTAGCTTTTAGTTTCATTTTAATGCAAAATGTAGGTTTTACAGGGGTGCTTCCGTTTAAAATGGGTCACGCTATATATGTACATCCTTTCAGTAATTTCAAAATTCGGGAAATTCTTTTACGAATCCGCAAATGCGTTAGGTTTTGATGTACACTAGCAAAATACCAAAAACCAACTATTAATCAAACGTTCTAGGAACCAAATCCCTCTTAAAAAAGAAAACAACCACGAAAAATCGAAAGGAAGCAAAAACTAACAAACCAACGAATGACCGACGTCAATTAGAGAAGTACATATCACATCACATATGCAGCTGGCTTGTTCTAATCTGCCGGGTTGATTACCATTCGCCAGAGGTGGTCCGTGTTTCAGTATTTTACCGTTTACTGTTTGCGGTGGGATGAAATATATTTAGTGCAATTGTTTGAAAATCCATTTTTCTGTATTCCTTATCGTTTTATGAATCATCGTCTTTTCAAAAACATTTGAGAGTTTTTGATTTTTATACAGATAAAAACTTTACATAATTTCTCGTTTCTTTTTGGGTTTTTTGATTTTTGGACTTCCTATATTGTTTAGTGAATCTACAACAATTACGACTTTTATTCGTGTAGATGATGATACAATATATGCTTCTCTAATTGGGATTATTGTACACAAATTGCGAGAACATAGCTTTCTCCGAAAATTTAAAAATATAAATCTTACTCCGTCTATTTATTTTTAATTCTACAGATGTAAAAAATTGGAAAACTGTGATCCAGTGCCAACAGGGCCTCCTGAGGTCATGACAAGCTTCAAAACATATATACCCCTAATGATGTACAGGATTATGTAACAAACCTAGGAAATTCGTTTTCCAGTTGCAATATTTCAATAAAAAGCGATGTTGGTAGTCTTGGTAATAATGACATCAGCAGCCAAACAATCACGTAAAATAGAGTCAAAATCAGACTCATAATAATTAAAATGTGTAAAGTACAGGTGCAATAACCATCAACAAATGGTTTCGTTTGTGTGATTATTGCACCTTTAGTAGACAAACGAAAAATTGGGTAAACGATTTAAAAATGTATTTATGTGACAAATTTTGTTTAACCAAGCCAGCTTGAATGTTACTCCTTTACAAAAAACCAACTGTTGCTGGAAGATATGTAACCGTTTTATAATAATTGCCCTTTACAAATTATAAACAACTTTCAAATATTATAATAGCCGCTTATCTGCGACATTTTTCATCTTTAAATATTAAAATTATCTCACTCTAAGTCTCTTGACTCAAAACTTAAAGATAAGATTTTCAAAAAAGTTATTCAATTTAGTCAGACATGTGCATAGTTAAGAAAGTTTTTCCAAAATTCTGTTGCACTTCAAGAGAAATCTGAACTTCTTCCCTTTGAAACTAAATAAGTAGGTATCATCAGTACAACCAATCATCACGGCACCAGGGCCACGGTAACCAGAGCCAGTGTCCACTTTGTATATATTTTTTGAAACGAGGTTATTAACTTAAATATTTGGTAGGAGGCTTTGCCAGCAATGAAATAATATACAGACCTCACACAAATTTAGTAAAAATTCCAGTGTTCTTGCAAATAGTGTTCCTAAAGCAGAGACTTTCAAGTTTCTATTTCAAATCATTAAATATTTCAAGAATGCAACCTTATTAAAATCCTTATACTTCGCTTTTGTACTAAGCAAACTAGAATGCGCTGTTTTGGTCTGGTATCCCCTATATGCCTGTGATTGTCTAAGTCTGGATCGCATCCATCGAAGATTTTTAAAATATCTCTCATATAAGATTGATGGAACATATCCTGAGAGGGGTACTCCGCAGTACGAGAAGTTATAGTGTTTGTGAGAGATTTCTACAGAAATTGTTTCGGAGTGACACCGATTGCCCCTTCTTACTTCAGCGGGTAAACTTTCTGGTGCCATGATTTAATTCAAGATTCGATACTTGTTTCATTCTTCCCTTTGGAAGGACAAATATTATGCGACGAGGTCCTACTTACACGCTTTGTAAGGCAGCTGGAAGATGTGACTTGTTCAGGTAGGAGGAAGGAAGATGGGAACAAGAGGAACTAATTTTTTGTATCCGTAGGTTTTTATTTTTACTTGTTTATTTTTTCTATGATTTGTGTATATATTATGTCAATTGTTGTATCCTATTATTGGACCTAAGCCTGTTGAATAATAAACGTGCGTTATGATTATTATCATTAAAGCACAATCTGCTGCTAAACGCAATAAAAATACCGCGTAATTAACTTTTGTTGGAAAACAATCTTGTGAAAATAAAAGAAAAATAAAACGTTCTACGCTAACGTACGCTAAAGCTTTAGTAGATTCAAAGTAACTCGTTCTAAGACGTAAACTCTTGCGAGTAAAACTATATGTGTCAATTTGTTTCCTATCATTATGAACAGAGG
Source organism: Marronus borbonicus (assembly GCA_902655005.2). Classification (NCBI taxonomy): domain Eukaryota; kingdom Metazoa; phylum Arthropoda; class Insecta; order Coleoptera; family Scarabaeidae; genus Marronus; species Marronus borbonicus. The sequence continues at coordinate 15,568,761 of LR737385.1, read as the reverse complement.
ACGATATTTCAATGTATCCAATTTTCTTTATAAATGGGAACGTATTTGGAGCAAATGCAATTTAATACGAATTTTAGGTCGGGTCGCCTATCTGAGAACGACGAGCTGGAGGAAAGAGGGCGTTGAATTAGGGGTTTCCGGGTCTTCAACAACGACGAGTGGCGCATTCTTATCAGCCAATTAGACGCTGGAAACTCCAGACACCGGCTGCTGGGATAATAACAAATACAGTGCCACAAATGATGTTGAATGCTGCGTGCTGCCTGCTGCTGTAGAATGTTGGCAAAGGGAGAAAAAATTAACAGATATATATCTTTGCCTACGTTCTTTTTATATATCATATTGTGTTTTTGTGATTTTTTTTTAATCGCTTGAACAAATGGTGTGCAAGGTGAGGTTTGGAAAAGTTCATTTATTCCCCAAATAAAGATAAAATTAAAATTTGAAAGTTTTTCAACTGCATTTGACAAGAAGGAATTACTTTAACGTTCAGTAATAAGTTGCATCAAATATGCAAATATCTGAAATAAATATTTATGATATATTATTCGATTTGTATGCAAATTATTCAGCTTCTTGAAGACTAACAAAAACTTGTCTTTAAGTCGGTAGCGTAATAAGGCTTTTCAAGAATGGGAAACTTCTGAAATGAATATTTAACAGCGGAATATTGTTTTTAGACTTTATTTTTAATTTAGTAACTGGCTAAACGTGATTTGTCAGCTATTAAAATGCTGTACTACGATAACATTATTTTAAATAATCAATTCTCTACAAAAAATGTAAAAAGTTCTATACGATTTCTTATGAGTTAATATAAATTTACCGTTTCAAATCCAATCCAGTTGAAGGGCACATTCGAGGAAATTTTGCGTAGAGAAAATACCCTTCTGGTTGCTGAAGTTGTATATTCCGACGCTGATTTAACAAGACAAATGGTTGGAAAGTTTACTATAGATGTTTGCGAGCATAATATACACAACATTAAAACATTTGCGAAAATACTTTTGAACTTTGGAAGCGGCAGAGGGTCGTTCATTTATTCGATAAACTTTCCATCCATCTTCAATACATCAAAGGGTGAAAGTTTTTGAAATAATGCTCTCATTAAGCGTCGGCAACAGAAACTTTCCCGTTTCTTAAAGTTACAGATTTTGAAGCCTCTTAAGTGTCGAAATATTGTTAAACCATTAAGGGAATATTTTACGGTCTTGCTAATTGTCTTATAGATATTAGCACTTTTCAATGAAATCCCTTATTACATAAAAAATGACAGTGGCATGCTAAAAACAAACATAACGAAATAAAGTTCTAATATACACATACCGGTTGTCAACTAAATCTAATTTAATAGCCAGGTGTGTATCTAACAGCGAATACATTTTACAGGTATACGTCGCAGGCGGCACCGCCCAACCTCCCTTCCAACATATTCTTATCTCTGTTAAATGTGTAGCTATTACACTAGATTCGTTTTTTTCTTTTCTGTGGTGGCGGTCCAACGGGATGTACACTGCCGTTCAGTGAAGTTCGGTCATACAATAAAAAACTATTATATCACACTGTATACAATTATTAATACATAAAATTAGAAAAATATTAAGCATACACTCTTTTCTAAGGGATTAAAGCCATAAATTATTA
>LR737385.1:15554364-15567107 GCA_902655005.2 Marronus borbonicus | reverse complement strand
TGAGGTTTTTGGGCAAAATCGACGAGTTTATGTCCGAAGATCTAAAACCGAAAAGTGATCCCGAACTGCATTGTGCCTACAGTGAAGCAAGGGCGTAGTTCTGTGTTAGTGTGGGGATGTTTCTCCTTTGCTGAGACGGGAGATTTATGCAGAGTGCAGGGTGTAATGAGGAAGGAAAATTATTTTGCAATACTCCAGAATCATGCAGTACCATCAGGCTTGCGTATAATAGGCCGTAACTTTACATTCATGCATGACAACGACCCAAAACACTGCGTTAGTGTATAAGAACTATCTAAAGCAGCAAGAAGAACAGCACACTCTGAAAGTAATGACATGGCCCCCGCAAAGCCCAGATTTGAACTCTATAGAGTTGTTGTGGGATGAACTGGACAGGAGGATCCGAAAAATATGCCCAACTTCACAAGAACATTTACGGAATATTCTGCAACGTGAATGGATTAATATTCCACAATCCATTTTAACAAAACTTATCGAAAGAATGCCAGAATAGTTCGAGCGGTGATTAACAGCAAAGGAGGTTTTTTCGATGAAAAAGAAAATAATGTTCAGTATGTTATATTGGGCCAGAATAACTTTTTATTTATTTATTTTTGTCTTTTTTACCTGTACATACAATAAAATTGCATTTTGTTTTTAGTTTCGTTTGTTTCTGTAACCTTTTCATGTTTTTTACCAACCGACCGAACTTCTCTGAACGGCAGTATACTTCTACTCAGTCGTTGGGTAATTTGTATCCTTTACGTAAGCTCATTTAAAGTAATAAAACCTTTTCCAAAACGGGAGATACGAAATATCGGATCTAGAAGTGAAATGTTTAACAATGAATCCGTATCCAAATGATTATATAACAGATCCGAAAATCTGAATCCGTTATCTGGATCTGGATTTTGAAACGAGAACTGGACGGCGGATCAGGATCTGAGTGTCGGACAGTGGATCCAAATTCCGAAGAGCAATAGCACTACTAACGTACAGTATCTGAAACTAAATTAAATCTCGAAACCATGGAAACTACGGAAACCATATCGAGTTCCAAAATTTGACATGCGTCGTCGTGGAAACGTAATACCTTTTGCTGTACAAATTAGAACAATTTCAAAAGAAAAACAATACAAGATGGGATTTGAAAATGTTGATCTGAATTGATCGAGTTGTTAAGATACAGGACACTATCAAACAACATATATGTAAGTGCGTAAATATGATAAATTAGGTTTTTTTTGAAACTTATGCATTTGAAAAATAAATAAGGATCTAAAGAATAACTATTTTGTAGTAGTTTTAGGAATATCGAGAGGGCAGAGATTTCGGAAAGGGTTTTAAACAAAATGTTGAGTTGAAGAACTGTTATGAGTGAGAACTTATTGTTTTGGTCAATAAACTTCAAATTTAATACAAAAAATAAATTCAGTTGCTTAAGTCTTACAATTTTGATAATTTTCGTCAAGAACAATATGTAAGATAAGAGAGTCCGCTAATACTGCTTCGCCTTGTAAACTTGCAGCTAAATACATCAAAAATGTCTAGACGAAACAATTACCAAAATAATGCTGCTAATACAGCTACTCATAGTATTGGTGAAATCGCTCGCGGTAAAAGCAATGCGAGGAAAGTAAACGCTAACTAACTGACATGTCTCTGCCTACCCGGCGTCATCAGTGTTATTCCCAGCACATTCTCTATCTTACATCACTATTTACCACTCGGCTTATATCACCCTTCCGCGAAAACGATGAGCCAGGTATATCCCTTGGTGCCAACTATTACCGTATCTGTCGTCCAGAAAGCAGCAACAAAAAGCAGGTACAGTTTCCAACTCTCTTCACATTGCTTTTGCCCTGATTGATTTCATCTATACCATGAGGAGCTGAATTAGCAGCATTATTTTGGTTATTGCAATTCAACACAACAACACCGATTTCTCAAATGAAAATACAGATACAAATATGCTTTGCCAAAGATACCACAACAACGTATATCACATTCGTGCTAAAACATAAATTGAAGAGATCATAATAATTCTTATTAGAACTGAGAACTGAGTGATATGTCCCTCGTATCCTTTTAAAAATTACAAATACATTTTTGATGCGTTTTAAGATGATGTGATTCAGTAGGCAAACTTATTCAAACCACTTCATCTACAACAATACCACAGTAAATTTTACGTTATGATATTAGCTGAGCGTACATACGTTAATAACTAAAATAAATCGCAGCCATTAGCGTTTCCTAGGTAGCGGAATACATTCAACTCGAGCTCATTTATCTCTATTATTTCCGTAACTTAGTCGCGCTATCGGGTCGGCTGCTGTTTCGAGTGGCATCAGTTCCATAGACTTTTATGTCTTTATAAAAGATACCAGAAAGATTCATCACGCAGAAAGCCTCTATATTTTAGCGTGGCAAACGATAAAGTGCCAACATGTATCTACTTAGACTCAGCAACCTGTGTAAATAAGGCGCATGTGAGATGAAGTAGAAACTTGACGTTGATCATCCGCGTATACTAACAATGTGTATTGTGTAAGATCTCTCCTATATTGCTATGATAGCGATAACAATGCCGTATTCACCATCAATGAAAATTACGTGGAGGATGCTTCCTATTTATGGTGTCTCATTCCTTATACATTCATAATTTAATAGTTTAAAACTTTCTAATTTTTTTTTTGTTTTTAATTCCTGTTTTGTTTGTTATTATTGTCTTTCAATGCTTATCTTTTTTTTCAAGTTTGAAATTAAAGGATTTCTTTTATTTATTATTATGTACTGCTCCATGTTTCGGATTAATTATTCCATATCGTGTAGGGCTGGTTGAGTTAGTTACAGGAAATACTAATATACACCAAATTACTTGAAACTTATATAGAGAGGCTTGTTTTGGTCCTATTCTAATGATTTCGTTAGCTTAAATGTAACGTGGTTTTGAATAAGTAGGCTTATTATTATTTGCATTATAATAGAAATTACATTGGCAATGAACCGAGGTATTTTGTTGTTTTTTGCTGCGAATGGTCAGCGTAGAAGCACATTTTTGAATCTGAGATGTTACATGAATAATCGCTAATTTGTCCAAGTGGCCCAAGAATCGATTGTTGGGCTATACCATATTCAATACTAAAGTATATAGCATCACCTTCTGTTTTTCAGGGTACTAGGATTCCACTTTTCTTAATACCTTGGTTTTACATTTAACAGCCGTGCTTTAGTATATTCAGAATGTGACGTTTTAAATACGTTTTATAAGCAAACATAGCAGCCAGTCAACCCATTACTGAATCGCATTTTGGTTTAGTACAAAAGAACTATCTAAAATTAAATTAAAAGGTAGGAAGAAAACTTAGCTTAGAGCCCTGAAAAGTTAGTTATATAAATTAAAAAAATTGATCAACTTTGGTCCATACACTGAGACAATTGGGAGAAAGTGGAACGTGGCAAACAATAGAAGGGATTTTTTCGGTACGAATTGTTTAATTATTTTTGGCCATTAACAGCTGAAACACGCGGCCATATAAAATGTGCCCGTTGTAATAAGATGCGTCGTAACTTCATAAATATTATTGCATGGTTGTACATGTTGCACACATTGCCAGCTGACATACCCAGTGATAAGTCTCATAAAGTTACATCGCACGTTATGACGGAACTTACAGCGGGCGCATTTTATACGCTCATGTGTCGCAGATGTAAGATTTATATATTTTTGCATGGATTCGAATTCTCTAAACATTCTTCTCATTCTGAAGGACTCTAACCGCTTCGTGAGGCGATGAGGATCGTTGTCCACACATTTTTGTTTCTCAATCGGTAAAAAAAGAAGGCAAATTTGGTGAATACAGTTGTGAGGCACTAATTTAATAGCCAAAATAATGCTATCCATGGTATTGATGGAATTACCATGGCGAGAAAAGAAAGCACTAGCCAAGGGCGTGTTTCTGCTTACCCGGGGCCACTAGCGTTGCTCCGACTGTTTCTCTACACAACATCGCTATTTGTTTCCCAGCTTATATCACTATTCCTCGAAATAATGAACCAAATTCCTCTTGACGCCATCTTGTGCTAAGAGCTTGCCGTTTAGAAAGCAGATACTAAAATCGGGTATAGTTAGGAGTATAGGAGCAAGCCAGGTTGCAGACATTATAGCATAAACCGGGGATGAGACTACGCAAGGGATTCATGGTGACTCTCCACCACCCAACAAAGTGAAGACACAATTTTCTGTGGGGAAAGAAGTGGCCACAGTTTTCTGGAACGCGAATGATATTCTCTTAATTATGTATATGCTAAAATGAATTGCAATAACTGAGAATGTCTACAAATTCATAATTAGGAACTAGTGGCTAGACGCCAAAAAGGACTGAACATGTAATTCTCTCCAAATAAATTTCGGTGGACGTGTAATATGTGTTGTTTCAAGTTGGTTCTCCTTTTCCAATTTTTTGAACAATATTGGCAAGAGTACTTTGGTTCTTTGTTATATTCATGTGTAATATGACTCGCAAGAGAGTTTTTACTTTTGTAGCCACGACCACATTGCTTACATACGTGTATGAAACCTGAAAACGGTATAAATTAATAAAGGCTAAATAGCATGCTAAAAATCTGTGCTCAAAAGCATATTTTACCTAGTAAATTTTAATTAGAAGCAACTATATAATGCGATGATTTGTTCTAAGGAATGCACGAAATTATATGAATAGATGTGATTTTACATACATAAGTACTCGAAGACTGACGCACTTTACTAAAACTCTTGTCACAACACTTGCCTAACACTGGACCCAGGTTTAGAAAAGTAAAACTGAAGTATTTAGTTCAGTAAAACTCAGTAGTTGTTGGAAATGACGGCTTAACAATAGTTAAACCGTACGTTCCAATAAAAACGTACGTCCAGTGTAAGTGAATTGTTGTGATAAGAGTTTTAGTGAAGTGCTTCCTGGGTCTTAGAGCAACGGATTTGAATAACTCTCAGGGTAAGATCTTCCGCCCAGGATCAAATTAAAATCTAACTTTTTAGTAGTTAACATTTTTCTAGTTTTTGAATATGTGCCCAGTTTTTCAAGTCTTTTATTTCTACCATTCTGGTAGCGGTGTAAGGTCATGAAATAATTTTGTTTAGTAGTAGTAGTAGTGACGGAGATGAAGCAGCTAGTTTGTAAAATGCTGACAATTTTTGAGAGGAGATTGTACCCTGGTTTACAGATTGGTCATTCAAGGAACATTCTAGCATGCAGCCACACTCACCGGAAAACAACAGACATCATGACTTCAGTTCGAAATTAGTCCTTTTCGTCGGCCAAAAACTTTCGAGCGACTCCAACTCCACCTGACGCATTTAGATTTATGTAATTACGGAATAATCGAGATTTACTCTCTGCTACCTCTGGACTCATAGAAGAATACTTCGAGTTCATGTAAGCGGTCTGACTTTGATAAACTTGTTGTCATGACAACAGCGCAATATATGGCAGCTTTGAGGATCAATGACATGTATCGATAGTTACGCTGCCTCAACTATATAAACCTAACCGCAGGTGTGTAGACCTTTTAAACAGCTTGGGTGCAAGAACTACGCTATTCTGTCTCAATAGGTCATCAAAGGAAACGAGAAAGTTGATAAGGTGGTGAGGGAAGTCGCGAGTCTGGCTTTTCAAAGAAGGGTATTACTTACCTCTAGGACAGCAAGAATAATTCTGAAAAATACGTTGCAAAAGCAGGTGGATAAGAAACAAACGTCATAAGTTAGACTCAGAGTTTATCAGAAACTTTGAAGCATTTTAACAAATGATAAGGGCGTTATTAAAATAAACCTCTATCGGTAGCACTGGCTTCAGGCGCTCTTCACAATAGAAAGTAAGGACCATAGTATGGTCATCTACGTGAGCAATGTGCAATAATTTTTTCGATATGCTAAGTAATTACTTACTAAAATTATTTTCAACCTCCAAGATGTTTTAATAATAGATTTGAAATATTTTAATGCAACCTATCTGGGTGCATAAAGTGTCTTCTGTTTCAGAAAAGCTTTCGGAAACATTTTTCTTTTCACTATGCTTTTCTCCGCGAAATAATACGTGCTCCGAGACCAGAACTTTTTCCACTTTTTTTTGGGAGATTAAGGCAAAAGCAAAAGTTTAACATTCCCTTCCTTAGATCGTGCGAATGTTACGGCGAACATTTTAAATTCCGCAAAAACTCCGCTTCAGATAATGTTCCGTTTCATATATGGGTATGAGACCTATATTGCAATGAAAGGAAAACGTCGGTACATATCGTAAAAATGGATATAAGTAAGTACTTAAGACTAACAATGATAATAAAAGAAAACCGAGTCTTCTCGTGGTATAGTATGGATATTTTCAGTAAAGGAACGTGAAAAGCTGTGTACGTGAGCGTCGAATCGTGCTTTTGTACCAAAGCATATACACACGTTTTTACATCTACAACATACAACGAAAAGAAGGAGAGAAAGGAAGGAAAAGCAGTGCATCGGTATGTATATGGGTATAGATCTAGCGGAGAGTGTACTCTGGCAGTGATGTATATTGCTTCTCTTGTAGAGAAACGTTTTTGTTTCCGTTACCATGATGGAAGTGAAACGGTTTGTATATTTTTGCAGGAATAAATCTCTCGTATACTCCATATAAGGCTTTCGAGTGTTTACATACTTTATTTCCAACACACGAAAAGCGGGTATTGGGTTATTTTTTTTAGACCGATTATTTATGCCCTTTCATCGAAGTTGCGTAGATGTGACTCTATGAGGTAAACACGCAGAAATATGACGTACAGAATTAACCGCATCACAGTAAAGGGATTTTTTTCCGTAAATTTAAGTGAATTGTCACTAAAATATACCGGGTGATTCATTAAAGGTGGTGACCGGCATATCTTAGTAACCGTTTATCGCAGAACTGTATCGATAAATGTGGTATGTAAACATCTTCAAAAGTAGATTTGATATTCTGAAATCTCTGCAAGATGAACTTGTTACTCCATTCTTAAAGTCACTAGATATATAAAGTACCACAACAGATAATGAACTTGAATGAATAATAGAGAGAACTGCAGTTTGGACTAAAAGTGATGGTTATGATGGTGATGTCATGTGTAAATGACAGAGACAGACAATTCCTACTTTTTGCAATCATGAAGTGGTGGCATTGAATTAACTAAGATCAACGATAAACTTATATTTATGGTATTATAAATAAAACATTAAGAGTAATGAAATTAATATCTTGCCTAGTTTTAGATGCAAACTGCGGTGCTTTATACATTTTAATCTTTCATTAAATTTTTATTATTTTTTTGTAATAATTTTCCATATTAAGGAGACGAGAAATTAACATAAAAGAAGCCGTTGATAATTATCTATCCGTTTGGTTAAACATATATTGACGAAAGCTTACTCTAAGAAAAAACGAGGGTACTTTACCCCAATTATAGAAGAAAAATTCACCAAAAATGATACACCTAAAGCATTTTTTGTGATACAGTAACAATTACAATTAGCGGTAATGCACATACAGTGCTGCCAACAAGAAGAGTGTGCTCGTACCAAGTTTTGGTTGTAAACGTACTATATTTGGCTAACTGCGTACTAAATTTGACTACTTGCGTACTAGATTTGACTATATTTTAATGTAGACTAAGGAATGGGGTTAATTCCCAAGCTGATCGCTTAAAGTATGTTCACACGCAATTAGAAGCTACAATTTAGATCTTACGTTTATGTACGTAATTACTCAGTTATGGATGCAATTTATTGTGGATGTAATACAATTTTAATTAGACTTACTGAAAGCTGTATTGAGTGGGCATTCGATGAGCCCTAAAGCAAAACACGATACACGGACGGCCTGAGAATAGAAGGTGTTGAAACAGGTATGGGTATTAGGGGCCTAACTACCACCTAGAAGGTTAGCCTATAGGGCTCCACACCAACATACTTCAGGCAGAGATTTCTGCATTAAAGTTGTGCGCCATAAAGAATCCCGAGAAAAGGATACGGGGGCCAAGTATAAATATATTTAGCAACAGTTAAGCAGTCCTAAAGGCTATTAAGGCCTGCAGCACGAATCTGGTCCGATACACGAATGCATACACAATCTAAGGCAACTGGGGCGCAATAACCCCCAATCACTAAGGGATCAAAGGAAATGAAAAGGCTAATAAGTTGATCAAGGAAGCAGCGAACCTGCTTTCCATTTTACCTAACCCCTTTTGTGGTCTCCAAAAGAGCCACATAAAACAAGCAATAAAGATATGGAAGGACCTTCAAAAGGCCTCATATTGAGAAAATGTTCCAGGACAAAAACAAACGAAAGCGGTCATATTGGGCTCGCCAAAGGCAGCAAAAATAGTGCAATTGTTCAACTAGCAGTACCTTAGATTACCTATGGGATTCAGGGTACAGGTCAGGAAATATCACGTGTTTAAACTAGGGAAAGTTGAAGATCAAATTTCAAATTCTACGCAAATGTCATCAGTCGCACACGACACACAATAAAGCCTTGTTCCCGCGACGTGTAACTTAGAAAATCTCGAGCTGTCCGAGGTTCGTACTTGTGTACTAGTGGTCGGCCGATTCTAACGAATCTATCTAAAAATTGACAAATCTGGAATAAACCACTTCTCATCTATATACCATTACCATAGCAGACATTTCAAGATAATTTGTTTCGTTGTTCTTTGATGTTAACTTTTTTTAATCAAGTTCATAAATCACGAAGTGATGAGTAAGTAGCATGCTGCAATCATAATGAACTACTTGAAACTGCTACGCAATCTACAACAGGTTGTAGTAACAAAAGGTTTAGATGTCCGAGAACTGGCGGCGCTGTGCTAGTAGTCTTGAGATACCGCATTCGAAACCTGGTTTCGTCGGATTCAGAATAAGGTTTTCTGAAGTTATCTTTCTTAAGACGCTCTATAGGCGCAGGCGTTATAATAACTCACGGCCGGCCGAAGCATCCTGTAATTGTCGAAAGCAGTTGGGGGATCTATAGGCATGGATTATTATTATTGTTATTATTATTATTCCAATTGCTATTAAAAAACATTTTTTACTTACCGTATTTTTATTTCCAAATGAAAAATAGAACGCAAAGTTCTACTACTTTCTCAGAGATAACGTCACAGTAATAGCACTCGCTATAATTCGTGTTACATTTCGTCTACCATTAACGAAATTAGTTTCTGAAAGCTAGCATTCGATAGTAAACGATTTCCACTTCACTCTTTGACTAGTCGAGCAATAAATCCTCCGTAACGGTCTTCGAATAAACAAAGTTAATTAAGGAACGTGAGCTACATAAATCTTTTATCTCTTAAGGGTTAAATTACTGGTCGAGAAAAACTAATCGAATTCGAGGCGAAATTGATACCAGATTGATAGATTACTAGTAGCGTTCGGGAAGACAAAAACTCGAAGCTGAGGTGAGAAGAATTGGGCGATTAGAAAAAATTGACAAGTTAGCCGTTCACGGCGTCAGTATTAAGGAGTACAGTAGCACGTCAACAACGGAAGTTCTAACTAACAAAGAAAATCACAGCTGGATAACAAGGATCGGAGCACGCAAAAAACGTCAAATTTCAATTGGCCGAAAGTTCGTTTCGCAAAAACAACCTAACTATTGCGACGATACTGAGCGAAGTTAGGGACAAGAAGTTTCTGAGTGCGCGTAAACTTTACGAGATCTGTCCTTTGCACGGTTGTCGAAACGAAGCGCTGATGTGAATAAGAAGTACGAAAAATCTATCCGCACCGAATTTAAGCAGCACAACTGTGTTTAACTTGAGCGTTAACGGTGAACGACTAAGCGTAGTGAACTTTAACCAATCGAAGTAGAAAGCAAAAAGGATCCTGTGGAGTGGAAGGTATAAAATACCAAGTTAATGATATGAATAATCAATAATTTTTATTCCAGCCTATCTTTAAAAGGTCTACAAGTAACAATTAGGAAGGTTAATTGTTTGAAGAAGAAGTTTGTTATTTTTGGATGGATTGACTTTCAGCTTACCTGATGATAAGCGCTTTTGTAGCTGGAAGCCGGTAGTTTGTTTTATTAGAATTTTGTGAGCTAGGATTAATATACCACGATATGATCTACTCACACAGAGTTACCATGGATTGTTTTAATGTATTGTAATTTGCCTAATGCCCAGACACCAGCTTCAATGCATCTAACAGCTTACCCAGCAATTGCTTATTTTACACTGTTTAACGTTCAAAATGTGAAGTAAGCGAATTTTGCTTATGATTTACACTGTATACTTTAGATACAGCGGCTATTGGATTAGAACAGTAAATCTGCAAACGAACTTATATTTTTCCTCCATAATTAGTTTATAAGTAGTTTCTAAGTTTGTAACTGTAGGTTGGAAATGTAATTCCCCGCGTCGCTATCCAGTTTTATACGTTTATCTGTAGTTTTCAGTGAACTAAGATCGATTTGTTCATTTTGTGTCCGACTATCCCGTTAATCCTTTGAAAATTATTGTTTTCAAAACTGCTTGCGCGAACAAATTTAACAGTTGCTGACAACTACAAATACAAAGACACGTGAGTTTATTATGGACGGTATTTCGTAAATCATCTTGTTTAAAAATATGTTTATTTCATATAATATAGAATGAGTGATACGAGTGATATGAATGAGAAATACAATGATTTATGAATGTACCTTTCATATAATATATTTGAGTCACCCTTGGAATGACAGACTATACCTATCTATCTTCTACTAATCAAACACCTTTTGTTCAAATTACTTGAATGTACTCCTGCTCCTTCTTATCTTTAGACATCGGTACTTCAGGTGTATGATCCGATCGCGACCCCACTTTACATTTTGCCTCCGCGAAACAAAAGAGCACATTGCTCTCACATCGATCAATATCTATAACACCACCATCTACGTATACGGAATACAATTTCAATCGTTAATATGTTTTACACCCGCTGCGTTTATATCACTTTTGCCTCGAAATGACGAGCAAAACATCCAATGTTCATTAAAGATCAGATATATCTGTCCTATGTGCTGCTATGGTAACACCAGGGTACCCTGATATATATATATTTTTTCGAAATTCACCATTTATTCCATAAATGCACATATTTTTGAAAAATACTATTTTATATTATTGGAAAATGTTAGTTTCGCACTATTTGCACAATAGGCGCAGTTTCCTTGCAAATTGTGTACATTGTGCTACGCTACGGAAATACACAAGCAAATCTAATCGTTGTCCCCGCCCTCCCGTTTACCTCACCATCCATCACCAAACGTAATGAATATTTGAATGTAGGTGTAAAGCGCAAATGTACGAAGAGATAGAGATCTTCCAATGATACCAACTTAAAAACGGGAGCTTGGTAAATTTCAAAAACACCATTTGTTATTCTACAATTGGTATAACGAGGCGATTTTTCTTGTTTCGTTTACTATGTTAGATAAACACACCTTCTCGTGGTGTAGAAATATCGCAGTCCCAGAAATAAGTTACACAAACCCAGCAGAACACAGACACAATATATTATGTTAGAATAACGGTAGTTTATATTTACCATTTTATATCTCCCTGGAGCACTATTGTTCATAAACAGCATACTTTTAATAAATAGACAGTTTGTAGTTTTGCGTTCAAATTTGTGGAATAAATTACGACAGCTTGTAGTGTAAATTTATTGTAGCACTGTAGCACCGAAATCTGAAAACGAATCTAGGTATCAGTTCGAAAGCACAAGATGAATGTCCCTGCTATAAAACTACATTGTAGCAGAGAATGTAATTTGGTGTAATTAGAATATTCCTGCGTGAATTTATAGTTTTACAATTGCAATAATTTTGATTAGCACCGATATTCTCCAACTAGCCATATTATATAAGCATATACTTTTCGCTGGTTTGCAATCACCATAATGTTGAAAATACAAGTATCAACAACATTCAACTTGTACATGTTTATAGTTGAGGATAGTTAACGGTAGCCAGATCATAAGTTGCACTGGATCTTTTTAAAATCAGTTCTATTATGTTATATTATGTTTGTAACGTGTCTAGTGGGTTATGAGGTAAAAGTAACAAAACAGTATATATATTTCATGGATAATAAATTGAGACACTCGTACACAATACTGCAGCCATTTTAAGAACAGCTTTATCGAGTTTCCTGACTCCTCGCTTCTAACCTGTACGTGCAGGAAAAAGCCACTCGAGTTTCCGCCGCAAACAGCATAAGAACACGGAAATATAGCATCAATAAGAATAAAACGAATATATGTGCAGTAGTACAACGAACTGTCTTACCGCTGCAGCAGTTGTTAATACGCCGCCGGTTGTTGCCAACTGTGGCGGTTTATATTCCGGAACAGTTTCCTTGATTAATTTCATCAGATCTTGTTGCCCTGTGTCTCATCCCCTACGCTATATTGTTCAATTTTAGTTTGCGTTATTGTTTGCATATTTTATTAATTCCAGACACATGCGGTGCACGGGCGCGAGCTTGAATAATGTGTTTCGAAATTATTAAAAGGTTATTCTGCCCTTGTTAGCGTATGTGGGCATAGAGTAAAGCACCCGTTAATCATTTATGTAATCCGTTATGGTTGTAATTGTTGATGTTGTTGACTTCAACAAATGAATTTCAATTTAAACGCCTGTTAACATTTGTATGTAGTATTTGTCTTGTATTTAAAAGAAAACCAC
>LR737385.1:15529324-15549364 GCA_902655005.2 Marronus borbonicus | reverse complement strand
CTGATTAATAGTTGCTACAAGTTAGTAAACTGTAAACGTGGGCTATTGAAAAGTATTTCCATTTTTGTGCAAATATTATACAAGGTAACAGGTACAGTTCAGTATTGCTGCTGAAGATGATAGCTTAGCTATCGAAACGTGCGTTCAGTTTTAGTGAAGTGTTATGGTAAGAGGTAATAGTGTTTCACATTTCCCTATATTTAAAGTTAATACTTGAGTAACTATTACCTTTTGTAGCGTTACTATTAAGATAAATTCAAGAATTTATTTGAGAAATAAAAAAAATGAAAGTTGTTTGGATATTATTAATTTAATGGAGGTGGTGGGCTTTAGTTCAGCTTATTTTAGCCTTTATTTTTACTTGCACTATTATTATTCCTTTTTTCTTATTATTATTTACAATTACTACTATTATTATTACTGGAGGATATTAAATTACCAGCGTTTAATAAATTTACCACACATTTGCATTAAAAAAAACACTGGATACAGCAATAAGATCAATTTGTACTGCTATAGTTCAAAATTGCATTGTGTAATAGTTTAGTAAGTACTAAATTAGTTCTAAATTCCAGAATTCACGAGATAAGTCATGGTACTTGTCTCCTCTATAGCGCTTTTCTTACTGTTCTGCAATAGCAAGAAGCTGCATTATCAGCTATGGACACAGCGCCAATGAAACACAGAAATGATTACGTTTTTGTTCTTGTTCCGATGTAGTTAGGCTATTTTCCTAATGGAGCCGGTATTCGTGTATGTGACCACCCCTGCTATAGGCAAAGCCGGTGTAATTAAATGTCCTCTAATGATTTAGAAGGCGAGGGGATGCGAATGGTTTAAATGGTGTCTGTTATTCGATTTTTATAGGTTCTGCTCTGTTCACTGTGTCCTCTGCAACGTGAAAACAACATATCTCTAAATCGATTAGAGCATATAGCAACGAATAGAAATTGGGGAGGGTAGTAAAGACATACGGCACAAGATTCCTCTATCAATAATAAACCAAGCAAATGTTATTCTGTACAGGAAGCAATAACTACGTAACTTTATAACATGCCTGTTTCAAGATTACTGAACATATCGGAACGCAAATGTCTAATGATCATTTAATAACAGTTCGTGATACATTTTTAATTACGCCAACGCAATTAGCCGTTCTAATGTGTAATTTAAGTGTAATTAGTTTTTCTGCCCTCAAAATATAAAACCAAATACGACGGTTGCGGTATTATTTTGACAGGACGCGGGCGTCTAACAAATAGCTTAGCTGATAGCGGAAGTTGAAAAGATTAATTACTATCTATGTTAACCGTGTTTTTCATGTCAGTCATTATTAAAATATTCTATTGTTAAAAACAAGCATTCTATTAAACTGTGTGGATGTATATGAAACCAGCCAAAGAAGAGTTTTGTAAGTAGCCGTTATCAAAATGTTGGAAAAAGAAAAATGTCATGCAAATCTCCTCAATCATAACAATAATGCCCAAAATAAATAACAATTCAAAGCAGTTTCTCAAACAAATTATGGACGTAATAAATTAATGTTAATAGTAAATATAATGCCTTCCTTTATATCCAGTTTATACAGGCTGCTTCAGAAATAACTCACGATCTTTAAGAAAAGATTAATGTTATCGAATAGCAGCTAAAAATCACAATAATTGTACAAGAACTATAGGCCGCGGAGTTGTAAAGTTTATGTCTAACAATTTTCGATCAATAATAATAATAATGATATAGTCTTTATTGATTTGTGAACGTTTACTTTACGCACCTGTATACACTACGTGCTCACTAATGTTACAATACACTTAAATGCAAGCAGGCATTGATACTTATTATTGCTCCAAATTACGGACGATTTGAAACCTGAGAAATTTAGATAGTCTTAAGCTGTTATAGTTTTGAAAAACTTTAACGATATAATACATGAGCTTTGTAGGCATTTTAGCGGCTACGAAACAATTTCAGTATCAAATATGTTATTAATAGTTCTTCCACACCGTTATAACTTAGTTGCATATTAAGTTCAATTAATTGTGAAAGAATAAATACCTATTGTCTTGAATTATTTTTTACAAATAAGATACATTTTAATAGTTTTCTTTTGGTACTGCAAGTGCATTTCTAAAATGTATTTTTTTATTTATCAATTTCGAAATAAACGAGCTTAACGCTGTAGTACGAGCGGAAGTTATCCTTTGCGTATTCAATTGTTGATTCCGAAAAGGATCGGTTCTTTTTCTAAACAGGAAGCAAAGTGCCCACCATTTGCGCAAATACAGGCCTATATTCGCTGGTTGAAATATTCACGCTAAGCAATGTTCTGTGTCACTCCTCGGGTAAGTGCCGCGGTATCAAAAATTCGTCGTCGATACCTGAGGTGGTACCCCATCGTGCATAAATTTGAGCTGTGCACGAATTGAAAAAGGAGTACCTTTCAATAGTTGCGGCTG
Organism: Marronus borbonicus; assembly: GCA_902655005.2. NCBI lineage: Eukaryota > Metazoa > Arthropoda > Insecta > Coleoptera > Scarabaeidae > Marronus > Marronus borbonicus. Next base: position 15,546,908 of record LR737385.1, on the reverse strand, counting down.
TATTAGTCTGAAAAGTTTCGAGCTTCAATATGAAGATGGTGTTACTCGTCAAAAATATTCTGGCAATATAATTGTGCACGCCTTGAAAGATGCTTTTGAAAATTTCAGCTGCGTCGAAAATGGAATATCGAGTCATTACTAAATTCTCGCAGTTGAAAGGCAAACTCTTCCACCCGCTTTTAAAGTCGATGGATGGTAAGTGTTATTATTGTGGAAATAAGTTAGTGACCTCGTTTCTGAAAACCTCCAGCGCTTAATTGTAAAAATGGGGAAGTGACACCACTTTACTACTTTACTACTTTAAACCAGTTCTTAATAATAAAAAGACGTTTTCGATGGGAAGCTAATTGTTCTTAATAACTTTTTAAAACATATTCCAACCCAGTCAATAGTGGCCATCAAGTAGGCACTTTGCTGAACATTATTCATAATGAAAGCATTTATATTATTTAAAATACTAAAAAATTATAACTTCTTCGATTGGAGCATTCGAGTGATAGTACTGGCGGCGGCGACGGTTTGGAATTGTATAATGAGTAAAGAACTTCACTGTATTGCTAATCCCATTTTCGTGCATCACTACCACCCGTAGAGGTAATTCTGCATATAAAATATATTTCATACTTTGAACTTCAATAAATTGACGATCAACTTAAAAGCAAGCAGTTTTGTAGTAACAGGACGAAGTCCAGTATCAGTGCTTTTGATTTGGTGCGTGAAGTTATTGTGGAATTGCTTTCAACAAGCATAACCTAACTTGCGCGCAAATATTCGCCTCCCCCAATTTTCGAATTCATCGATGAAAATAAGAACGGGTCAATGATTTCAATCGTAAATTAAGTGCTGAATATTAGCAACCAGTAGATGTGCTTTTACTTAAAGCACACCAATCATTAACGAATAAAGGAACTTTACTATTCATTAGCTTTTTGCTAGAATTAGTGTACTGATCATTTTGTCAAATTTTATAATAAGAATTGATGAAAGTTATTGATAACACTAATGTGTTTCCACTAACCCATTTCTAATTTGGCGAATTCGTAAATTTAACGAATTGCTGCAACAGAAATGTTTGAGATACTAACAATCGCGGATAGATGATAGTAAATAGTTTGTATGTATAAGGTATTATCGTCACTGCCCACTTTTGTGGGAAGGTTAGGTTATGAATAACCAAAATTTTGATTATCGTTTCTAGGCATTCCTTAATAGGTTATGTCGTCGATCTGTCAAGAATGGCTACAATTACAACTGCAGTAACCTATTCTTTAATGATGAAATAGTATTATTTTAAAAATGTAAACGAAGACCTCAAAGCTTCTTTTAAATTAAGAAGTTGTCTTGAGGTAATATACAGACACCCACCTTGATAGTCACATTAGTGTGATTGGTAAACCAATTAAAAATTGAAAATGGCAAAACCAACGATATCCATATTAGTTGAAATATTGTTAATGCTGTGGATAATAAGCAATCAAGGAAGTTATTGCAGTATTAGAGATGGAGTGAACACCAAGAAATGGTTCGAATTTTTTGACTAAACTTGGCAGCAACATGTAACTACTCAAAGGATGGACCAATGGTCACGGTATATTTAACATATCATGCTGACATCAAAATCATGTGTATTTTTTGTGAAGTTTGTTTCAGTTTTCACCGTTTTCTCTTGTCTTTCGCTTTGAAGGTTTGATTATGCTTAAAGTACGGTAACGGAAATTATCGCCAATTGAATGAATTCGACAGAGGTCGAATTGTTGGCTTGTGCTAATATGGTTTTGCGTTCAGGGAAATTGCATCTCATCTGAATCGGAATCACCATAAGCTGTTATCAGTGACGGACTAGAGAGGACCGAAGAAGAACTAATGAAAGCCAAGACCGCCACCTTCGCCTAATGGTACTAAGTGACCGATTCTCCAGTACCAAATTTACGGTTAGGTAACGAAGGTCGTTCTGTGACCCTTCGAAACGTTTATCGTCGAATCAGATCTTCTGGTTTGCAATCCTGTCAATAACATCTTGCGTTACACCTTTACGGTTTAATACGGACAGCAACGATTGGATTAGGGTGGTGTTCAATTATGAATCTTGACTTTCCATAGGAACGCATTAGCGTGGGGAACATCGCGATTTTCAAGATTCTGATGAAGGGTGTATGCACCGAACCGTGGGAGTTATGGTGTTGGGTACTATAGCTTATACGAGTATGCCTTAGCTGGTGTTCATCCAAGACACCATGTACGCTGAACGTTACGTTAATGGGGTGGTGGAATATTCTTCCATGTCTTAAGCACCTCGAAGACCCACTTTTTCAGCAGCAACTCATGTCCGAGAATTCTCATCTCTTGGAAATGCAGCTTACCCAATATCAAAATATTTTATAGCACCGTTTAAAGATAATGTGCACTTAATAAAACGACAAAAAGGATTTAAGTAGTTCAGGAGTTTAATAAAGGGAGTGTTTCAGCGAATAAGATATTTGCATGTAGGTATATAAATTAGAAAATACAAAGTATATTATAGAAACAGCATGGCATTTTACATAATCTTTCTGGACAAGGAAAAGTGGATTGTGTTGAGAATAATGAAAATATGAAGGATAATGATGGAATTGTGGAATTCAAGGGAATATATGAAATGGACACGGAAAAAGGGAAAAGTAGACATACTGAATTAATGTCTCAAATTTTTCCAGGCTAATTTTCATAATAATTTTAATTTTTTCTTAAATTTTTAATACAAACAATATGTAAAACTATTTTCAATAAAACAAAATTATGAGTAAATTTGTTCTTTTGAGTTGTTAACAGTTTTAATTTGACTGGAGGGACAGGGTAGTATTTTTCATGTTGACAAGTAAAATATTGGTGAAATCAACCATTGAAACGTGTTGGAGAAGAAAAAAGAGGATGCTAACTATCTAGTAAATGTATACGCATAAAGATTGTGTTTACTACTATTACATTTATTTCTGCAATTGAACAATTAACATTGTATAGCTAAAATGGTTAAAACAACAGCATCCTGACACAATAGAAAAAGTCGGAACCGTGATCTTTGAGGGATATCGGAAATCGCATGCCGAGAACCCTTAGCAATCAAATAAGTCATCCATTTATGGCTCTGAAATGATAAGGGAGTATGAAGCAGGATTCATCATTGTTATAACGAGAAGTTGTACACTTGCAAACACGCGCTGTGTCAAGTGCACAGCCTCTACGGTACGGCACAGTAATTGGGGGTAACTACTGAAGGAGCTCGAGGCACTCTTGATCCCTACATGTTGGGTTTAATAACGGTGGTAGCTATATACACGTCCAGATACATAGCTTAAACAAGCGCATACATTCAATTTTCATTTACATATGGCCTTGCCAACTGCATCTTAATATTGTGCCAGTTATTTTATGCAGTTTCGTGTTTGTTAATTAAAATTTCATAAGGAGTTAAAATTAGTTTTCATATACTTTTCTGATTTAGCGATAATCTTAGTATGCAGGATTAGTCATAACTTCTTAAGGAGGTGTTCATATTGAGTAACCTATGAGCAGATAAATTGTTTATTTTTTGTATGCAATTTGTATCACTGGCTATTATGTACCGGGTCCGGCAGGCAAACAGGACAATTAAAAATTTTAATTAGTTCTTAGAGAATGATTTTTTTATTAACTGATTATGTATAATACACAGTACAATAAAGAACAGTCATTTGGCGCACAATAAACAACAAATTATTTTCTAAACACTAGTTTGCCAACTAAACCTGGAAATTTTGCGTGACCACACGCAGCATTTCCAACGGGTATTGCTTCAATTTCCTCTCTAATGCGTTGTTTGAGAGTTTGGATAGTTCTGCGTGGATAGGCCTCGAACACTTTTGCTTTTGCCCCATAAAAGGTAATCGCAAGCCGACAAATCGAGAGAACGAGGAGGCTAAACGATATCCCCATTGCGAGAAATAGCGTAGCTCGAGAACAAAGCATTCACAGCATCCATTGAAACTCTTGCAGTGTGGTTTGTTGCTCCACCTTGCTGGAAAAGTGTATTTTCATTCAATGGAAAACGGGGAAGTTGTAGTGTCAGAAAACTACGAATCATTTCAACGTATCTCTGAAAATTAACGGTCACCGCATTTTCACTCATTCTCGAAAAAAAAACGGGCCGATGTTTCCATTTGCCGAAATCGCGCACCATTTTATTACTTTTGGAATAAACCAGGGTTTGTATGCGCTCAGTATCTGAAATTTTGTTTATCGACAAAACCTGATAGGTGGAATTGGGCTTCATTACTCATCGACAAGTTGTTCAGCTGGTCGTCGTTTTCTTCAAATCTCCCGAACATACCCTCATAAGAACGTATTCGTTATTAATTTTCACCCGGGTGGAGAGATTGCACCATCTGAATTGTGTATGGATAAAAATGTAAGTCTTGGTAGAGAATCCTTCTGACAGATCTGCCACTTATTACCAGTTGTGCAGTATGACGTACGACCGATCGGCGTGGATTTCTTAGTACCGTCTGTCGAACAACTTCGATGTTGTTATGGGTTCGAACTATCTTTGCACTGCCACCTTTTTTTTGTCGTTGGTCCAGTTTCCTCGAGGTTGTTAATCCAAGTTCTAATCGCGTTATCCGATGGAACAGATTGGTTGCGCGGTACATTTGAAATGGTGTCAAAAACACCACACGTTTGAATAAAACTCTTGTTATTCTGATAATAGGCTTTAACTGCGAAGCCGGGCTGTTCACTCGTTCAAAGGTTTATTGTCAACTAAACGGTAGGCTGTGTTGATGGTGGGGGGTCAACGATATTCGTGCCCACTACCTACGAGCTCTAAAGATTACATCAAATCAACTCGTTTCATTGTCGGACCCTGTATATAATGTTAGTAAATCGCTGCAGAATGATTTGCTTTAGGATGATTTTGGCTATAATCCTAGGGGTTGTTTTAAGGATGAAATCATTATGTGCGTCAACTATGCTGTACGCATATGTACAAGTCCAGCACGAATGATTGATTAAGAGCAGGTTTCTTTACAAAAATTGAATAATACGATACTGTAAATGCTCACAAAAAGTGAACGGTATTCATTCCCGACAATTAAACCATGAATACTTCCTTGCTCTGCGTTTGTTAGCTCCAGCTTCGGCCGGTGCCTATCCTCTAAGTTACGTTTGTACATTGGCGTTAGTGGTTAATTCCATATAGCAAAACATACATGTCAAGCATACGAAATAATTTAATGTTACTTTAAACCAAATACATCCAGTTTTTCCGTACAGAATTGTGATGAATACATATTTGTGGTACAAAAAAAATGACGTTGCTCATACCTTAAAATAATAAGTACTTTCTTAAGGTTTTACTGTGCCAACAAAAAATTGAATTTATAAATAGGGAAACTTTAGTACCATTTAATGTTTGTTCATCCTCCCTCAGCAAAAACCCTAAAATATTTGGTTGGTGGTGTTCTTAAAAAAAAGTGCTACTCCGGATTTCCTCGCAATACTTGTATTCGAGGCTATTAAATTTACAGCAGAAGGTGAAATGAACAGTCAACTCCGGTTCCTGGATAAGTTGAAATAACAGAAAACTGGAAGTAGAGGTCTATTGAAAAGAAACAAACGATTCTGACTACTGTGGACAACACAAAATGGGCGCGATTAATTTTTTAATTAATAGGTAAAATTCCCTTTGAGTAAGTAAGTGCAATAAAGAACTTGAAATCATAAAAAATGTAGCTATTTTCAATACAAGAAATTCTACGGCCTTCATCCTGGCAGAAACCCGTGATAAGAAACTTATGAAATTTATCTTCCACAGCATATCGAAAGGTTCTTAGGGGTCGAGATATAAACGTATGTTCCAGTTCTCGAAATACACTCAGAAATCTTCTGGGTAATGTGAAAGATAAACCGGACACGGTCGGGAATTTATAAAATTGCATGTGGTGACTGAAAAAGCCAAATTAGTCGAACGAAAAGAATAATAGGCAATAGATTCAATGAATACATTCGGTGCTGCAGACATGGAAGGATAGAATTGCCAACTGTAGCACAACACATAAACGAAACTGGGTATAATATTATTACTAAATTAGAAAATTTGAAATTGGTTAAGAAAGATGAATAGAAAGAACAGACCGCTGTCCTACTCAGGTCTCTTGATTTATTAGGGTAAGGCGGACACATGTTTTACGTTTCGTACTATAATGACATGAGACCCTTTGGTCTATTTCTTCGTGGTTTTCACATGTCTTTTAAGGTGTCTAAGCGGGTAGAGTACATACTTGTAAATAAACGAGTCATACGGTTGATAAGGGGGTTCACGCATCTTGGAAACAGCTATTCCGAACTAATTAATTAAACTTGTGCGGTGCGGAGTATGTCGATACTTTGGTGTTGTTTAGTACACCTCTTGCTGGATTGGACCCCAAAATACATTTCATCTGTCGCAAAGAACAGCAGTTTCGCAGCAAAATATTCTTTCAAATTTTCTAGTTAAACTCCTTTAACTATTAGTGTGTTGTAACAATTGTATTGTTATGCGGTCTTTTATTTCGAATAGTGGTGTATATGCACCAATGTCATTTCGAGTTGTTGCAATTTTCGGAGTTCTTCTTAGTTTTTTTTTTTTGTTGCGAATAATTTTCACGTGCACCTTCGACCGTATGAAATTCTCTTTCGCTCCTTCCCTTATCAACTTTGGTGGCGATCAGACGTGATTGAAAGAAAAAAAAGGAGATGTTAAATTTTCTAAGTTGGTGAGTACGTTGCAATTATCTTTTGTGAATGTGCCGTAGTGAATTCTATCTTGCAGTAATATCTTACTGCTGAATTATCTAGTTTGAATTTTAATATTGTTTTTGCCAAATATTATATTCTACCGTATCGCTTAACCATTTTTCTTTAGCCTCGTGCACGTGTTGCAATGATCTCCCTATCTTCAATTTTTTTATGTTAATTTGTAACGTTTAATAATTATTTTACAGTTAAAGTTTCTTTTAATTTAAATTATTTTAGTAGCTACCCAAGTTTACTAATCTTTTTTTTTTCTTCTTTGGCTTCGTTATTCATGTTCACATTGTTTTTGTTTTATTCCCCTCCCTGAATTCTCTTAGCTTCTCTTTACCTTTCAGGTATTTGGAAAAGAATCGAGTATCGAGTATCACGGCACAGCACATGGCACAGTGATTTAAGGTACCCATATACCGGGGAGAAATTCCAAGGACAATTCGAGGTGCCAGCAAAGCTAACTGAGGCCATGTCCTGGGATCATTGGTTTTTTTTATCTCTTTCTTTTTCTTATTATTATTAATATTATGAGAATAAACATTATTTGATTAAGTTTTTGTTAACGACGAGTTATATGTTCCCACAAACTAAGAGGAGGTGCAACAAAGTTTTTTTTGTAGTTTTTTCTAAAATAAACAAAACTACTGGCGCACTTCTCATAATTTATATCCGTAAGAACTTTGATGGACCTCTGCCATACCCTACCCTGAACGCTGCTCTAGTTGGAGGCACAAGTTGTACCATTATGGTTATAGTGTATGAAGGGTACAAAATCTTCTTAGACCGCAGTAACTAGGTCATTGATGATAAGGCTACTTCGTAGAAAACCATAAACCTCTGCATATCGATGTATTACACATACGCAAATTATTTAGAATATCGAATTTGATCACCGTTTACTTGCTGAATATACCTACGCGCTCATAAGCCTATCGAGGTCTACTCATCCACTACGCGAGATACCTAAGTATCGATTCTCGAACGTAATAGTTTAACACACAGTCGCTCACTACTTTTTTAAACACATGATTAATTACAGCGTGAACACGTGGGATAATCATCAAAGTTGTAATTTTTCGACTAATTCCTATGCAACAATAACGCACATGATATTCACATTGCTTTTGATGTTGATGGCTATTTGTCATGTTAAATGAAGGTAGGTAGTTGCTTTGTTTCTTCATTCATATCATGTTGTTAAGATAATTACCGTGTAGTATTAGTCCGAGCACATATTATGAGCACGACGCTGTTTTAGAATATAATTTAATTAGTTACCTCTTCGTCTTATACTATTTCATTGAATGTACAGAGTTACTCAAATTTGACGTAAACAACAGGTAAATATGTATACTTTGGAGTGGAGCTACGCGAGCTTTCTAAAATTAACTTTTCCAGATAAATTTATTAGCGAAATCCAATTTTGGATTTACCTATCCATTTTTAAGATATTTGAAAAAGTGCAAAAATATATTTTATATTATTTATTTCCGAATATATTGAAGATTAATTGATATAATAGAGCACACTTAATTTTTATCAAAACTACTCTCATATCTTTTAGAAATTAACAAAAGAACGTTTCAGACCAAAGTTACTTGTAATAAAAAGTTCCCGCTAAAAAAAATAAAGTCGACCTGTTTTCACCGACTACAGCGCCATCTATGTTGAAATGAAAATCGTCTATTTGTGGTCCAGGTTGAGACGAGCAGACAATGCTGTGACGAACTTTTTCATAGGATTCCTATTTCCCGAGATTTTCCTCTGAAAAGTTTAAAAGGAGACACAGCGCCAGACTGCGCTGCAGAGCTAGGAGGCCCATAGCTCCTGTTGTCAGTTTTCTCCATATCTTCTTATTTTCTACTTTATCTCCACCTATTTATTTTTAGTTGTTCCACATCCATTTTTACTTTTTTTTCCATCTTGTTTTTGGCAATTCCTGTTTCTTCCTACCATCCTATGAACTTCTTAGTATTCGTTTTGGAACTCTATGCTTAAACATTCTCTATATCCCAACCGCCGTAGTTTTTGCACCTTCACCACTTCCACTGTACTCGGTTTGTTGTACAGATCCTGGAGCTCTTCGTCCGTTCTTCTTAACCATATTTCTTCTTTTCTTCTATACCTCTTGCGCAACGCCTTTCTTCCCCAGATTGCCGACTTTTTTCTTTTACTTTTGTTAGTGCCTACAAGGCTATGGGCCTTATAATTGTTTTATACATCATTTTCGCTTCCCTACTAGCAGTCTATTGCCCATTTCTTCCGTTGTACCTGGCTTTCTTGTAAACATAGTATCCAAGCACGTAAATTTTTTCAATTCTTCCAATTTGTGTATTCTACTTCTATCATTACTACTCTTAAATATTGGTTTCCCTTAAATTCTTTATCTCTCCAACTCCTATAATTAACTTTTTCTTCATTAATACTAATCTCATTTCTTGTGCTTTCTCCTTCAATCTTTTTATAACGGTTCTTGGATCCTGCTTATTTCTCGCTGAAACTACTAGATTATATGCAAATATCAAGCACTGATGTTCTTTTTTTTGGTAAACTAAACCCTATTCATGTTTATCTTAGCTCTTCTCTAATCACAAGTTCGCTTGAGGTTCTATAATTTACCTTCACTTTATCTTCCGCCCTTCGTAATATTGTGTTTATCATTCTAATAATCTTTTTGTTGATTTTTAATGATTTCAGCGCACGGTATGGCTTTTTTCTTTTCACTTTATCGTAGGCTTGATTAAAATCTACAAATACCAGAAAGGTTGGTTTCCCATATTCATAGCTCTCCGGCTGGATTTCTCTTAGTATATGTACTTGATTGTTAATTACAGAATTTAAGTTAATGTTTCTCTGTTTTACCACAAACTAGGCTTCAATACAAAATTCGACATCCGAGCTGCAATTTGAGCACCTTTCCATCGAAATATCATGTGCATCATTTCCTACTTACCACCCATGTTACTAACGATGAATGTGTAGTTTAAGAATTACACAACTTCGTGAAAATATGAAAGGTTTTATGCTTTATTTTCGAGGATCTGTCCCGTTATTAACAAAGATGATACAGCCAATGGCTATCGACATATTACTACCTTATCTAACTTCTCGAAAATCTTTAAACAAGCACTGCAACGTTTTATTATGGCCAACTGTAAACAATACATCTCACCGCAACAACACGGATTCATGTATGCCTGGACGCTCCAATATAGCTAATCTTGTGGTGGGTACCAATGGGACCTCCTCAGAATTAAACAACAGTGGCTAGATGGATGTGATATATGTACATTGCTTACCTTCGAATTTCCACCAGAAGTTTACATGAAGCAAACAACCTGAAATTCAAAGAAAAACATTCGTAAAAGACTTGTTAATAATGATTTTACAATAACTTTTCTCTATTAATAAAATTGAACGAACATCGACAATAACAGCACGTGCAAACTGTTGAAGTTAGGATAATCACACGATTCCCGCAAAAATTATCTTGCAATATATAATTTTAGCGCGAGTCGTATGATCATCATAACCTCAATAGTTTGCAAAGAATAGCACGTACAAATTTTGCCGCTAATCCCAGTAACTATCTGCTTTGAATCCTGACCCGTACGGCCATTAATTCCACTGCTCCTTCAGAGAAAACTACGTGCTTTACAATGGCTATTACTCTAGGATTACCAGAGATATTTGAGCCCAACTGTTTTTTGTGGATCGTCAATCCGCGACACTGGCATATACGGAACGAGAATGCTTTTGCCTGCCAAAGAGCGTAAATACAGTGGCCCACTGTGCTTCCAATAAACTCAAATTTAATGCTGACAAATATAGTGTAGTATCCTACGCTAGGAATTGCCTCTGATCATTCGCAGCTACTTTATGGGTGTCACGAGTATTGTTTGGAAAATGGCGCATGTATAGGAACTACGAATTCTCTATCTTTTTGCTCGCTATTTAATGCATTCGTCCGTAACACAATTTGAATACCCGTGTTGCGTGATGGAGTTTACAAACAAATTATCGAAAGTTTTGATGGGAAGAATTGATGGGGTATACTCAGCGAGAAACATAAAATATATGCTCCTATTACAACGCCATTCATTCGATCCTTTGTATGTGCGGAGAGAATCAATAAGCGCATTATTCCTAGAGAGACTGATTTGGAACAAGACCCAACCGTTGTGCAACAGTTGAGTGAATAACCAATGAAAATCTAAGGTTGTGCCTATTTACTCAACAGTTCTACAACGGTTGCGTCCGCTGAACACCCCTAATGTTTTGCATTTCGCATTTATCGGCTAGGCAAGTTAAGACTTTTTGGATTCTAGCATCTTTAACTATGTGATGTTGAAAGTTCTGCTCTGGTGCATATTGTTGTGTGAACTTTACGAACATTTTCTTCCATACATGGTGTTGGTTTCGTGCCCAGGCTACATGTTTCTTGTTCTGTATTATGTATTACTCATACTTATGTTAATTATTGCCATGTTATTGGATTGTGTCAAATCTGAGGGACAAATATATGCTAAGATATCCTATTCATATTTTCTGCTGGAAATAAGGAACGTATTTCAACTTTTAACAGGATAGAGGTTGGTATTGCATATTCGTTTTAGTCTGTCCACTTAATTTGAAAACGATATGCATATATACTGCTACCCAAATTTTACGCGCTAACGAGTTTAACTCGAAACAAAATACTAAAATAAACCAAGAAGGTAAACCAACAACCTACCTGCGATCCTAAACTTAAGCTGCTCGAGATATTCCTGGGGCCGCCAGCACAGTTGGAGATGGGGTGGGTATACGTGAAGGTAAGAAACTCTATTAGCGCCACCACGTCGATTATTAATAAAATAACCCAGGCTTACTCGTATGCAATGCCATAAGCCAACGCGGAAGTCTTATGGCTGTGGAGCGAGGTCTTTTGCACTTAAGTACAGGTGTGAGAGGTTGAACTCACGATTGCAAGAAATAGTCAAAGTAGATTTCAGTAATAAATTTGTAAAAAAAGAATTAGTGTTTATTATAAGAGTAATAACAAACTCAGTAAAGGGTTTAATTACTCAAAGTATTATAATTAAAGAAAACAAATTAAAGAATTGAGGGTGAATACGAGTTCATAACCTTAAATTGTAAAGGTACATATCGTTTTGCTTAGAACATAGAAAATGCGCATGTTCGGTGTCCTTTACAGTTTCAGAACTATTATCAAATTTCTCGGAATAGCAACTCGAACTCTAAATATACTCAACACGTTAATATGAACATTTGTTACCCTATAGTTGTTATCCTCTTTACATTCTTTAAACAGCTGAAGGCTTATAACATGGTTGCACATCAAATTTTAAGTTACGGTAAACTCAAACAGCTGAAGGCTAAATAATATTAACGAAATATATAAATTTAACAGTCCTTCGGACTGCTACCTGATGGAATTGCAGTAGCGAGTTCCTTCCTACTGGTACGGTAGCTCTAATGAAGTTGTAGGTTTGTTGCGGATACTCGGGGCAGGTACCAAGTGTAGTAATGGGTACTAGCGACAATTCCTATCCAAGACGTAGACGAGGATCTCTTGTATGGACCCCTCGTACAAATACACGTACCAAATTATAAAAGGAAAAATAAAACCCTAAAAATACATTGCACAGCATAGAATAAGTACTAACGTAGCGATAGAAATAAAATAAACCCACCTCTGGATGTAGTTGAGGGTTCGCGAAAACTAGAAACACGTGCTCTTGCGGGTAGTCAAATCCCTACTAAAATCCCTTATCAAAAGGTAACGCTTACCACCAATCCAAATTGTCTCAACAAACAAGTGGTTAAGCTTAGGAGACACCAGCGACTATGAATCCTTAATTAAAGTTATACAACTTTGTACGGTAAAAGTATCACTGATCTTGACTACACGAGCGTCGCATTCAGAATGATCGCATGGATGCCCAACGACTTCCGAGGAGGTACGTCGAAAAAAGAGAAGCCGGAAACAGTGCAAATTCTAGAACTATCCTCTATCGCGAAACTTGTGTACAACTCAACAAATCGAAAGGAACTAACCACTTAAGAATATTAGCAGCCGAAAGGATAAAATTAAAGTGCGGGATTAAAAGAAAATACGTTTGATGAGAACCTATCTCTAAACAAAACCAAATATTACATTAATACGCGGATTTACACCTCGAAATAATAATTAAACAACCAACTGAATCCATAATATTGAACGCAGCCCTCTGTTCGATAAATACCGTTCAAGTACCGCCTCTCACGTCGCTTCCATGAACTACGAATGTCTCTTAACCTAACAAAAGCAAAATAAACAATAGTCGAAAACCCAAAATAAATCGGAAAATACTCCAAAGTAAGGTAAGACATTACGTAAAATACAATAACTAAAGTAGAAGAAACCATAGGAACAGCCCTATAACGAGATAAACCGATATTGAAGCGTAAATAAATGAGAGAATAGCGTTACAATGCACGAACGAGGCGTTCTGGAGAAAACATATGACTTACACCGCGATATACAGGTATGTTCATAAGTAAAGTACACCACAAATAGTTGCATTAAAATTAAAACAACTTCAGGTGACAAAAGGCACGTAACAATACCCATAAAACGTTGTTTTTTGAATTAATGTAAACTCGCCTTTTCCCGTCTGCCAGAGGGCGCTGTAATTCATTTGCTATACTGGTTTTCACGGCAATTTTTATACATTATTTTCCCGCAGAATTATTCCCAATAGAAATTGCACACCTATCGGTAAATGAGTTGATATCTGTACATTGTGTTTAGTGTGGTGACCACTGCAAAAAGCTAGCAGTCGATATTCACACAGTAGGCTTCGATTTATTATTTCCGCATATCGGAAATGGAATTATATACAACGCGTTCAATTCTCACTTGTAAAATATTTGTTGGCGTATTTGAAAATGCAAAAAAATCAAGACCAACTGATCAACAAAGCTACTGGAGCAATAAATAATGTTGATTTGTGTTTGTCGGATTTGTCTGTAATTTGTATTTATTATTAGTATCTATTAGAAAACCCGCTCTCCGTATGTCATAAAAATAAGGTTTAAATTGTAAAAACTACGGGCTTCTTTTAATATATTACTTTATCTTATTAAAGGAAAGTCACATATCCCGTTTACGTAATAACATTTAACACTCAATCAACAAATTGATTGTTGTTTCAACATTGTTTATTCACTATATTTCCAAGAACCACAGAACGGGCATATATGGAACGATTTTTCTTTATTTTCTTAAAATATTAACCTTAACTGGAAAGATTTTTCTAAATCTTTCAAAATAAGCGAGTAATAGAAGATTGCGTATGTAATTAGTGGATAAATTGCAAGTCATTTATTATAATTTTCACATTAATAAGTTTCACCACACTGTGGCTTCATCAGGTGAATGGATATCAAGAAATAATGAAAACAATTTGTAAACTACCAGGGTACAAGTTTAAAGAAAGTAGCGGGGAGTGGTATACATTTGTTTGTTTTTTAAGTGCGTAACCTCCTTTGTGTTCTGTTATTCGGGATTCAACATTTCTCTTGATTTTGCCAATTTACGTTTCATTACATTCACATGTCAGCATAGTTCAATTTTGTGTCTCTTTGATCTTTTTATTTTTTTAAAATGCTATTATCAGTTTTATATCGTATGAATCCCTTGTTTGCTTTTCGGTTAATTTATCAATTTATCAAAATTCTTTATTAGATAATTTGGGATATATTAAGAGAGGAGTATAAAATTTTTGTTTTTTCAAAAGAATATTTTTAATCAAAGCTTGCGAAGAACCGTTAGTTAAGGCTGTGGTATGTATCTTGTTCAGTTCTAAATAAAATTTGTGCTACTCATAGGTATACATTTACTAGTCTGAGTACCGTAGATTGATCTATGATTTATTAGATGATGAGAAAATGGATACATAGTTGTGTTAATATATGTGGGTTTATGAAAGATAGGAAACTTACGTTTATTAGTTAAATGAGATACAAATAAATCTAGAAAATTAATAGAACTATGACTTTCTATTTCTAATGTAAATTTTATATTTGGATGTGCTGTATTGAGATAATCCTAAAGTATTTTTATTGGCTATTGGTGTCATTAAAATAAACAAAAAAGGGGCTCCATTTTTGCAAACTATTGTTTACAATTGAATAATTTTGATGTACTATATGTGCAGGGCAAGAACACGTAACCTTTGAGAACGTATGAAATCAATATAGAAAAATTAGAATTACCTGATCCACCTGATGAAGTTACGCTGTGGTGAAAAAATGTTATAGTGGAAATATAAATTATTTTAAACATTTTTGTTCAGTATACTTTACTTATTAAAACCTGACAGAACCTGCATGTTGTTTCCTTTATCCAGCTCCGACTGTGCTGACGGAGATAGCAACGGACTTGCTTTTTTCTTTGATGCACCTCTATTTTCAATTAAAATACTATAGCGTTAGGCTTAGTGAATTGACTCCACACTTTGTCTTAAATGAAATTATTATTAATTAAAGAAAAAAATGTTTCTGTAACTCATTGGTACCGCAAATGTACAGCAACAGATTTTATCAAACTGCTTGTGTTCCTCATTTCCATGAAATCTTATTTATTTGTACTCAATAACTTCTAGGTCTTTCATATTTGCATAGTTGATGATTGAGTAATAAAATAGCGACTTTATACATTTGCATAATTTCATATAAAAGGAACGTTTTCAACCAATTAAAGAGGTTGGAAAGAATATCTCATTGTGGCGATAGTCACTCGCTACCTTAGCTCTTCGAGCCTTGCCAACGTAAACAAAGTCCTTAGGAATCTTGAGACTCCAATAAGCTCAAAATAACTCTTTGCAAGCGTGAAACTTCTTACAGTGTAAAACCTTCTCGTGGAAGTAGAACTGATTTTAAAATATAAATCCCCCATACTTGAATTATTAAATTGAATTGAATTGACCATATGAGCTGTTATGAGAGATGTTAAAACTTTCCATAAGATTCAGTGGAGAAGAACTTCTTTATTTTAACTTGAGTAATGGAAAGATGAATATCACTGAAAATCGGTCCAGGATAAAAAGAAGAGTTAGGAATTGCGGGTATTCTGGATAATTGCTGGTTAATTAGTGGATACAACAAAAGGAAGACAATATCAAACATTTTCTAAATTATTAACAATCAAATACATTGATTGACCCTGCAAGACCTTAAACGTTCATAGTTTTTAATTTTCTTTTTGTACTCAATTTGTCTATACTACTTAGAAAACGGATATCAATAATTTGTTTAGCTAATATAAGCGACCTCATAAACCGGCTGAGCGTGAAAATCTCCTCGACGAGTTGGTTTAGCAAATGCAAGCCCATGTATGTATATTATAGATACCGAGTATTAAATTAAGTTCCGCTTTTGTTAAAATTGAATGCGTTGCAGAGGCTTACTGTTGTAAGTACGTGAACATTGTGCTCGGTGGAGCATGAAAAGCCCCAGGCTAACTAGCATAGTTTCGAGAATACATCTAATGGAAGTATAGAGTTGCCCATGCTAATTTTCGTGATATTAGATTTTAGGTGGATTTGGTAAAATATTGAAGGTAATTTTAGGTTTCGTAGGTACCCTTATAGTTAATATAATATGCAAAGTGATGTTCAATCATCGTGCTAGCGAGAAGGTGCACAGATACAAGTGCAGTTTGGAAATATGTGTTTATTATTAGTAGTATATTAGCTAAATCCCCTAGTACACAGAGGAAAACTAGTAAAATTGTTATCGGAAATACTGAATCCGTGACGAAGACGAAATAGAGGGTAATATTTGAATATTTTAAAACAGCTCGCAAATTTCGCACTTATGCGCGATGTGATCAATTATTGGGTCAAGGATTGGGTAATAAATGATTTGCCGGAAGTGCATGGTACTGTATTCTAAAGCAAATGAATCGACTAGCAGGAAGTAGTAATATTGCTGCCATCGCAGTTTTCGCATGACAAACGTTTGTCAAATTGTAAAGGTATTTAGTTTTGATTTTTTTCAATTGCTTATTGTTACCTTTGGCGTTGCAGAACCGTATTCACCAAAGTTACATATTATTATTTTTTTATTTTCATTATTTGTTTGGAAGATTTCAACATCAATTTACTAAACGTACAGGATAAGGCCACTATCAAAATGATGGACTTGTTTAATATCTTGACGCAACTCATATCATTACGCAACTCATGGATGGTATTACATATTTTACTTCCGGTACTTCTACATTGCTGGATCTTATCATCGGTATCAGAGATACATTTGCACAAAAGTGAGGAACCTTTCGGATCATGAAGGCATCTTCTGTTAAATAAACTCGAGATTAAAAAAGTAATTAAGATTGAATTCTATACAAGGGTATCTGGAGGTTGGACCTTTAAATGCCAATGTAACATACACATTCCATAAACGTCCGCCTATTATTCGTATTGCAACTACCACCGTGGTTATACACTCCCCGACAAAAACTTAGACGCGGTAAGATGTTTTACGGGTTTTAAGGGTTACAACACTTCTTTGCGAAACTAGCAAGATATCTAATTAAGTTTTTATTCATAAAAGTAAAATAAACTTAAAAATATCTCCTCCAGTAATATATGAACTAAATAATAAATTATTACTCCAATGTTTAAACAATTTCTGCGACAAAAATTTAGACGCTCTGTTGCAAATGTAAAACAAAAATCAACAAATGAGTGATCAGTAATGCGTAGATCCTCCATTGTTCTTAATCACTTCCAATAGT
>LR737385.1:15354283-15519324 GCA_902655005.2 Marronus borbonicus | reverse complement strand
GACCGCGTCATGTTGTTTTTTGTTGAAAGAAAACTCGATGTTTCGCTCATAATAATATGGGGCTTCTTCAGGAGAGGAAAAGGTGGCCATAGTTAGCAGCGTAACTCAACGTGTAAACCACACACAGTAAATACAGAATGCGAAAAAACTACATAAGTAATAATAATAGTTCGCAATAAAATAACGCGGTAGATTGTTGAAATTACTTGCTCACTCGGACAATATGCAAAAATTTAATTTACAAAGGAATATCGATAACGTTAATGGAAATGTCACTTAAACAAAATAAAGAAACTGCAAGTGCATCTGGGTTGAACTCAACTAAAGTCTCCGAGTAAAATTGAGCTGCGGTAAATTCACGGGTAGTCCTGTACCAGGTGCAATCAGGATGCACGGTTACATATATGCTAATGCAGCAGGGCATTTCACTCGTCAGCGTAACTGAAACCCTTATAAGAAAAGCCCTGAAGTATGGAAAATAACGATCTATAAGCATAAATCTAATAAAATACGATTAAAAGAATAGATGGACGGAGTGTTCAATTGCCGACATACATATAAGAAAAAATTAATATGACGTGATTGTGGTGTAAAAAATTTTCGAACAATAATCGGTATCTAGCGCAGTAACAAATATAAGTACAACGTTAATAGAAAATAACAACGAAAACCTGCCTTAGAATTGTGAAGGAAATGTTTATATTCTACTGTTTACTGTTTAGGACAGGTAATTAGCCACGAGAAAGTTCTTAACACGGAACGCATCTCCTTGTATGACGAACTTCCTTATAAATTTATGAACATCGCGCATACTAATATTGCAGTGAACTTAAATAATGTTAAGAACGAAAAAGCAAACAAACAAGTAATTAAAAAGAAGAAAACGTGAAGAAAATCGTTCAGTAACATACTTGTGTAATTGAAATAACAGAATGTAAATTAATTAAGCGTTACAATGCTTGTTAGTAAAAATTATAAATTTAGGGGCAGTTTAGAAAATATGCGAGTACAGGTACTGACATTTACTGTAAACATAAAACAAGGAACAAGAAATACAATGATGACCAGGATTTTAATAAAAGAGAATTTGATACGTTACACGCTTATCACAAAGATACATTTGAAATGTGCTAACGTACAAATATCACACTCTGTTCAACATTTATCTATATTTCAAGACTGGATTAATAAAAACGGTTCATCTAATTATTATTCCGGATCACAACCTCCAGTTTACTCCGAATTAACCTTTGGAGAGCTTTTAATCCATAGAATATTTAATACCCGGCAATGTTCGCGCCATCATATCAAATGAACTATCAACTCCAAGTACGGACATTAGAGTTTGGAGAAGTTTTGATGAATACTGCCGCTATCGTTACAAACTGCAATATCGAAACTAGCAACATTTAAGTTTTAATGACCTGATGTCGACTGATGGTGTAATACGACGTATTTTAAGTAACTATAGACGGTATCGAGATTGCTTCATCGATCTAAGAAATTTCGAAGATATGTTTACAATATACATATAGACGTTAGTTTTATACTTATTTGAAATAGAAAATGTGTGAAAAGTTTAATTAACATTTTTAAAATTACTGGATCGGCAGCAATTATCAGAGTTAAGCTTTTCTGACTCTGTTTTGGTTTCTGCAATAGCTTATAATGCCTCTGGCTTTTCTCTTTTTCTTCCCGGCGGCGACAATCCAGTGAATCGCTTCATATTATTTTCTTCAGATCCTTATTTCTGGAAATTAATGTCACTTCACTTCACAAACAAGTAGAAAATAAATTATACCTTCTCTTTATCATAATTTCGCAAACTAAATGTAATTTGGTTAAGCTAGGCAACAAAGTTTCGACAAATTTGTGCCTCCAACGTTAAGATAGTAATTTCTTGATGAATTCAATATGCTGAACACGATTGTGACTAAGAACACATCATAATGTTTTATGTTAAGAAATTCTCAATTTGCTTAGAACTTTTGGATTCTTTGACCTGTCGCCTGTAATTGACGGAGGAAATATCTCTGATGAGCGTCCAAACAGTCAACCAGCATTGACGTGGACCATTTACCCTGGTATCGTTTCTCCATCTCGCCAATGCTCTGATGGAAACGTTCGGCGTGCTCATCACTCACTTGCCCGTATTTATTAAGCAAGAAAATCAAGTGGAAATGGAGTAAGCGGATCTTTAAAGGCACATTGCAGCCAAATTCATGAAACAAGCCAACATATCCTCGATTAGTTTCTTGTAGTTTTCGGCTTTCTCATTCCCAAGGAAGCTTTTCGCCAATTGATAAAACGCATCCCAAACTTGTATTTCTTTACTTTGAAGAAGTTATAGTTGGAATCTCTCAAGGGTTGTTTAATCCTACAAAAACGCGCACTTTAATTTTGGTTTCACCGAGTCGAGGAAATTTTGAATGCTCGTCCATTCTTATTTATGAAGCAATGAAGTGAATATGTAAGAAGCAATTTCATTGTATAATAAGTCATCAAGTCCTGGTAAGAAGTGTTCATATTTTATGGTTGCAATTACTCGCTAATGACAATTTATTAGACGTTAAATCGCGAACTCCAATAGCATATTACAAATTGCAAACGGAAATTTAGTTGATTGTAAATTAAGTCATAAGAACATAAAGTATTGCCTATATGAAATGTGCGTGCAGTTGACCCCGATTAATATAAAAAAGCTATCGGTAACAAGGGAGCTAAGAGTCACCAAAACAATCGGCGCTTTTAACTCAAGCCGCATTTAAAAGAAGGCTGCAGTGCCAGAATGTTATTTCAAGTCGAAGGCTAATTCAAGTTCCTGGTTTTCTTGTGTGACTCACAAGCACAGAGAGGATGCATAAACGCCAACGTTCAGATTAGTTCTTTTCATCAATTTATCTCTCGTGAATGTTGTTACTCATAATTTATCGGATTAAATAAACATGCTGTAATTCTTCAGAAAGCAGAAGATGGTTTGGTCAGAAGGGCTAATGATGACCTACATGCAACGAAGAAGTGATAAAGTCCATAAAAAAAGATGGCTTCAGTGCACAGTAAAAGAAGTAGGTAAATCTACTGGTGTAATTGGTGAATAGTACCTTATTACAAGGATGATTTTTAACTGAATTTTACAGTAGAGGGTACTTTTGGTGATATTTCCACAAATATAAAGGTAATGTAAATGTGATTTTATACATTTGCGGGAATAATCAACACATTTATGGGTAATAAATTATTTATGAAGATAATTCAACTTAAAGAATGGAGAAAAATAAGTATCTGTGGTGAACATTACCTGGTTCAGTTAAAAAAAGTCTATTAAAGGAAAATATTTTCATTAAGTTACATTCAAACATTGAATTGGTAGTCCATAACCTGGCCAGATGCAATTCGATAATAAGCTGATCGTATCAGATTGGTATTCGACTGCAAGCTATCTTTTAGTCTTGCTCTAGAATGTAATCTTGTATTTGCAAATTGAAATAATCCATTTTTGTAACGATGTTTTGCCCACATTATTTGAGGGAATTTTTAGAGAAATTTATTGAAAGAAAAGTTGTACCAACTTGATTACGTGTTTTGTAAATGTGGATGCTTCGCATTCCTAACTAAGACCCGAGCAACAGAAGAATCGTAGATAGTTTAGAAGTACAGTTCGGGACAACGCTTAGGGCAAGCAGAGGCGCATTGTGCACGAATTGGAATTCGGATTGAACCTTTGGTTAGCGATGGATCTACTCACACAATTTATCATTCAATATTGTTGCATTTTATATTACGTATGTATATTGTATATTATTATACCAAATGGTATTTTGGTAGCTTTATGAAGTGTACCTGAGAATCTTTTTTATTTGCCGTTTATCTTTAAATAAGCAGTGAACACAACGCTATGTGTACATAGGAATTCATCCGAACCAGTGGACAAAAAATAAAAACCGACTGCTTTTAAAACACAGTTAGTTACGTTAATTAATTATTTATTAATTAAGAATATTGAAAATATTGGGTACATTCAATCGTGGAACAGAGGTTAACTAAAAGTGTTACAAATGTTCTCGCATTACAGAATTATAGTTTGTATTAATCATTAATAAAATTAGAGTACTTTAAATAATAAATTTTTATTTGACGCATTCCACAAAAATAGATTTCCTCACGTCATCAGAAATCCCACCACGCTTATAAACTTTGGTCGTTTGGTGAAATTTCCCCGTTCACTTTAACCAGCGAAGTACACTTACCAAGAAATCTTATCCATCGAAAGATAATCTTACTAAGCGAAATTAACTGTGTATATATGTTCACCAGGTACGTTTCACTTTCACCTGCTATGGGTAATGTTATATGAATGGTAGAAAATACCCATCTAGAGTAAAATTGCTGTGCTAAATAGAGGTAATCCAGCTGCCTTCATTTAGTTAAGGAAAATTCCCTATTTTTGATGAGATGATAGATTAATTAAAGAAGTAGGCTGGAAAGCACAGATAGGAAACAGGAGGAAAGGTTGACCAAGAAGAAAATGGAGGAAAAAAAAATGGAGAAAATGGAAATAATTTTACAAGGGATGGCAATTAGAGACTAGAGGAAAGTGACAGAAAACAGGAAAGAATCGAGAATAACAATAGAGCAAATGACTTGTTAACGCTTTGAATATATATTTAATTTTTCATATAAATTGTTGATAAAAAAAATATAAGAGGTTGTTGTCCAACATTTTTTTTCCGTGTAGGCGTGTAAATAATTCCAAAGCTAACGGCAAATTGAATATTTTGTATATTAGGCTTCGGCTTGCATCCATTGTAGCTTGAATAAAATGTTTCACTGTGTGATGTGTTGATACGAATAGTGGTGTTACGTTTAATGTCTCTGTATTATATATACAAATTTGGTGAAAATAACTAGTATCCCTAAATCAATTTTATTGGACTTTCTTTGAATACATTTGATAAAATAGATGTATCAATGCCACATGTAGATAATTAAATTAAATTGACTAAATGCTTATGAGTTCAGTATTTCGATAATATATAAATTCATAAAAAGAAGAGATATTTGAAGTAACATTCAAACGTCACTACAATAAACTGTATTTCATGCTGCTTGCTAACGTATTATTGCAAATTGAAAACGTAGAGTGGATAAATACATATAAAATATCACTTGCACCCAACCTATCGGAAATAATATGTCCTAATCGTTTTCGGATTAATTTATTAGGGCTCGACGAATCAATAAAACCCTATCGCGCCTAGACGGCTAAAGTTTGAGCGACCCAGTCGACAAAGGCATTACCAATAGACGGTAATGTTAAGACATAAGTTGTAGCAGTTGAAAGGATTTTTTTCTGTTACGGCCCGTATACGAGCTCAATATTTTTAGTGCGGAATTGCCCGTTATTATGGAGTTTAAACTCGGTAGACCGACTTAAAGGAGTAATAAATTATAAGAAACTGGCATCCGACGTCCACTGATTTTCGCATGCCGGGTCCTGTGCCACCAGAACCGTGAATATGATGTATGGGCGTACGGGTTGGTAGCGAAATTAGTGTCGTAACAATGGAGAGATTTGCCGTTAACGTGTTTTGCGCTAGGGTTTTTGCGCCTGTGTAAGGTAAGTGCTCCATTTACTCGGAGGCGTAAAATGGATAGGAACGGAGACAGACACGGACTTAAATAGCTATTACGGGATTATTCGGTCAGTGTATACAAGGCGAATTTACTCTAAGAGGTTTCAGCACTTCTTTGGCGTTTATTCTACATACATAATTGACTGTACTTCTAGCTACATAAGAATTATTTTTATATATATTAAAAGTTGCATCGTCATATTTTTTGGCAACCATGCGACATTCTTGACGGTTAAATTTGACATTTTCTTCAGAAAATTAATAAAGCGTGTTTTAAATTTTCCAATCTATGTGGCATGTCAAATTGCCTTTTCTTTTCTTTTCCAATTTGCCAATTTTTTTTAATGTTTTTAAAAGGGTTATTTTTTCTAATTTAAATTAAACAAAATGCGTATAAAATTATTTATTTATGCAAAAGCCACGATTCGAATGTATTTTTGCTACTGAATATTATTCTAGATACATGTTTTCACGTGATTGTATTGGGACTACATTATCTAGATGTTAAGTTGGTTTAGTTTGTAGAAATAACTAAAGAATGTACATTATTATGAGTTGGTAGTCAGATACCTAAATTGAATCATGAGAAAATATTAACAAAAAAGTGCCTTTAATAGAATTTTAGTGCACTTCTAAACGAACTTATTGAAGAACTTATACTAAGGCGTTAAAAGTTGGCAATTTGGAAAGAAGAAACTAGAGAACAAGTAATTTTTACCGGCGTGAAAAAGATAGCAACCAGTTTTTCCGATGATGCTCGAACGTCCTGTGGCGGCTGTAATACAGAAGCATATTGGAGAAATTGAAAAAAAACGTACAGACCGAAGTTCAAATGTTAGAAAATCCAGATGTGATACATAAAATACACATTCATATGTCGTTCTACCACTAAAGTACCGTTGACTTCAAGGGTTGCGGGCGTAGTTTACCTGTAACCCTTACACAGAAAAGTTCACATCTTCAGTCGTCCAAGAGATATCACATGCAGATTCAACACATGATTTACAAGGGGTCCAAGGTGTAGTTTACTTACGACACTTACACAAAAGAGATTCATATGTTGGGTCGTCCAAGAGGTATCACACCTATTTGCGTGCGATTCTACGACCGGAATATTGTTGATTGCCGTTGATTATCAGAGGATCCGAAAGGTTCTTTACGTTTTTAACAACGGAATACACCAACAAATATTAACGTAGCAAGTAGATAAATGCACTCTAAGTGGTTTTATGGACAGGAAGGAAATGTTAATATATATTTGATAAAAAAAACAGACGAAAAATTGAATTATATAGCAATATTATGAAATACACAGGAAGGTACTTATATTATATAAAGGAAGTCATTATCTTGAAATACCTGGAACGGCTGAGGTTCCAACCAATGTTAAGATTTACAGGAATGGTTTTGCTGGTAGCTACTCGATTAGCTGTGTTCGGTAAAATCGGAAAGGAATCTAGTGCAAACTAATCTAGGTGGGTTCCTATGTGAATTAATCCATCACCAAATACAAACTGATCCGATACAAATAAAGGTTGTCGAATATCAATTTTTAGTGTAGTATAAACGTATCAAAAATAAATTATCTAAGTATAAATTGACCAATTGTAAATTAATCCAATTAAAGATTAACCAATTAATTAAAGAAGAACGGTTAGCGGTAAAATCTAAAAACATCCTGATATAAACAATTACAATTCTGTAGAAGCTACATAACCCTGCACTAGTGGTAACCAAATATACTCAAAAATTTTACAAAACTCTAAAACTTTAACGAAGCTTCAACGACCCGGTCAAGTACATTCAACGTCCCAACAAGTACTTACTTCACACGACGGGAAACTGCCGAAAAATAAAAGTACAAAGAATGATTCAAACCAAAGCTAATATTGAACCAAAACTATTGTAAAAAAAAGAAATAACAATATATACTATGACGCTAACGATGATAGTAATATTAAATTAACTAGAATACGTGTGTTTGAATTTTTCTATTTTAAATATGTTTACTTAACTCGTTTTATACATGTATGTATAGGCACGTCAATGAAATCATTTCCAATCAAACTTTAACAATAAATACAATACACACATAACATTTATTCACATACAAAATTGTTTAAGGTACCAATAAAAATTAATACAACTTTAGAGAAATCCCTTAGCTATCTTCTAAAAGAAAGCACACAGACAAGAAACGAGATATTACCATAATATAACGGATTGCGCACAGATCGGAAAGCGAATGCGACAATCAAGTAATAGTTCTTTTGATGTACATTCGTAAAATTAAGCTTGCTGTAGAAAGCTGATTGCCGTAAAAAATTACATCCTTTGTCCTCAGTAATTTCGACGTACCCTTCAGGGATTCTCTGGTACATAAATGTGTAGCCATCTATATAATAGGATGAAGCAAATGAAAACCAAAACAAGGAAAAGTAAACACACTCTTTTGCAGAATCTAGTTATTTCTTTAGAATCTAAAGTATTAAAAAATTAAATACAATTAGTTTATAAGTCGGATAATTTATTGACAAAACGGAAATGATGTATCCTTTATAGTTTTGAAGGTATTTAGAACAATGTGAAACATTCTCTTAGATACTTTTGATCGTAATTCACTGAAATTGCAGCACCAGAAAAACAAATTGTATTGCGACTTACAAATGGAATCCAAGAAAGTTGTAACATTCCCTTTCATATAAGCGTATAAGTCTTTAGAAAGCTATTGTATCCATTACGTCGTTGACAAATGCGAATTAGTGGATTTAAAGAGTAGCATATTGTAGGTCTACGTGAAGGTAGTGTTTCTGCGTTAGAAAAAGATTAACGGATTGATCGCTACGTTACTGCTACTATAATATAAAGATGCAACTACTGTGTCGGAAAGATTCACACCATTCACAAAGAGCGGATCTTGAACAGCCCACAACTAGCAGCAACAACAATTGTCATAGTCAGAAGCATGTGATTATTGACCGAAGTGCGGCGACTAGTATTCTAGCGCAACGATGGTGGTAGACTATTTCTGCTTGATACCAATGGAACTAGAAGCACAGCAATGCGAAGAAAAGGAAAGTCAAGGCTTCATCGGTAACAGGGATGTAATGCCTACTATGAATGTTATGTTTGTGGAATTATTTCCATTCTGAAGTACACCGAGACCGTCTTACAGCCTTTAGTACCTTTCCTTTTTAATAATTAGAATGTACAATGGGGTATAACTTCTTTAGTAAATAAAAGTAAAACGAGATTTATCAAAAATCGATCTTTATAAATAGTGTCTCAGCTTCCTGTAATTTGAACAGGAGTATCGTGGTTGCGTCCTTTCAACGTGAAAATTTAACTATCTTCGTTTTAATTTGAAATCACGAAACGATTTATAAGTTTTATTTTAGATTTATTAACGATTTATAAGTTTATAAAAGCTCTATTTAACAGCTAAAAATATATCTCATATTGTTATTATTTCTAATGTGCTCTTTCAACAATCGTGCTATAACCTACAATAAAGAAAAACTTATTTTAACTAATAATAAGCTGGCTGATTGCTGCTCTTCAAGGGTACAAACAAAAGCAACATTAACAACAACAACGATTAATAATAGCCTTCCGGGTGTCGCTGCTTCTGCAGAAGCCACAACAAATGCGGTTTCAACCCAGATTATAACTAACAATAATTATTTTTAAATTAAATGGTGATAAATATCAGCCATCTATTAACAAATGAAATCTTCAAACTTGTCGCCATTTTATCGCAATGCGATCAATACAACTAGGTTGCTTATCGAGCATAGCAGCTCCGTTATAAACCCATTCTAAAGCTGAGTTCACACAACTACTGCAAGAGATGGGAAAATTGTGAGTGAGTAGGAATTCAATCTTCTTGACGGTATCCTACCTTGACAGGAGAATCTTTTCGGTCTGGTGCGGCGCGGCCATCTTGCGCAGAAAGCCTATTCGAACGGGCGTGTCCCAGGGCTCATAACTAATGCCTGGACTTCTTATTTCATATACCTCGATACCAGACCAGCCTCAAGTTCAGCTTTCCATCTACGCTAATGACACAGCTATATATGGTGCCGAAATGGTGACATGTTGGCGAGATGCCTTGAGGCGGTTGTGGGCGCGCTGGTGGAGACACCAACGTCGAAAAGGGTGCTGCAATTCCTTAGAGGACCAGAACACCGCCGGCGTGGGTGGAGATTGACGGAATATCGAGGTGTACACTTTTCGTCTGGGAACGGCACTCAACGTCGGTCAAGAATAAGTTAACCGTAGTTAGGCATATGCTACTATTGCTTCTTGGCTGTAGAAGCGCGCTTGAGCTTAGGATGAAATTCCATTTACACAAAGCCTGTTTAAGACCACTTATGGACCCCTACTCTGGGTAACGTCTGCGACGTTCCACATCGACAAGCTTGAAGCACTCCAAAGTAAGATGCTGAGGTTGATAACGAAATTTTCGAGATATGTGAGAAACACCCAACTGCGCGAAGATCTGCCCAGAATTCCTCCAACCCTCTGCTTGCAAGAACCGTGGAAATGTCGCAGGACCGACCTTCACCCCACCCTAGGAGTTAGATTCGCGTATGTTCTGAACGAATAGATGACAACATTCACATCAGTAACATCCTTATGAGATTATATAACAAGAGATCCTGTACAGAGTTGTGTAATTTGCTAATAGGTGACAAAAGCCAAGAGGCCCTAAAAACCATAACTTTGGTAAAAATAGGTGGATCATAGTTTACACTTCGTGAGGCAGCCTGGTGAGGTTGATTTATCTCGCGATGGCTTCTGCCTCACTAGCGAGGCTGCTTCGGGTGAGCCGGTATCACGGTATTTGCCTCGTGATAAATTGGTTTATCTTGCCTTGCAATTCAATCGACAAAGGCCGAGGCAAATTGTTCGCAAGCCAAGCCTCACAATGTGTGAACTCACCTTTAAGGTTCGTTTACGTCTGAGCTGCGATAAATAATAAGAACTGCGTTACTGACTGCGGTAAACACTGTTACAGCGGAGCAATGCGCACTGATGAGCTAAATAATGCCATAACCACGGTTAGCAATCGCAGTTTAAATGTAAACGCACCCTTGTTCATATGGTAGATCTTAAATGCGGTTAACGACAGGAAAACATTTGAACTTGACAGTGACTTTTCATTGATGAGAAGTTATTGTTGCAAAAACTTTGCAATTTTCCATACAATAAAGACACATTAATGCAGATGTTCTTTAATTAGGAACTAATTAGACTATGAGATCCTGTGCGAATAGAGATACAAAAACAATTGAGATTCAAGCTGGGAACAGATATAGAACAATCATTTCTGTTCACCGAAATTTAGACTAGGTCTTTTGGTCAATTTCTTTCGAATCTCTATGTTCGTAAATTTTTCCCACATCCAATATATTAGGTGACGCTTGCTTAAATCCTTTGCATGTAATTCAAAATATTTATTAAAACTGCCTCCCCTTATTGTTGTTCTCTTTGTGCTCATATCAGCCGCTTTCATAACAATACAATAGACGCACATACCTGACATAAATCCCTACGATACCATCTGATAGAGTTTCCGCACGAATTCCCCTACCCATAAATGGATTTTTGTCCGTAAAATTGTTATCTAATGACGCAGAAATGACTCAGTGGCGGCATGTATTCTCTCGGTGAAAAAACATGTCACTATTTTCACGGTATCGTATATTTTGATGATACATCGCGCGGCGGTCAATCGATGCGTATATTGTTTATGGAAATATAACTTCTCATTAAAAACAGAGAGAATATAAACGGACAAGCATATATTTATCACCATGTATTTTCTGCCGTTCTAACATATCGTATTCCGCTTAGGGCATCAATCATTTAGACACCGACATCAAGTAGGATCATAAATTTTGTAATCGATTTCTTTGTTTTTGGATGCTTTCTGTTGTGAATACTGCGCATTGTGGTTTATAGTATGTTAGGATGTGAAATTTATTAACGCTAATTCAAAGTAATCAAGGCGCATCTGCTTGGGTTTGCATTGCTAGCGTTAGCTTGCTGCATGATTGTGCACTCGTTGAAGGTAAGTGTTATTCGTCATATTTTTATGATCCATTGAATTAAAACCACTGGTTTTGGAAGATATTACTGCGAATAAAACCGTATATTCCTTCCTCAATTGCGATGAGATTAATGATGATATATATTAATAATATGGTTTATACTACCCCTAACCTCAATTTACACAGTATCACAATGATTTTGACTGTTTAAAACATTATTCATATGATGGGGTTGCTTTGATAACGGTTTTGGGGTGACATTGATATGGCTATCAATTTCACACCATAAAATCCATGTCACCACAGGCACCACGCATAAGAGATGTCGGGAAGGTAACTAAAGTAAATACCTTTTACCTTTTCTATTTTACGTACATAACAAAAGAAAATCGGTGGGCGTAATTATAAGAACTACCACTCAGAAAAACTGGAATAAGCTCTATCAGAGGTGATTCAGAATAGATTGTTCCTCAAACAAGCCTCCACGACGTATGGAATTGCTTATAACAAATACAAAGGCTTGTACGAGAGGAGACATGGAGGGCAAATGGTGTTTAATAAAGCAAGAGAAGAAGCCATAATTCAGGTAGCTATCACCTGTGGCGAATAGGGATTTCCCCTTACCACCAAATCCTATTTGGATTGACGAAGCCATAAAGTACCTAAATTCAAAGATAACATTCCTGGCTGAGACTGAATGTAATCGTTCTTAAAAGATGTCGATAAAACCTTACTTTGTGTTCAGCCTCCAACATTTAGTGCAGTCTCCCGAGAAGTACTCGCCGAATACTTCACCAACTTAAACCACCATTGCTGGTGGTACTGCCAATATCTACAACTACGACGAGACTAATATGTCCTACGATAGTGGGAAGGAACACTTCTTGTATAACAGTGGGAAAGAATATCCAGATAATGTAATAAATCACAGCAAATCTGGAATTTCGATAATGTTCTGTGGCCCTGCTTCCGGTGCATATGTGGGATTATCGGACAGAAAATGGTCCCAAAGGACACCCATGTTGTTTAGAACGATGTTATAGTAACGTCTCCCATTACAACAAAACAAAAAGTGGGTGGATAAATGCAAGCTGCTTCACAGATTCGTCTAAAAGATTCTTCCCATCTCACCTTACGTTTGGACGGGTAAAGAATTTTAGTGGGCGACAATCTGAGCTCCCATTTAACTGACGAAGTCTTAGAACGTTGTTATCAAAATGACATTTCCTTTGTTTGTCTGCCTACAAATTCTACGCACCTCACTCAATTGTTGTCTTTCTTTCGGCGACTTAAACTGTTTGATCAGAATGATTGAAATGGAATATAGGGAATCCGAAAGTCTCATAAAAAAATAATACTGGTGACACTACTCAACAACAGCAATTGCAAGACTTTCTGCTCGTCTTTTTGGGAAACGCGAGTTCCCTGGTTAACGTATCGAGAAAAAAAGGCCGTGTGCATGTTGTAGCAGGAAGAAGTGTGACTTGCCAGGGCATATCGCATGATGGATTACATTCACCGTTTCAGGTTTCAGAATCTGGAACAGATGGTTAGCAGTGCGAACCTGAAGAAGTTAGTGAAGAGGTGGACCATCTGGTATCTCAGGAAATATAACGCCAGCTGATATTCCTGTCCGGGTAATTTCCGGAAAAAGGAAGTCTATAACTTACCGATACGAAGCTATTGTTCAAAAAGTTCTAACAGATGGTAAATACAATTTATTAGACTTGAAGTCGATGCTTTTACTTTACTTTTAGAAAGAGCTTCAAAGAAGTCGAGAACGATATGTTCGCAGAAGATATATGTGATATTTTGACAGTTTTGCGCAAGCTGCTGATCAACATTCAAATCATTGGAGGCCGAAAAAAATACTTTTTTACCATGTTTTCGAAGGTTATAGTCACCTAGTAATATACGAGCATATAGGAAATTGTTTTGATCTATTCTTTTGTTTGCTTACGTTTATTTTTTATTTTACCTTTTGAAAAATTTATAGTTTTATTTTGAACTGTTGTTGGTCCGAATGTATTTTTTTCATTTTTAGAGAAATAAAAGCCAAATACTTTTATATAATTTATGTTTATATTCACACCTGGAATTCCACAACATCAACATTAAAATTTACCACCGTGACCAGTGCACACCACAATGCATTGGCTATTAAACATTCAACGTCAAATACAAAGAAAACAAATGATGGAATAGCTTAACAAACAGAACATTTTGTACAGTTCACAATATTTAATTGAGCAAAATAAACCTATGCATAATATATACACGATAGATGGTATCCTTGTGAAGAAACGACACTTAGTACTACGACTACCCCCATACCATCGAGATTGGAACGAAATCCAATTGGAAAATGTGAGGGATGGTAAAGGTCTAATGTAGCACTGAGAAATGTAACATTTAAATGAAATATGACGTGGAGCAACTCACACGAAGAGGATTTTCAAATTTACATCGTAGAAGATTGGGTGAATGTGTCTCAACGTGTTATAAATATCGGAAAAAGTATATTGATGATGAATATAAATAGCGCATAATATAATATAACGGGTATTCCAATTTTATTATTATAATGATATTATAATATCTTCCCATTTTCATCAGACGAATAAGCTAATTAACTCAACGACGAAGAGAACCGATACTTCTCTGCATTTTGATATTAGACTGTGATATTTGCAAGTTGTAAATGTAACATTACTCATACTTAATTATTTCTATTATACACGAATAAAAGCGTTCAATATACTGTTTGTATTATTTTATTCATAATTAGATGAATTGGATATGACTATGCTTGGTGAATAGTGCCGTAATTTCAAAAAGGCCATCATATGACTAACATTTCCATATTTTTATTTTATTTTTACGAACACTGACAGCAAAAAGGATGCAAACTATAATTTCTATTTTCAAAATATGCTGTTTATACAAATAATTAAAATAATCTCTGCGAATATATTACTTCTTTCCAATTCTTTTATTTTCATATTTTAACGAAGAGGAATGTATAATGGTTTTGAAGATAATATATATGTGGAACCACTGCACATTGGTATTTTCTATTCTATGCAACAATGGATATGAATACATAAATAATAAAATATGCTGTGTACTGTATTTAGTATTTGCATGTAGCATGTTTATTACCCAATATTTTCAAGATGATCCAATTTTACGCGAGCCCTAGTTGACAACTGCGACAAAGATATTGTTAAATGCTCCTTTAGCACGACGAAAACGTACGTCTCTACTAACGCATCTTTTTTTTTATTATTTTGGGACTGAAATGGACACGTAAGACGGTGTGTTTGACAGCTATCGAGTTGATTAGTTGATCTTTAACCCTTCCAAGGTTAACAACATTGGGCTATTTTATTATTGATCTACTACTATTATTATAAAACAAGATAGAGCGCTACGCTAAAATACCTCTTATCACATCCATTACGTAAACCAGCGAATTACCAGGAGCGAAGATGACGATGAAGAATTGTTACTATTTAGTTTACATAATCAAGAAGCAAATGGAGAAATGAATTTAACATAAACTTCAAATGGTTCGAATGAAAACAAGAGAAATGTTTTCTTTTCTTTCCCAAAAAGACATAAATATCGAAATAAATAAAACTTTCGAAATTTAGGAACTTAAGGTCAAAAATATAATAGCGAAGATGATATTAACATAGAAGGAATAAAATCTGGAGGATTTCATGGCATGCATATTTTCCTATTTAGTTTATTTATCTATATATCAAGCCAGGTTGAATAATTTAGGATTTGTAATACTCAGTATGTATCAGCACTTGCTGCAGGAATATAAGTGGAGACACTTCCAGGCAGTATGCATGCTTGTACTCAGCGACGTTTTGAAAATATTTTCAAAACTAGTTGCAAATACTTTGCAATGTTACTAAAGTAACATATCGTTCGTTTTGGAGAGACAAATTGAAAAAAAAAAGCCATTTTTCACAAACGTACCGAACATAGCATACATAGCGTGCAAATCCTCTGGCCTTAGCCTAAAATTTGTATTTTTAACCATTTGGATTTGTTTTAATGCTTATGTCTGCAGTAATCGTAGTGACGTAGTTTTTGGGGGCATGTATATTACAACCTACTAGCCTGCATTACGTCCACAAAGTGGAATTACATAGAAACAGTTTGACATTTAGAGTAGAAATTTGTTAAAGTCAAACTCTGATAAAAGAGCAGCTTTTCGCTTAAGTTTCATTTGTTTTGAATGATAGAGTGGTTTACAGGATGGCGCTATTTTGGATTTTTTAAATGGAAAAAGCAGTTTAATTTTGCCTCACTTCGCATTAAAAAGTTCTTCACTCTCACAGTATTAGAGAATGTGTTAACTTTAAACAAACATCTACTGTTCGTTAACTTCCAAGCAGAAATAACGCCGCGACGTTGAGTTTATTCAACGACACGGCAATACCCGGAAGATCGCTCTACAGTAGACAACAGCCGTGAGAAGCTACACTCAAATAGAAATAAAGTCGGTTGGTGGAAGTTATTGGTATACGTTGGAGATGGAGGACACTTACGTGTTAGTAGAGTAGAGAATAGAGTGAGGAATTGAAATCACAGATATAACATGTCATTCTTGGAAATGCTCCTATTAACCTAATTCATAATTTAGGACGACTGTTTCTGATTGAACATCATAATGGTGGATGTATTTAACTTTTTTTTTCATTTCTCTTCTTAAAAAATAAAAGCTCATTTCATTGTGAACGGTTTGGTGTCTTTATTCTTGCAGAATCCAAACATTTTGCAAGGGTGTGGGCCATTTCAAACTGGGAATTTACTTTTAAATAACCCCATATATCTTATTGTTAGTCAATAACTTATCCAAATTTATATACATTTTTTAAACTTTTTATGTTTCTTCAATTCTTTCATTACTCAATTCGGTTCTGGGAAAAATATTTGGCAATATAAACATTATTATGAAGCCTATATTAACAACGCTGGGTTATTGGTCAAAGTATAAGAAAACACATCGCTGCACATTCTACTTTCAATCTAACCGAGCTTAGGGATTTGTCTGACGAACTATTATATTTTGCAGGAAGAAGATTGGTAAATCACGTGGCCCCTATCAACGTTGCTAGATTTATGTAAGTAGTGAAATATTTTCAATTTTTTTCTATGGCGGCTAATTTAGACGATTCATGTTTATACTCCAGGGAAAAGGATAGTTTGGTAGGTTTATCGGAAATATCCAGATTAAAATCATAACGTTGAACTGATATTAATATATTTGTTCCTAATAAAGAAACAATCCAGGCATGAATTATTTATGTACTCCTCGAACGCAGCTTTTCGATATTCACTGTCAAAGCTTTCCAGAGAAGCCTTATAAAAAATAAGCAAAACTGCTAAGGAAGTTTGCATCATAGTTCGTTTTTTCTGCTTAAATACTTTTACAGTTCTTTCTCGAATCTACAGAACGTTAACAGTGCATGCGGGAACATATTCCCACATGCATAATTATAATTATATTGATGGCGGCTCCTTATATTAAAATGTCATATGCTAATATTGACAACTTCCTTTCGTATGATATCACAGATTAACCATTCGTCAAGTCTCAAACCTATTATTCATCTAACTAAACATCGACTCGCCCCCACTAAAGTGTATGTACGGCTACCGATATGTAGGACTACGCTGAACGTTGAATTGTAATTTATCTCGCCACCTCTACGTGCTCATTAATGTTGCCATCAATGCAATTTACTATGGATGTTCAAGAGAGCCTTCGAGAATGTACTATTACTGCCATACGCTTAAAAGATGTAAATGAAATATTGCGAAGCTATCAATTGCTCCAGTTAGTTTTACAAACTCCAATTTTATTAAATTGATCGATACTCCTTGTATAATGTTTTACACTTTGTTGGTAACGTGTATACTAGCTATATGAACAGATAATAATCAGCTTAAAAATAACGATAGCGAAAAGATTGAAATACTTGGATTTGAACTCAATACTTTTTTACGATATAACAATGTTAAATGCTAAAGAGGAAGCAATATTCGCACCCGGAAAATGACCGCTTTCATTTAACCCTGTATCTTATGACTAAAATGGAAAGAAAAGCAAATATGTGCCGATATCTATACTCTTAA
Source organism: Marronus borbonicus (assembly GCA_902655005.2). NCBI lineage: Eukaryota > Metazoa > Arthropoda > Insecta > Coleoptera > Scarabaeidae > Marronus > Marronus borbonicus. The sequence continues at coordinate 15,501,476 of LR737385.1, read as the reverse complement.
ATTAACAAGAGTCCATTGTGACTGCACGTTATTAAAAACTACAAAGAAAAGAACATAAGAATAATGTAAATGCTAGGTGAAGTAGGAGGCCACGGTTACTATGTTGACATTGCAAAAGTACGATAAAAACACCATAATTTATCTGTCAAATTTAGAAGTATTGTAATCCTACAACACATCAACCAGATCCCTGGCCCGAAAACCGAATTGTTCGTAATTTGGGTTGGAACTGGCCGGTGGAGCCTTGGTTGTGCAATTATTAGATCATTATAGAATTTGTAGATTTCAAAGAGCAAACCTATGAGTATGTTTGTTATGTAAGTGCTACAAATTTTGGATTATTTTACCATTATCACATTTGTACTTCAAGGTTTTGAAGGTAAGAGCCAACAATGAACAAAATGCATAGCAGAAATAGTATTCATGACCTCTATCTGCCACTCCTGGTTGCTTACACATATGTTAGGATTACACAACAACATATCAGCTGCGTTCGATTTCCTTCATCGTAATACCACTGCTCTAACGTTCACGGGTGGCAGATTTAGCTAACTGCAGTTTCGAATGTTTCGTTTAAAGCGAAAAAATATGTTGTTGCTCTAAGATAGAAGGAGGATTATAAACAAACTTGAAAAGGGGCACAAGAATTACCTAAATCGTAGGATTAGGCAAAACTTACAATAGGCGATACTAGAAACAAAAATAAGAACAGAGGAAAATTTTTAAACCTTATCAAAACTCAACTACAGAAATCGTAGTTTTTTTATATGGTTTTTACTACAAAAATTGGCGAATGCTGGGAATGAATATCTTCAGACTTGTTGGTATTATTATATACTACAATGAGCTAAATACGTACGATAAATAAGATAACTCGAATGGAATATATAGCGCCTACATTATTTTTACAATCAACTTTTCAAAGTATCTATTACGCATCATCTCTCAAATCGTCTTCTACAGGATACCAACTTCAACATTTTCGGTGGATACATATATGGTATCTTTCACATAAATCTACAACCCATTTACATCTAGCCGCGATTCAATATCACTTACAGTAAATTTAAAACTCTCGTCATACAAATTTTTCACGCGCTACGCGTGGATAAATTTTAGAATACACTTTCTACTTATTATTCAAATACGTACCTTTATGAATAATAAATATACCGCCTAAAAATCCGCGCGCTGAAACCAGAAGCCTGTCAACTCAAGCAAAAAATAGACAAGCAGTGGTGGTTTTGTTTCCGCGTATGCTTGTTTTTTCACTGTCAGGAAAAGAAAACTTTTACGTGAAAAAGGGATCGCAATCAAGAATTTCTATTAAAATCGTATAATCTGCATACAAATGTATTTTTTCCCTAGACGCGGCACGTTTTCCTTTTTATTGCAGTCCTTTTGCTCAGAATATCACATATACGAAAACAAATATGATCTTTACGAATATAAAACTAAGTACATCCAATAATTATCCATTTCTGCAAAACATTCACAGATTGAACTTTAATTTTTGATTGTTATTTGCTTACAAATTGGATTTCTCTTTCGCAATAATAATGGTGGAGCGGCCGGATTTTAATTGTACGTTGGTGTTTGAATTTCTCATTTTTATTTTTTTTAAAGATGAATTGTAATGTGGAATGTTTTGTACGTGTGAACGTTATTTGTTTGGCAGCATTTCCTGTTCATTTCCTAGTAAAATTAAGTGAGAATGAAATACACAATTAAGGTAATCAAGTGCATAACATTGCAAAAGGGGATCCATATACACTTTTCAAAAGTTTAATTGGTGGAAGTGCCTTGACTATTATGCATTAATATTTTGAACTAAAAGCTTTTGGGTAGTAGCAGCCTTCCCGATTCAAAAAGTTATTAAAAATAAAAATTACGTAACGTTTCGGCAACAAATTTACTTCATCAGAAAGACATTATTCTGTGGTTTATTCTAATACAATATATATAATTCAATAATATATAATAATAAACTTTTTAAAATTTTACTTCACGATTTTTTATGTTATCATTGTGTTGTGTGCAGTCAGTAGAGTAACATTTAGTGATGAAGGCAATAAACTTGTTGGCCAAACGTATTTTATATTTTTAGTAACTTTCTGAGTCACAGAAGCCGCTATTACCAAGACGATTTTGATTGAAAACATACATATTTAATTTAGACAAATTTTAGTTACCTATAGTTTTTAGTACACAGAGGTAATACTATTGACTATACCTACGTGCAGGTAGTCGACCTTTTTTTTAGATATAGCGCAACGGAATATCTTCGTTAATCAAAAATTTTTGCAGGTTTTTAATGAGAGCGTTCTGGGAATTGGATGTTAATACAAAACAAGGAATAACAGGATCACATAGGGGAATCAATGATCTTGATTTTGTGCAAGAGTACAAAATGTTTTGTGTGACCAAGAGTTGAAACATCAACTCAAACTAACAAGTTTCTGGATGAATGTGTGGATACTGTATTGATTTTGGTCTCCATCTTTTTCCAATATTTGTTTCAATATTTGTTTACTAGTTGGTTTGGCCGTACGCACCAGATCCTCTTCACACAGAACTATCTTCTAGATCCCCTTGTTTGATAAGGTAATCAACTATTTCAATAGTTAGATACTGTGAATGCTTTTTAATCCAACTCAATTCTAATAGCACCGAATCTTCTTAGTAGTTCACTAAAATCTGGATAATTTCTAGAGTGATCGGACGCATCTATGTGCATGGTGTATCTTATCTTGAATCGCCACTAACCCACTTGCAGAAACAGGGATGATGACTAGATATGTAAAGGTTGTCAATCTTCGATATTTCAAGTCTTCTAGAATGGCAACAGCTTCTGCGGTGAGAGTACTAACCGCTGAGTCTAATTTGAATTTCCAACTTGAGAAATTAAATTTCGAACCACCGCAAAAACGAATTACAATATTACATTCACTAGACCTGAACTGGATCGAGCCAACAGCTACAACGCGTGTTCCAATTGACAAGTTAGCTGTGAACCAGCATTAGTTCTATTAAAGCTTCGCAAATCAACTGAGACATAACAAGAAATTGTTGGACAAGAGATCTTAACAGCTAGCTGCAGATATGCCCACATTAAAAAGAATGTGGCTCAGTGTGTTTATGTGTACGTATATATAGTAAGAGGATATACATTTGATTTTCAGTGAAAGCAACAAAGAAGAAATATACTGTGCAGTATATTGACCTTGTTGGATTGACTGGAGTTAGTACATGGATCTAATACAATAGGCCAAACTGGTTAAAGTGTTAAGAGTAGTAATGAATTCAATACAAAACCATGAAAGGAAAATAATATATTTTTACTTTCAGAAATTTAAATTATCGAGAATAGCAATGAACAACATATGCATTTGATGCATGTACACCGTAAATGAATTTATACAGCAGAATCCCATCATAGTTTTATAATTGATTTGCATTAGTCATGGAAGGGGGATAAAGAAAGATAAACGAGAGCAGTTAGGCAAGAACTGTATAACTGTGATATCTCCAAATTATAGCAAAACTAGTCTGCTTAGTATGCAGTGCAATTCTCAACTTACGAACTGCGACTGATATGATCCTTGGACTGTACCAATCACAAATGTTCATCTTTCCTAACGTTAATTGCGTGATTACACATATAATAAAATAAATATAATAAAGTTTGGAAGTTTGAAACTACATTTTGTATATCAGCAAGGTAAATTTTTAACTGGAATTCTACTAATCAACGGTGGCCAATTGTACATGTCAATGCTAACATTTGGTCTACATTCCTTTCAAGTTTAGCATATGATATCGCTACCAGTCGCTGTTTTATGTAATTTTACAACATTGCTGTATTTCACCTCTTCCCCTAGAGGTAAATTGGAAAACTGCAGAATCATCCATCCCTTATTGAGGCTGTATTTCTTCGAATTAGAGGTATTTAATTATATTAACCTCTTTCTGCTGATTAAGGGACCATGTTGGCCTTACCTCACTCTGTAGATAGGTAAATCTAGTTCATTACTGGTGTTATAAAGCCAAATCTTTAACTTACCTTTCATGATTCATCATAAATAAAAATTATTTGTGGGTATGTGAATATATAAAGATGGTTAAATTACAAAACAATTGAATTTTTTTGCCGCAGATTTAAAATCACGAATTAGAAAAACAATTGAGTGTACCAGTTCATTGGAAATGACTCCAACTTTTTTGAATGGAACACCTCGTATATTTTTGAATTTTCGGAATCTTCGAGTCATTCCGATAACCAAATACTTTCATCTGTATGGAGAAGCATACATTATAACCACATAAATAGAAAATACAATAAATAGTTAATAACAGTTTAATTTAAAGGTATTGCTCAACATTTTCAGTATTATGAACGAATCACAGATTAGCTCTTCTTAAAATATTGTTTCTTACTTTTCGTAAAACTAAAATCAATATTTAACAGTAAATTTTCCGCATAATCCTTTAAGTCTTGGGCATTCTCATGGGGAGATTCATATACTTGATTAATGTGACAAGAAAAAGTCCAAAGAAGTCAAGTCTGGTAATCTCGCGAGCTAACCAAACGATCCATGAGTTCCTTATTATTATAGTCATTTATTAGACAAGTGCTCATTTATAAATTCTGCAACTATGAGCTAGAGCCCCATCTTCTATTAAATCCTTTTAACAAAGATTTTCATTGAATATCTCTTTAAAAGCTCTTCGCAACAGAAGAGCTTTTAAAGAGATATTTTAAGTCTGTAACAATGTAAGGGAACATTTGAATTAAATTTCAAACTTGGAACGTATACCTATACATACACATAGCCTGGATAATCCATTTTCTCTCTCAACAGCAGTTTACTATTCCAAGAATTTATTACCTGCACACAAATAAATCTTTGTTTTCCACACTGAAGTATATATCTGTTTGTCGACTTGCGCGTTAATTGTTTATCACCGTCTCTGTCCTGATTTAAGAGTTAATGACGAAAGCGGATACTTCTACGTCCTCCTTTTCTTGAAATTTCCGTCACATTAATGCTGGAACTATGCGCTGACACAGATTTATGTCTTTATTTTAAATATTACAAAGGGTTAAACTTCGGAAAAGGTTTTATTTATTCACTTCTTTTTTAAACAATGTCGGGCGAGAAAATTAGTTTCTACACAACTATTTAAAAATCGGAGGCTATTGTGTGTATTTACCCAAACAATTTGGTAGTGAATCAAATAAGCGACAATTTATCTTAACGATGACGCCTTGAATATTAATTAAATATTTTCTAAATACTTACTCTTAAGAATGTTATAATCTTCCTTTCTGCTTTATTAGATTTTTAACACTGTTGTGAACAAACTCGCATGAAGTTAGAAACTATTCCGTTGTATGAAAGACTAATTATTAAAGTTATAATTGTAACTCTCTTGTTTTTGTATTAGACGAAGGCTTCAGTTTTAATTACGAAAATACCAGTGCAAGGTAAAATTAATGAAAAACGCATAGCGAATACGATACTATGCTTTCGATGTTTGAATTCAATTAAATTTTAAATGTAAGGAAGGTATTATCTTACTTAGGCCATAGATGCGCAAGAGTATTGATTTTGTCCTTTAAGTATTGCAAAGTTTTATTTAGCAGGTTATAAATATACCGGGTGCGAAAAAGTACTGTACCACCTAGAATTGCATAATAAACGGCTCGATATTTAATGTGGTTAGGCTATTCGCACAGGGATTCTGGCGTTTCATTTCTTTCGCGCAGAAGGAGTTTGCACGATGTCACCTTTTGAATGGAATTGAATGGTAATAGAACAACAAAAATGATTTTTTTAAGTTCTATTTTTCGTATAATTTGTGAAGTTGTGCTACCTTGGACGATAAAGGTACGATGTAATAATACGGAGTCGATACGTAATTTACGACACTCTAACTTATTGCCAGTTGTAATATAAGCTATGGAATTTAAACTAATGGAAACTAAGAGTGAATTCGAGGCACATTGTTGCGCAAACTAATTTTAAAATTTACGGCAAATCTAGTATATACACTATACACTACGCTCATAATTATTTAGGCATCCACGTTTTCTTACATTATTTATACAATATTCTGTTTTTAAAAACCATTCTTCCACAAATGAATACTTATTTGAAATAGAATTATAATACGCAAAAATCTATTCGACAAAGGAATAGGAAATAGGATTATTGTCATAAAACCCCCATTAATATGCAAATACAATAAGTGGTCGTAGGAATTCCCGGAAAGATTTATCCGTTTATTATAGTATGCGTAATGATTTTATACTAATTTTGTGTAAGTCTTAAGGTAAAATTTCCAAATTAGGATCAGTTGTTTTGTAGTATTCATGGTGGTAAGATCGTGTGCGAAATACAGAGTGACGATTGTTTAAAATGCCAAAAAAAAGGAACTAAGTATTGAAACACGTTCGCTTTTAGTTGCCTACCATAAGAGTGGCAAAACTAATAGACAAATTGCCCGAGAATTAAAAGTACACCCTGCTACTGTCGATTATAACATTAAAAAATACAAGGCAAGTGGCAGTATTTCTAATAAACCACAAAGTGGAAGGCCAAACGTGACAACAGTTGCAGAAGATCGCGAAATTGTAGTCACCACCCAGAGAAATAGGCGAAAAACTGCTCCGGAAATCACCACAGAAGTAAATGAACATCGCGAGAATCCGATTAGCGTGGCTACAGTGAAACGTTGCCTACAGCGAGCCGGTCTTCATGGTCTAATTGCTATGAAAAATCCGTTGCTGCGGAAAGTTAACAAATGAAAACGACTCCAATGGGCCCGTGAACAACGAAGTTGGACTGTGGAAGACTGGGGTAATGTGCTTTGGACCGATGAGTCCAAATTCGAAATTTTCGGATCTCGAAGGCGAACATTTGTCAGACGAGATTTGGGGCTGCTTTGGTGGCACAACTGTTGGCGACATCGTCAAAATTGAAGGTACATTAAAAAAGGAAAGGTACCGGGATATCTTACAGCAGCATGCGATACCTTCAGGAACACGAATTTTGGGACAGAATTTTGTCTTTCAACAGGATAATGACCCAAAACACACGTCCAAACTATGCAAGGAATATTTGCAGCGTTTGGAGCCAGAAGGAGTTTTAAAGATTATGGAATGGCCACCCCACAGCCCTGACTTGAATCCAATTGAGCTGCTGTGGGAAGAACTTGACCGACACGTACGTCAATGAGCTCCAACGTCCGTTGGCAGTATGTGGAACGCACTACAATCAGCTTGGGTGAAAATAACCCCAGACACGCTCTCAAAACTGATTGCAAGAATGCCGCGTCTTTGCGCTGCAGTAATAAAATCCAAAGGAGGTCGCATTGACGAAACAAAAGTTTAAACTTTGTAAACATTTTTCTTTCTTTTTGACGTGTATTGCATAAAACTACGAAATAAATACATTTATGTACAATTCTGTCTTATTTTTCTATGATTTATATCACAGATTTAAGGTGCCGAAATAATTATGAGCGGTAGTGTAGATGGTGGGTAGTGTGGAATCTGAAATGAACTAAAACTACTTTCCGTATAAGGGAGAGATACGGAAAGTTTTATTATTTATTTGCACTACCAGCTTTAAAAGATAACTTGTATATGTAAATTTTTAAATTTCTATTCTGCTCAATTAACCACGCACTTTTAACCGGTCACCATGACAAGCCTGTATCTACACCTATTTTGAAATAGGTGTAGATACTATATTCTGCGGCATTGGCAGAAGTGTACATCTAAATATGTCTATTTTTAATAAAAAACTTAAAGTGATGAGTGTGAACGTTAAAGAATATGCTTCCTTTTAGTTTAATCTATATTGAATTCAACGTTCTTCTGTCGAGCAAGGCTACGTAACCTAAAATCAATTCGGTTCCTTTTCGACGTCCCTAAAACAGGCCGATATGCCTGATTTAAATATAAACGCAGCTTTGAAGTCCAATTTTCTTTAAACATCAAATGACGGAAAAATTCAATTTAAGTCGTTTTCGCCGTAAAGAACGTCTCATTCTTTTTATGTAGTTGTCTCTTCCGCTAGTCGAAAACTGCACAGCGTATCTACATACATTTATATACTATACGCATATGTACTGCATACATTTTTACGACGAAATAAATAAGGAATGGAGAATCTCATATAGAAAAATTTCAAGAACGTCCGTCGCTCTTCCCGCATCGTGGCAAAATGTACTACACATGTGAGTTGCATTCGTTTCGTCTATGGTTCGATAAAGTCTTGGTGCCATTTGACGTTCTTTGGATTCTAGTTGTTCTCAATGTATAACGTTAAATCCTTTTGAAAATACCTTTTGTTGTTTGTTTGTTTTAGATTTAGATTTGTTATCCGAGACCAAGGAGTTTCGATAAGTTGTTGTTTGAAACTTTTCCGCCTTTGCAGTATATGTGCATGTAAGCACAGCTGGGTGTATATTGTTTACTCATTTCCCAAACTTTGTGAAGTGTTGAGAAGCACAGAATATGAATCTAATTTAGATATTCTGTATATCTACATTCGCTGAAAGATATACCTCATTACATATTCATCAGCTTAATGTTGTATTGATTTAGATCCATCTCATGTTAAATTGTATATTCTATTATCACACAGCAAATACGTAATATGCTTTCGATGGTGTGTATTTAAAATAACATATTTCGATAATAAAGTTTTTGAAGTTCAAAAAAATCACCCAGTTGAACAGTTGCTAATACAAGTTTATTAACTCTAACTTGTTGTAAATGCTGTAAATGTTTTATTGTGCTAAGTAAATTAATTTGCTGTCGATATTACGAATGTGAGAATACTGGGCGCAATTGTGGTAGTTAATTAAACTACTAATCGATTTTCCTGATGCAAAACTTCGTAAAGACGGTCTTTGTAAATATTATGCGCCACCTCATTGTGCCAATTCGTTAATTTGTTCGTCTTGTTTAGTGATACCATTCCCCATTCTGGCCTCAACATTTGCACATTAGGGTCGAGTTATTTAAATAATATGGTTTGGCAGAATTTTGCCCTTTGGAGGTAAACAAAAGCTCTTGTTTCATTTCAATGAAGCAAAAGAAACAGGTTTTAATGCACAGCAATGGCACCTGGTGGAAAGTATCGCAAGCAATAATTTTGGAGACAGCACAACAGCGAAAAAAATCAGTTTGAACAACATAATAAAACTAACTTGAGCACGAGCGTATTTGACTCTCATTGACGAATTCCATCAGTGGCTGTAGTAACACTATTGCTCTTTGTTGTATACTTTATTTCAATTCCATTCTGTTCTGTATTTTTACCGGTCTGATGTACCATTTCAGCCATGGTATGATTATTTCGTCGATATTCTGAAGATTTGACTTCCAGATGTTGCTGATCTTATACCCACCTTGGTGATTGAAATTCAGATTCTTCATAATCTGCACCGATTCGCGTATCATTCTCTGGTGGTCGTAAGCAGTTCTGGCTAATGTTTTCATATTGGCATAGTGAAAGTCATGGTCCCCATCTACTGTGAACTTCTTTGTGTATACAAGCTCGCGACGCGTTCTGGCGATGTTCTTTTGCTCTTTGAGTGCTTATTCCGCAATGTTTCGCCAATGTAGCTCTTTTTGCATTTGTTTGTATACGCTCTATAGTTTCGGAAGTTAGTGCTTGTTTGGTGAGATCAGTTCGTAAATTGTTCTCACTGCGTGTAGCGTGTGCTTATCTCTTTTCTAGTTGTTGCGGATCCGTTGCTTCTATCTCCTTCTTTCATTTGCGTGGTTTAGCCGTGGTTTGTTTAGCCTCCATGGTGAAAGGGGATGCTATTGTGATGTCTGTTAATATATTGCAAAAATTCACCTTCTCGCCCGTGTTGTTATATAGCAAATGAGTCACCCATGTATTTACAGCAGTATTTGGGTTTGTTGTTACTGGAACCGATGGCTTCTTACTTAAAGGTCTCCATAAAGATATTGTGATCGGTGATCTCATGGCCATACCGCTCTTCTATTCATAAAGTTCGGTGGTTCGTTTCTAATCAATTATCATCAGATTACTTTGTTCTGAAGGACTTTTCTTTACATACAAAGAGATATGCAAAAATAATTCTAGAGAAAGCTAAAAGATCTGTAATCCAATGACCCTTATTGTAATAGTTTCTCTGTTTCCGCATTGTTAAAGTTCACTACTATCATTATTTCATTGTTACATTGCTTTCAGATCAGTAGAGCGGATTAACCTACTTTAACGCAGTGTCGAGACGGATCGATCCTATTTAATCGTGTGACACTTATTATATGATATAATGCGATTAATACAAATTAATAGAGAGTGTATTTAGTTCTACACATTGTTTGTATTGGACCATCATACCGTAAGATCAATTAATACCAGGCGGCTTATCAATAATTAAATACGTAGAACCTGATTTAAGGAACCATTTATTCTAACAAGGATTTTATGTTACCGATGCGTATGCACCTCTATTTGCAAATTCGATCAATAATTAACAAGGAAAGGTACTCAATCCGCACCTTCAGAATTTGATTAGACGGGTGGTTTGTGGACTTTGTAAGACTATGTAGAATACCCGTTTTGGAGGGAATTCGGTTTTTAAAAATTAGGGGTTTCCGGATTTCTCGACAATTATTTCTTATTACATGTTAACATAAAAATTATCGTTACATACAGGTGGTTAGTATTTTTAAAGGGCTATAGAAACACAATAAAGTTGATGCAATAAAGGTTTAATAAGCGTGGCCACTTTCCATCAGCCCAATATACAGATGGGAGTGTATCTGTTTTTGTAGCAAACGTATGCACTTTTGTTTTGAATATATGTATTATTCGACTATATTATTCAAACAATAAATAAGAGAACTGTTAAGATATAAGCCCGAGTTTATTATTTTAACATTGGAATACATAAATCCATTAACTGTTACGTCTATGTATAGGTTAATATGTAAAACAATATTTTGATGTGCATTTCACAATTTTTTATTGCATATTCGTTTCTGAATATTCAAAGGGATGCATATTTACGTGCTATAAATTCGTTCATCATGTCACATTAAAGTATTAAAAATATAAACATTCTTAATCTCGAACATTTAATAGAAGAAGTTGTTACGACTATTTTACTTAGTCCTATAACATTTACAAAGCACCCAAATCTCATTAAATGCCTGAAATGCGGGTTGGATACCTTTCCTTGGAAGTTTAATAAGTTAGGTACGTTTAATTAGGGCGGCCGATGCTTTGCCTCAATACGCAAAGTGTACATTTAGTTTACAAACACAAAGTTTGAGAAATTTAACTCCTACGGTTATAAGTAAATTATCGCCAATAAATACTATATATAACCATTAATTGAACCATGTCTACGATGAATTTGACCGGAGAAACAGTGCGGTTGGTGTCTTTTGACTCATCCAAGGTATTCGATGTACTTAATCGCACTGTTTTGCTTGAAAAATTGTGAGCGCTTGGAGTGCGAGGTGTAACACATGAGTTGCTCTCTTTTTAATAATAATAATAATAATAATAATAATAATAATAGTCATATATTACCCAACAGGCAAAGCCCAATTACAGGATAATTACAATAAAAGTAAATGTAGGTGTATGTACAACAAAATATAAATAACTAAAGAATAAGCAAGAAAAAAAAAAAAAAAAAAAAAAAAGAAAAAAAAGAAGAAGAGAAAACAAAAAAAATACACATAAACGTAAACCATTATGCATCCACATCGTTGGACCTCACTTCTTCATTACAAATATATCCTCTAGATTACTAGCCAGACGTGATAGGGTATACGTAGGCGCTCTCTTCATAATATTTGTTCTTCCGAAAGGGGTAAGAAATGTGCTATTGTGCCTGGAGTTGATCCGTGGAACCAAAAAAGTCATCCGTGCAAGTAGGTAAGGGCAGTCGATACTGTTGTTCACAAGTTTGCGCAAAAATCGTGTGCAGATGGTATCTCTTCTTTCAGCCAAGGACGACATTTGGTGACGCTCCAACAATTCTTCCTGAGCAATACCTCTTTCAGGATAAACACCATCAGCTTTATATGAAAGGAATTTAAAAAATTTCCGATGAATGCGGTCCAACATTAATGAATCACATGCATAGATCGTATACCAAATTAAGGATGCATATTCCAGCTTACTCAATACAAAAGAGTAGTACAGTGACTTTAACAAAGACATGTCCCTGAAGTATTTTGAGACTCGCATAATAAACCCCAGCGACTTAAATACCTCCGCACAAATATTTTCAATATGAAATTTGAAAGTAAGGCCAGCATCATAAATAACTCCTAGATCTTTATATTCTGTTTTAGCAGAAAGTGGATTTCCGATAATAATGTAAGATGAGGTAACTGAAGAAATCGAGCGAGTATAACTAACCACACAACACTTTTCAGTATTTAGCTTAAGCTTAAAGTTTTGACACCATGCAGTCATCATATCTAGATTATGCTTTTCTCGGTGATGGTGGAGCTTATATCCGAGATCGTAGCTCGACTAATTATGGGTGCTTCTTAGAGCTCAGTTTTGGACCCTACCATGTTTACGGTCTTCATAAATTGTAGTGGGACTCCAGTGGAATGATACACTTCCGACTTTTGTACTCCAAATTTATTGCTAGCTGTACCTTACTGAACTCACTTTTATTTAAAACATAAAAAGAATGAACAGAGATTCTCAGAGAGAGAGAGAGAATGAAGAGAGAGTTACAACGACTTAAGGCTATGATGGTTGCTATCAGCTTTCACTCTTACTCAATTGATGCTATATTATTCTAATACTCAAACCGACTATTTATGTCTACCCTTAGACAACATTGTTTATATTAAGCCACGCATAAATCAATCAATTTAGACATGAGTCAGCGTAATACTAATATACTAATGAAATTAAAATTGGTATATAACAAAATGACATGGGATTGCACGTAGCGGGTGGTTCGCAATCACAGCATGCCGATAACACCAGCCTTGTTCTATTGGACAATTTGCCAGCAGCCAGCTATAACAATGTTGGTGTCACCGATAAAACAGTGGAGTACGATGAATGGACTATTGAGCGGCGATAAAACTGAATTAGTGCGGTTGAGATTGAGCACTGCGCAATCCAATGATAGCATATATGTTCCACTCCTGAAACTTCAGCATACAGAATTTTTGGCTTAATTGTATATCCCTATTTGAGATATGAAGACCATTGTGCTGCTTTGGTGACTAAATTATGTTCCGTAGTGTATGCCTTACCTTTACTTCGCTTATGTAGTCACACCCTTGGTATGACAATGACCACGAGATCTGTAATTTACAGCATACCATTTCATCACTATATTAGAATGGTCCAAAATAATGCTCAATTATTTGTTACAACAGATTACCAAGAACCGATGACACGTAGAACGCAAATGAGTATATGTCCATATGACCATCCGTCCATCATAATCAAATTTTGCCAAGTCCTTTTTTCTTTACACGTTTATACGTTCTACCTATACATTCATTTATTCACATATATATTTTACTTAACATCTAATGTTTTTATTTATACAATATACAATAATTATTAATCTATCATGTATATTGCAACTCTTTGCATCCTTTGCATTTTAATTCCGAATCAATTGTATACATTGTTTTGAAATAAAGAGTTATCGAGAGTACTACATATTGAAACAGACACTGTCCGAAGCTGGTTAATCCACTTTAAAACTTTCTTACCTTTATGTCACGTCTTTTATACCATCTCGTGCGGCTTGGAAGAAAACCACACTCGCTTCGCTCATATACAGTCTCTCTGTGTTTACGGCATTTTGGTTTGCGTAATTTAATTTTTGCCGGAGAGTTCTGATTTGATCGGACCGGCGAGAAAACAACGGAAGGAATTTTATTAAGTTGCTTTGTAAAACATTCATCTCAGGAAGAATGATGGGGCTGACCCACTGTGCTTCGGAAAATTACAACTTTTCTTTTTAATTTCATCTCTTTGATGTTACACTTACGAATATTTTTACGGAAAATTTTTGTACTATGTCGAGAAAAAATCTGCAGAATGCCTGCCACATTACTCGCATCCTGAACATATGCAAACGCAAAAGATAAGCTTTTAAATTTGGGAAATATGTGTTTACATTCGATTGAGATTTTTTTTGTCTTTGGCTAAAAGTGTAAGCCACAATAGAAATGAATTATGTAGGAACTTTAATGCATTGTTCTAGTGTGACTCTGACAGCACTAATTTAACGCAGTTAAATAATAAAAGCCATTTACATAAACTGGCTTTAAGTTATGTTGGTGTTATCGTGCAACATTGCCGAAACGAAAATCGATATTTTACATAGTCGTGTAACGTCTACAAACCGCGGAAGTTTCATAACATTTCCTTGTGGGTCATAGAATCACATAAATACCAGGAGGTGACAATTAAGTAATTGAATATATGTAAATTTTACTTCTAATAGTTGATGGCTTACTTACATAGCACATGTCTAGAAAATTACGCTTAAAGCTATTGTTTTTCAGCATTCAGGACTTTGAGATCGTCAAAATTAAAAGAGTGACCTGCTTCATTACTATGGACGCTCTATACAGTGTTGTGGTAGATTGCTTTCGTGAGCAATTATACAGTTTCTTAATTTTTGAGAAGTTATCCTGTCTAGCGCTGATTGCGTTCTTTACTCTGAATGTGGTAGATAACATTGTTCTTGTCCAGTGTTTATCCCATCCACTATTTTAGAGAGAAAAGAATTCACCGTCTTTTCTGGGTAGAGGAACTACTTCCAAATTATATTGTTTGAATCATCGTGAAAGTTTATCGGACAGGCTAGCGATACATCGAAGTTCTCTAAATTGTGGAATTGGAATTAATAAAGGGGGTGGATACGAAACAATCAGTAGTTAAGTTGTTGGTGGGTGACGAAAATTGAATTTTATTTATTATTGGCCTAAGAATTCGCTCTCAAGTTCTTTTGAATAAATTGAAACAATTTTTTGTTTTAAATTAAATCTTTAGAACTCTTGCCCTCAATGCTTGAATCAAAATGATTTTATATTTTGACGGATGGTTTGAAGGAAAATGCATGTTTTAGTTAATTTGTTTTCGATACCAATCAAGTTTAATGATGCTGGTAAATAGGGATTACATAAACTGGAAATGTAGATCTCTTTACCTGTTCAATTCATTGAGTACATAACATTGGCGCAAAATTTTCTAGCTTAGTACTATGCTCTTCTCTATTTGAAAACCTTTCTGTTATTTTTTGTGATTATTTCAAATGTTAAATTTTCTGAAGGTCGCTGCAGCTTCTATCACATTTTTGATCAAATAGTAGCAGTCAATCAAATCTTACGAGGTTAAAGAGTACGCACTGAATTAACCTTTATTTCATCATAGGATCTACCTCACAATCAGTTGAAAAAAAAATGGATTACCAACTGCTGCGTTACCATCAACCTTAATTTAATATACTGTTCTGCGTTCCTCTGTGGAAGTGTAAGTACCGATACTAGTTACAGAGCTATCGTATCCAATCTTACTTATGGGGGTACAATACAAGATAATCTAGAATGATTAATTAGTTTCGTCGGCTGCCGCTGAATCCGACTATTTCTTACGTATCGCACAAACACGGATCTGTGAACCTAACAAATTATTACGTCTCAGTTATCCATTTAACCATATCGGCGATAAATCTGCGATCGCCTTATTACCGTCCCGTCGCATTTTCTTCAAAGCTGATCCGGTGATTTAAACGCGGCTGATGGTATTTTCTATTTGGCTTCAAAATAAATCCAAGATAAATATCGACAAGTTGGAGATTTAGTCGATGTAAAATATGTAGCACGGGTATTTGTGAGTCGGTACATTTGGTGGAAACTTCTCCTGCGGTATCTATCTATGACGTTTGGTAACTGAGAGTAACGACCAAGTGATTTAATATACTTTTCTGAAACTAGCATAATCTAGAGCCGAAGGGAATAATATATTACCTCAATCTATCAAATCTGCACTCACTTCTTTTCCTTCCTTTTATTATTCATTACATTGTAAGCAATATGTATTTCTAATAGAGTAAGTATACAATATATTAATGTCGTTGACTCGGAGTGAGTATGAAATTGAAAAAAGGTATAGTTGAGTGTAGGCTTTCACGACCGTAATCCATAGTAGAAATGTCTTTCGGGTGATGTCTAAAGACTTTAGAAATCTTCTGAAGAAGCTGACGGCATGGTCAGCGAAACGTCAAGTAAAATATTAACTACGCGACATCACCCGAAAGACATTTCTACTATTGAAAAAAGGTACTTTCCGCATAATTCTTTTATTTTGTAATTTAAGCGACGACCGGTTTTGTGTGGTGATCTCACATCAGGAGGCCTTAATTTTTATTGTATTTTTAACGTGTTTCTCTTGTCCACTTTTTTTAATTTGTCTAAGTATTGTTTTATTTTCTTCCTGACACATTTTGGCTGGACCTCTCGAATGTACATCTGCGTGTTGGTGATGCAACTTGCAGTTTTATTTTTAAATAAATAATAGTAAATAATTAAAGACGATATTATTATAAATAAAATAAAATAATTTTATTAATAAGTAGCATCTTAATTTAATCAGACAAAACCTGTCGGCGGTTAATTACAAAATACAAAATTTTGTGAAAACCACCCCTTCATGATTTCATTATAGTGCTTGATAACATTTTTGCAATAATTTGAACATTTGATATACAATGATGTCTTAAAGCATCCTCCGTACGTACTAACTTTCCAGCTACAGAAGCTAACGTGTTACTCGATCTCTACTTTTAGCGTTGTCAACTGTTAAATTACATTTTCGGAGTTATTGAAACTGACCCCAACTTTCTGGGGAAAAGACCCAAATTGTTTCTTGGAACACCAGGTTGATCCAAACAGCTCGTAATAATAACAACTACCGAAAGCGCAAATTATTCTTGTTATTTCTTATTATATTCTGCATTTTTAATAAATTTTATTGCGAATAATTAGTTATGGTAGGTTTATTTAAATATATCAGTTTTTTTTTAAATAATATGATTATTTTTCAGTTTTTTATGTTGATTTTAGAATGGCATGGCATGGACCATGTCAAGAACCTTCGGTGAATTTGGCAACAATTACTACGAACTGGAACATAATAAATGTATAGCCCTGTATAACCAGAAATATTATATATACGTTATCTGTCTAAGACCGATAAATTCAAAAGAATTTGTCACTATACGTGCATTCCAGAAAATATTCCAACTTTATTCTTTCGCGGTAATCTTTATAACGCTGGTAACAATCCTCGTAAAGTCTAATTCACCACATACTTGAGATTCTTAGCGCCGATGCTTCTGTTTACCACTATTCTTGTTCGTAGAATACTTCGGGAGAAATTTTGAAGCATGATTTGTTTCGCATTGTATGTAAAGTTGATGGAGAATCGATGTGCACTCTTTCCGTCTGTCAACTATGCTCGCAAAATGAATGGATCCTTAACAAAATCGAATCACTTATTGTTCTGACGCGTATACAATACCGGTGTTTCGGCGAACTTCGGCGAAAAGTTCTAAAGGAAATTCGTTCAACGATAGCCTTTGTAAATCGATTGTCGCATACCTTGATACGTTTCTCTTCATGTGTGGTAGGTAAGATACGATTACGGTTCCAACTTGAAAAGGAGAATTACTCATATATTACCGACGTCCTTTTATTACCCTCCGTTGGTGGAATTGCGTTCTGTTTCTCCACGTTTTCGTTTTTGATAAAAATAATAGAACGTTTTGACTTCGCTTAGGACTTTGGCAACAAAGAGCGTAATTTTGCGCATAATGGAAAACTGACGAAAGATGATATCCGAAGTTTAGAAAACTGTATATACCGGATGAATAATTTCAGTTGATAATGCAGAATATTCCACGGAGAGTTTTAGAAGAAAATATTTGAAAGGTACCTCAAGGTGGTTTAAATGCCAATTTATTTGTATACAATATACAACAGCAGGGCATTCTCAATTATATCTCTGAAGCGATTTTCAAGCACAGTTTCCAATTTCGTGATCTCACAAATTTTTCTTTTGCATTTGTAATGTGTAATGTTGATTGTGTTTTTTGCGCAAAATATTGAAAATGTACAAAATCGTTTTCTGCGGCGAAACACAAATGGAAAACTCTTATTTTTAGAAGTAGCATAATGAAAGTGATGCAGGAACGCAACTAAAGCATTGATTGTATCCTATTCTATGACATTTTACACCACGAATAACGGAACAAATTTTTTAACAAATAAGACGATTATCTAACGAACGATAATTAATTTACGAAATTATTCGGAGACACAAATTAGAAAAGCTGGTCGTAATTGCATTGTCTGTCGACGTTTCGCCCTTATTTGCATGGAGATAATACTTTGGATTTAGAAACTTCTTTGTACTGGTTACATATATAATATTATTTTATAATATTAGTGGATTCAATTATTATTGCTAGTAGTGTGCACCTTTTAAAAAACGACTTAGCAAGGATGGGCAAGGTAGGGGAAATTATTACTTCTTTGAAGCGCCTAGAGCTTATTTGTCACATGAGAAGGGCTACTAGCTTCCCCAAGAGTCGACAAAACATCTGTCCTCTATGTTGTCCATCACAGCTCCTCTTCCACCTAATTGCTAACTAAATCGATTAGGTTAGCAACTAACGCCTTATTACGAAAAGTATGCACTAGTTAATAACAAAAAAAAATGCTAAAATAGCTTCCTCATGGTATTGATGGAATCGTTTACGACAAAAGCAATACAAGGAGAGAAAAGCACACTGCCTACGGATATGTTTCCGTCTACCCAGCGTTATCAGCATAGCTCCGCGAGTGTTTTCACTCCACCTTGTGTCACTGTTTGCCTAACAGTTAATATCATCAATACTCGAAACGATCTTTTGACGCCCTCTGGTGCCCAGAAACATACGCCTACCGTTTAGAAAGCACACACATAAACCATGTTACTGTTCCCTGTGTTATTTTTCTTTTGTTTTAGTGTGGTGACAGACCAACAGGGTGCATAAGCTTTTAAAGATTGTCATAACCTCAGGAGCCTTTCTAGTGTGCAAATTATGTGTGTAAACTGTTCTACACCTTTGTTAGTATCACCGCTTATACGTAAGGGGTGAAGCGCAGTTAATTGTACACCAACTGCGAATGGTGACTCGAGAGTATACTGGATCCACTAAAAACATTTTTTGGTTCTAGCAGGACTAGAACACATAGCGTCTAAGTGCCCAGTCAACCGCAGGTCCTCTTACCACTGGACTAGACAGCCGTTTGTTATTTATTTGCGACTTTTATTTTTTATTATTTTTGTGGTTATTGTTTCTAGGCATTTTGTGAAGTGTTCTGAGTAGTTAATAATATTAAACAAAACTAATATTGAGTACTGCTTCAACATTATTACTGAAGAAAATATACAACACGTGAAATGTTATTCCTGAGCAACGAAGTAGTATTTAGGACTATGCTTTACACCATTTTAGCTCAATCGCGATGGTTTTTTTTTAATAATGTACTATTACCGCTTGAAGTTGTTATACATTCGTAATTTGCGTAAGAAAAGTTGAATTACTTATTTTTATTTTTTATTTTGCTTTTTAACTCAATTCAATAAACTCAATCACACGATAAAGGTTTACAAAATACTGTGTTGTTGCTATTGTTCACCAGACTTTCCATTTTGAAAGAAGCACTTTTTTATATTAAGCTAAATATAGATTAGATTATATTAGTTAAGCTAAGCGAACAGTTCAAGCGATATAGAATACGCAATGGTGTCGTTTGCACGTGGAACTGAAGATAGTAATGACATCTAAAGATACACCTCATTAAATAATCATTCTCTTATTCACATATTTCCTCACAGTCTAAGTAGTATTAACTTTATAAGGTGTCACTGTCGTGCGGCAACTTTTACTCAGCTCATTCATTTTATTTTCAAGTAGTGGCATTAGGTCTTGATATACTATTTGTGGCATACATAGATCGAATAAGCCAGTCGTGTAATAGATGTCTGTATACCTAAGCGCTAATATTATTCCATCCACATCTAGAGAAAACCTGTTTTACGTAGATATAGAACTTGATGTGCAATTATTCTAACGGTTTAAACTGCAGGCTGCATTACCTTCCTCCTGTATCCAACATATTTCAAGGCGCCAGTCAAGTAATAAGTATTTTATATTCACCTAAGCAGATCAGATAGGCCAATCTCTAAACAGAATACCTAACTGTATTAGTTGAATTTAAAAGAGATAAATACATACGCTGATAGTGTTGGGCGTTGGATTAGCGTATAGGTATCTGTATCTCTTCTAAGTATGTGTTTGTGAAGGAAAAACGTGACCTTAAGCAATCGTTTTTTAAAAAATTTAATTGCCCTCGGACGAGAAAATGACAAGTGGTATTCGTGTAGGTGTAGAATAAGAATTATACGATTGTTGACGTAATAGACCCAGAGTTAACGCTCTAACTGGCCAGATTGTAATGCGTAAACCTTGTTGGGTTTGATGTTATTTGTTGATATAGGAATGAATTAAATGCTATTATGTAAATGTATAGCGAACCTGCTCTATGGGTATATGAAGCTACATATATGGGATGAAAAATGTTTAACATGTCATTTTTAAGTGTTAATAATCTGTAGTTTTGAGAAAGTCTTTATGTTGTCGCATATGGATTTTTATAAAAGTATCTTCAATTGGTTATTTGCATGTTGTATGCAAGATAATAAAGGTAATAATTATAAGTTAGTCGAAGGTAATTTCAAGGATGTATCTTGTATGAAAAGGTATGAAGAATAAAGTTTGGGCAATACGCTTAGTTAAAAATATTTCTATATAATCAATTATAAAGCTAAGAGATATCTTCCAATGCGCAACAAGTTTCTTCATAAATAATGCTGTTGGTGCCCTTGGTGCGATGCCACTAGTGGAAGCCTCCTACCCTCGCAGAACGTGAGGCATTCCTAAATTGCTCACTTCTGCAAAGGTCGATGCAGCTATTAATTTAGAAATTTCAAGTAATTAGAAAATCTTTAAATAAAAATGTTAGCTCCATCTTCGTGTATATACAATTTCAAGTACAGCTACCGCTTCCCGAAGATGCACTGATGAGTCGTATCACAACGACAAAACGCGCGTCTGAGCTTGGTGGATTTTGGTATATTGTGTCATTATTCTTATTATGAAATACTAAAAAAATACTCTGGGGAAATTTGGCTAAGAGAGACTATTAAGTTTCAAAACCAGTACTCTAAAGAAGAACTATAACTGTGGAAAGGAAATAGATTTTAAAATACAAGAAGATGCAACGCCGAATTAATCTTCATTCTGATTGCGCGAAAATAAACATATTAATATGTCCTTTCGTTCGACCACAAAATTAACCGCAGTTGATAATCGACAAACAGACTGAATGGCAAACAATCGAACATTTTTGGGAATATTTGTATCTAGCGCCGACATCTCTTAATTTTACAGATCTTTTTGGGAACGTGGGAGGATGCGAGAGCCAAGTTTCTGGTGTTTTTTTTCTATTAAGTAAATAAATATTATTTCGATGCATGTTAAGGTCAATAGGATCGGAGGTCCTTGCAATAGCAATACTTATTTTCAAAAAGTTCCCCAGAGAGAAGAAAATCATCAGCATTGGATAGATTCTTTAATAAACAGCCAAAGCACATTTGTTTGATGTATAGGTGTTTTCTTTTCCAGTTTTAGAGCATCCAAATAGATTGATTAGTCTCATGCAGAAATTTATGATAAATCGATGACTGATTGACGAACATAGTCTTGAAATAGATTATGTTCGTTAACTGGTCATCCACTGTATATGGATTATTAAAAATAGCTTCAGTTCATAATTGTAGAATTCAATCAAACCTCGCAGGTCGTAGGATTCGTTCTTCATCGCGCTGATCTGACTCGATTTCGATCGCTAATTAATTTAGCAAAAATATCGCTTACAAACGGCCAATGAATGTTATGTGCCCGAAATTGCAAGGAATTATTTACCCGTCGTATAAAAATAATCAAAATCTCTACCAAATGTTGCTAAAAATTTAAGAATGAGTAAGAGGTTAATCTAGTCTTTAATACTGCGTATTCGAAAAAATAAAAACTACTTGAAGCTATATAAAGTAGTAGTTTATTCTATTTGTTTAATTTACAAGGTAGCTTAGATGTATTTGATAAAATGAATTCATATGAAAGAAGTACCACGTATGGTGAGAAACGGATTTTTAACAATTTCAGGGAAATATCGAAACAATTCATTATAGCTGGATTTATATTTCGACAGCCGAGCTATAATTTTCAGCAGTACAACTGAATTGAAGTTATTCCAGTTTTAATCGTCACTCGTAAACATTCACAAGTATCAATCAAAGTAGCTTCCTTCGTTTTTTGCTATTCGTTGTTCGTTTGAGTTGAAAATTGTAACTTCGACTCAAGTGAATAATACAAGGAAGTTACTACAAAGGCTTTAATTGCATGTATTATAAAATTTTTATGTGGTAACATCGGTTACCGACTAAATTTTATTGTTTTTCAATACTCGAGCATTATTAATAAAAAACGACAGGATTCCTATCGGACAAATTTTTTCAGGATATTTAGGAATATCGTTTTCTTTGACTCTTTCAAATCTCCCTAGAACACAAGCACTACACACATCTCTTATCTTGCTAAATTTCTAATTTATAATCTCATACATATTATTGGTTTTTCTTTTTGTTAGGTAGGTGTAAAAAAAATGTCAAGTGAGACACATGGGCGTTTTAAAGTTGAATCAGATAAAATAATCTAATGTGAGTGTCTTTTACTAATAATCCCGTAATGAACGAATATACTTTGTAGGTGAAAACGATGAGGTATTCTGAGTACTGCCTTCTTCTATTACGTAAAGTTTTTTTTTTAATTCTTTATGAATACGCGCTTTAATATGAATACATTAACGATCTTTGATGGTTTAAATTTCAGTGCTTTCGATAGGTAAACATTTCTTAATAATTCGACACTTCTGGTTATACCAATTTGAAATTTCCCAAATCTGTTGGTCGTTTAGCATTAGAAGAATCTGAATAAATTTGTCGAAAATATTATACAGCACGTTCGACAATTACGCTTTAACCTTGAAATGGAAAAAGTGTCAAAACTGCATGTTTTTATATCTTATCAAATTGCTCCTACAAAAATACAAAAAACAAAAATCCTATTCCTTACGCATATAAAATTTATGCCTTTTAAGATATTTATGAAAATGTATATTGTAGTATAAAAAGGACCCACCAATGAATGTACGGTGTAATAATGTAGCGTATTTGGTTTCTTTAAATATCATCTAAATTTGGTACATTTAAGTTTGACCATTAGCAAACAATTCAGCATTAGCAAACATTGATGAAATATTCCATAGTTTTCCCAAATTAAACACTTTCACTTTATATAAGGCCACATGCACTCGTCCATCTGTTAATGATTTTCGAAAAATACAAATTTCAAATATGGTTGGAAATAGCAACATACTTGTTTCCTGAAACAAACCTTAAAATGGAATTAGGAATCTAAAAGTATCATAATAGATGGTGTGTTCCGCTTAAAATAACTAAGTTGACAGCTATTGCTGGTACAACCGGAAGTGTCACTTTATTTAAAGGTGTTTTACATGTAGGCTATAGTACATTACTAAGTTTTTAGAATCTTTCATGTATCGATCGATGCAGTTCTCGATGAGACAGCCTGTATAGACAGCATCTACCTCTATTTTAATGCCAAGATCACTTAGCTTCCCGTAGATCTAACTGAGCAATTTTTAACTGTATAGTAAGGTGGACAAGACATTAAATGCTTTTTAAAATTAAATCAATTATAAATTAATAAATATTAAATAAATTATAAATTAAGTTATAGAATTGAGTTACCATTAATTTCTTCTTTATAATTTACCGTGCCTCAATCTTACACCTAACAGACCTTTTCAACGCATATTCCCTTTCTTTAAAACGCTCTAACTAAATTAGTTTCAATACTCAGAATGACTTTATCTGCACCTAATCTTGTAAAGTAATTTGTTAAGTTGGAACATCTTGTAATTCCAACCGCTAGAGAAACCAAATTTAATTGGTGTAAATTGAATCACTTTGCTTGTATTTTGTACTGTATAAAGGATGGGTGTGCATATAAATAAGTTAAATCAACCGTTTGGCAAAGTCCATTGATTATTATTACATCACAATGTAATGGTTTTGATGATATGTATTTGCAATTTGCAATGTCTGTATTGTCGCTGTTAACAATGCTGTTTATATTTCATGAGCATTTATTAAAACAGAATGCGTGATAGGTAACAAGTATGTTGAAATAGTTTGCCATTATATAGAATGTTCTCAATTCAAAACGAATTTAGGATATTCGATTTTTAGAAACGATTACTAGAGGATGCTATTCATTTGACATATTATTGTTGAAGTAGTGACACCACAGAAATCGGTGGAGTAGTTTGTTTACAGTGCGCATTAGAAAAACAATTTTGTGAAAAAACTTCACGTGAAGATTTTTGTTGGACGAACATAACGCCAATACCCCCAATAGCTTCGTTCAACTTTTGGAATGAACCGGTGTCAGAGTTTCTTTGTGGTCGTGCTTCCGCTAGCGATTAATTTCGTGAAGGTCGACCAAAACTGGTTGTTCTCCCAAGAAACATCGGTGTTGTGCGTAACATGCTTGCAGAGCATCGACATGTGACTTACCGTGAGAGAGAAGCATCCTTAGGAATTTCGGGTCCAGAAATTCGACAGACGAACTTTAGAATCTGTATATAACATCATACGAAAACTGGATATACTCGCACAAGCCGGAAACTAAACATCCTACTATTACTAAAAAAAACAAAACGCTTACTTTGTATCTGTCCACTTGATACAAAGTGATAGTGAAGACCATATTCATAATTTCGTAAAATATTTCCCTGGTATGATGAGTTTTTGGGCGTGAAATGGCAGCCTAACTTTTAAATAAAGCTATTGTAAGAACTTAGCCCGTATTTATTTGATTTGTCGCCTAACGACTTTTTTTGTTCCCAAATGTCAAGCAGAGAATTTGTGGATAGCGATCTTTATCACCTTAAGAAACCATCGAAGCCTTCAAGAAATATGTTTTCGAATCCCCTTCAGAATGGAAGAAATGCTTCGAGAATTGATTCGAACGTATATCGAATATTTAAGGATTAAATGGAAAAACAATACAGCAATTTGCACAATTCTTTCATTATTTTCGTGGTTGCCCTAACACCTAAAACATTTATTGACCATATGTAGCATATCAATAGTTTAGCCGCTATATCAATTTCTGATGGAATTATTTACATTAACTTACAATTATCCAAGTATCTGTAGATAAACAGAGACAAATTTACTTTGGGTTTATTTACGGCGTACGATTTAGCCACATATTTTGCTAAAAATACCAAAATAAGGGTTTTGTATATTTCATAATAATATTGTGTCGGCTTAAAACGTCGCTACTTCTAAAATTTACCTTGACGGAAAAAAGTGAAATGCGAGTACAATCTTGAGGCTTGGAACGGTGGGCCTTCATTCCTTTCTTCAGCAATTCTACACTATATGGACGAAATTTATATTATAAGTTTCGACTCCGTTAATACAGACTAACTGCAAGTTGTAACATATGTATGTATATATAGTGATAATAGGGAAATAAAAAAATAAGACAAATTTCGAAAGCAAGAACTTCACCGCGAAAGCCCGCAACGAAATTGTATACACAACACAACAACTTTACAAATGAGTTTAGTATAATTTTTTGATTCCAATTACATGCAGCCAAGTCACAGGTTTTCATTCAAAAAACTCTCCTCTGTTGATGTCCCTGTGCTCTGGAAATTTTCACTAATCATACCCATTCTTGAGACAGCTGCGGTGGAAGAAATGAAAGATTGTAGGCCTATGAAACAATGCTAATTCGCACGTACCAATTAGAGCCGTAAGCAATTAACTTTGCTTTATGTTACCTAATTTATTTACGTGCATTGAAAATTCTATCCAGTAGCATACTTTCGAGTAACAGTATAGAGTATAGATCTTTAAATATTCATGTACGCAATTATCTGTAATCTATTAAACGTTTACTTTCAGTTGATGCTTACTACGTAGTAGTATAGTTTGATTATAGTTTTCCGATATATTCGTATCGGAAAACTATAATCATCACGTGAATGTAACCAGTATCAGCCTAGCGCTTCGGCATAAATATACCCTTGAAATTGTAATTTCCGCCGTAGCGCATATAACTCACTTCAGCATCAGACAAGGTATGCATATGTACAATTATAAGGACGAAAGCTTTAATTTATATTCAAATCGATGAGTGTCATTACGGTAACTTAGTGAATGTCCAGTACAGAGGAATAATCGTCTCCTTTGAGAACTACTTTTGGTGCATATACAGTGAGGATTGTTCGCGTTTTTAGCAAAACTTTTCAATTTTTTGCGAACTCTTTAATTGTATTTCCTGTGTCACCAGGAATGATACCAATTTTCTCATATTGAATTGTTGTAAATGTTTTCGTTTTTATGCCCAGTTGTCCAGAAAATAGTGCTAATTGTCGCTGTGACGCCAGGTACTTCCAAAAGCCCGTTCGGCAACGTAATCACAAAAATTGCCAATTTGTCATTTATCAACCTTAAAAGCGAAAACTATTCTTGCTATTGGTTCATCCGTTTTTGATTATGTTAATTGCTATTTATTTCTTCACTTTATCGGGATTTGTTAGAATTAATTATTTGTGGCACATTCGTTCAAAATTGTCAGCTTTTATTCGTTACTACGTAAACTATATTCCTATTTTTCAGCTTTTATATTGCTTTTAGGATGACTTCCGCGCGATAATGTTACAATACTAAGTTATCAACAGAATTATCATAAGCGACTATTTCTTGAGTACTGTAAATTCAGAATTTGTGTTAATAACTTAGGTAACATTCATAATTTACCAGCTTGTTCACTTCTGTAGAGATCGATAGA
The DNA here is from genome assembly GCA_902655005.2 of Marronus borbonicus. Classification (NCBI taxonomy): domain Eukaryota; kingdom Metazoa; phylum Arthropoda; class Insecta; order Coleoptera; family Scarabaeidae; genus Marronus; species Marronus borbonicus. The sequence goes on along the minus strand of LR737385.1, from coordinate 15,474,347 downwards.
GCTAATACTTTCGATATTTTCAGTAATTAGAGTACTTTTAATTAAGTACTCTCGCCCGTACATCTTAATATCTATCTCCCGACAGCGATAATCCTGGGGGAACAGCATAGCTTGTCTTCTGTCCATTTCCTTCAGATCCTAAATCTTCAATATTAATGGAATATTTTCATACAAACAGGCGCAGAATAAATTTCATTATAATATCGTAAATTAAATAGCTTTCGTAAAGAAGTTGTTGCGTCCGTTATGAAAAGTTAATATTTGAGAGTTCGCTGTAATGATAGGAGTCATAGAATATCGTATTTAGTCTTTTAGTTGCACTCCTGCGTGGCATCCTTTATGCTATTTTTAGAATAGAAAAATTATACTGAACATTGTAGTTCAAAAGGTATAACATATTCAAATTATTGGTGATCAAACAATCGCTACTGAGAAAAAAGAGCGAAGTGCGCTAGTAGTTTATTACTTTGGTTCATTCGCCCAGGAAAACGTAAATTATAGCATAAGTATTAAGTAGACATCTAGTTTGGTTGTTGAAAAATACGCAGGGTTCGAGTACATAACATAAACATAGTTTATATTGAAACGTTATAATTCCAGGTTAGTTTTCTTTTTCAAATATAATACTCGAAAAATGTCATTATTTCATATATATTTTTTAATTTAATCTGCCGAAAGAGTCTCTAAAAATACTCCCGGGTCTTACGACTGGCAAAATGTTAATTCATTTAGAAAAATCGATTCCATTCGTTTAAAATGTTACAGTATGTCTGTACATAAACATTTTATGCAGACAGCTTCTCAGGAAGGCAGAAAATCAGGGTAGGAAAAGCTAATGGCTTCCTCATATGAAGGTCACATCATAATGTACACATCAACTAGGACGATAAGATTTGGGCGAGGCCCGCTTTCTTAAGTGGCGCAGTAATTAGGCTATAAATAGCGCTTAATAATATATGGTATAGGAGAATGACAGGTAGACTCACCGGCGGAGTCGGAAGTAAATTGCAGAGTTTGTGTGTAGTTATTAAACTTAGGATAAGGTATACGTAGGTAGGTAACATTTCATGAAGTTCATGCATGTACTTACGCGTTACGTCAAATTTTCATTGTCTAATTTTTGGAAAATAAAAAGTGTTCTAGGGTGTAAGTTTAAATTAAGATTATAACATCCGTGTAACATTATTACACTTTCGTTATTTTGTGCGATTTGCAAAACAAGCGGATTACTTGTAAAATCTTCTCCAAACATAAAATGGAAACAACAAAGTTTTTGAAGTAATGTTTACTCTTCCACACAACAGACGAAGTCTTTTAAAAACTTTCTTGTATTGTCTTGACCGACTCTCATCAGTAGAGCGCAACAAGTCAATTGCCTAGCAGTAGCGTTAGTGCGTTGCGTTAACCGAAATAAACATGCGCGTTATTACAATAAGAGAATTTATGTAAACGCAAACATAATATAGTAAACAACTTATCGAATATGCTTAGATGGCTGAAAACAAATCCCGAAGTGAGGCCTTCAACACTTGTATCGTAGCGTACAGTGGTCTCTTTGAGACCCGTCCGTTGCGGGGTATGTCTCTGCTTACACGCAGAAAAAGAAAGTTCTACATCTAGCGATGTAATATTCGCTTACTTAAAGTGGCCTTTGAATTTGTATAATGGATCTTTCGCAACACTATTGTTAAAAAGGTGGCGTAATCTAGAAAAATCGACATTTTTACGTAATATAGTATTAAATTTTTCTCTGAGTGAAACACTTTTTTCGTTAGCAAAAATATGTCGCACTGTTTGAACGTGGTTAACAATTTCACGCGAATCCCGTAAGGACAACGAAGTGTTTTATACATACAGTACAATACAGTGTTCCATGACACTACTGTGTGTATATAAATACGATTTAACTAGCATCTTTAAATCGTAGGTATCTGTCCACCTTTTGTTCTTACAGCATTGTCCTTTTTATAATGTCTATATAACAGTGTTATACTTCTTTCCGGTATCTCTAAAGCTATTACCATTTTTTATGTCCTCTACAGTGGCTTGAATCTGATTGGTATCATACTTCTTATGTCTTTTACTGTGAGGGTCAGGTCGGTAAGCTCGTGGCATAGTGTTGCGATTCACCTAACAAAATGATAGTTCTTAATAAAAAATTCTAGCATGCTAATCTGAACGACTTTTTTTATGAAACTTTAGCATAGCAACTTACCTTCACAATGAAGCATTCAAACATTCTATTTCATTGGTGGCGCGTTCGACAGTAGATATACATTTACCAGTACTGAATCTGGTACTGGGACAGATAAATGGTAAGGAATTAGCTGTCGATCCGCCAAAGCATATGCCAGTTTTTTTTTTAAGAGTCGATAATTTACCAACCCAAGGAGGTTTCATTTTTGGGACTCCTCTAATAAAAGTATGTAATCAAACTATATTTGTCGCAAACTAATGTTGAATTACGATAGGGCAGGATTTCAGGGCCGCTCTATTTAAAATTATGAATGAAAGAATAGTATCAGGTAGAGGCGAAACATCCTTACCTAGTTTATGTAATCTGGTTAGTAAATTCAAAAAATTATTATTTTTATCATTTATTTACCGTATTTACTATAAAGCACCCTAAAAATTAACGTAAACATGAATGTAGAACCTGAACATTGAACATAAAACGTAATAATTCTAGTAACATATCAAGAATACAAGTATGTATTAATAAACAAATTCAAATAAACATTAATAAATAATTCGTCTGTTGTATTCAAAGTTTTTGATACATGATGATGATTGAAAAAATATTCAACAATAGGAAAATATGTGAATTAATTACATAATTATTTCAAATATAAATTAAATTGGAATGGATTCTGACAGAAGTTATTTGAAAGAAATTAAATCACTTAATAATGATCCAATGAAGTACATACAATTCATTTCACTACATAGTATTCGTAAAACATAAAAAATAAAACATAATTAAAAGCCATATAGATAAAATGGGTATTTTGTTTAATTATAATAATTAGCTATCAAATAATAAAAAAAAAAAATAATAAAAGTTATTACTGATAAACATTATAATTTTATTCCATACAATGATAAACATTAAATAATGTTCCTAATTACAACGAATTTTAAAATTCAACCAAATAGGTTTATTTTATTTCAATCTTCCAAGTTTCAATATACATAAATTCAAATATAGGCATTCCCGCCATTTTTGATTTATTGTTACAATAAGGCTCACATGTGGTGCTAGTGTTTGTGTTTCTCCCGACAGTATATTAATGTCTGCCGTGGTAGAAACAGACACTTGCTTTTGTATTACATTTTATCTTTTTGTGCTCAGAAAAATTATGGAAAAATACGAGAGATATGTAAAATATAAACTTAAGAAGAGTATCAGCGTCGACATGGAAAGCATCAGTTTTGATAACTTGGTCGCTAGCATTAACGATGGTCCCTTAAATGAAGTGGGAATATTATACTACCGAAGAGATAATTTCATTCATGTATCAAGTTCAGAAACAGTAGGAAATCCTTTTGCTTTGTATTTAAGTATGGCTGGTATAGATATTAGTGTTCAAAACCAAGTGTTAATAACAAACCACAATCAAAATGTGAGAATTCTATTTAAGAACTTTGAAGAACGATTACTTTTCATAAATGAAATTCAAAGGTATGTATTAATAATTATTATACTAGTGCTTAATATCAGCCAGACAAAATTACAGTTGTACAAGTTCAAGTGACAGATCTGATTCAAGTGTAAGCGATGGAGAAGGGTCCGGAGATTCAGGAAATTTACCTGAGTAAAAATAAACAATTTATTGTCTATAAGGAAGTTATTAAAGAAAATCCATAAACTGAAGCTAATTTTTTTTAAATAAATGACTACTATAATTAAAAAAGCTCGTTAATACTTTTAACAGACATCTAAAATTCTTGAAGGTGGTGAAATACATAGTGGTTTTATAAATTTTTTAATCTGCATATTAGTTGCAGCAGCTGGACCAGTATTAGCAAATATTTTAAACAAAGTTGTTGATTTAATAGATGACAAAATAAAAGGCAAAGCATTAACATTAGAAATTCCTGGTCAACCTCCAATTCCTTTAAGGAAAACATTGTCTCAAAAAGACAAAGACACAATAGAAAGCTCTCATGAATATAACTAACAAAGATGATTCAGATTGTGATGATATTCCATTATTGTGTTTCGATAAAACAAAACGAGTCGAAAATATTAATCAAACAGAATATACAAGATCCTCGATTATTTGAAACAATACCATAGACATTTTGTCTCTGACGTTAAATAACATACGTATAATAGTAATAAACACCACCAACCACAATTTACATCATTGGAATTTTGAAATTTATAATTACTATATAACTTTTTGGAATTATAAAGTTTTCTGGTAATGAATTACCAAATGGATCAAAGAAATTTATTAATTTATTAATATTATCTACATACATAGCGACCCAATATGTTCCACTGGATGGTTTTCCTTTTCTTTGTGAACAGAATAGACCATTCTTTTGCCACAACCATGTGCTTTGCTAGTTTCCTCCACTGCCTTGGAAACATTCATATTTTTTACAAAATATGTAAAGCAATTGTAAATCATTTGCTTTTCTTTTGATAGATTGAATAGATTTTGCCCTTCCACCTTCGCTTCTAAGTTACCATACTCCAATTCTACAAATTCTTCTTTTTTGTGTTATATGTAATTACAATAGTTGTTTTTATTGGCAATACTTGCAGTATACAACACTAATAGTGGTAATAGTTTTTATAAAAACTTAACTGTTGTTACAAGTAAGTATGTAATATAAGAAAAACTCAAGTAAAGATAATCGAAATTGACAAATGACAGGACAGGGAATGATACTGACGATACCGATGTTACAATTACCGACGACCACAACAGTGCCCGTCTTAAAAATTGATAGACGCATGCAGACAGGTATAAAATAAAAAAAGGAAGCATGTAGTCCATAAGAGCTAATACTTCCTTTAAAATGTAAACTGAACTATAAGTCTGGAAATTGCCATAAATACGTGTTTTCCCTGTTAGCAAACAGACAAGTTGATGCTTTTCTACGCATTTTCAACATTTTTAATGCTGTCTGTTTTATTCCGACACTTATCAACTCCCCACTGCGATATTACACATACCACACAGCATAGAAGGTCGAGAAGTGCCGACATGTAAGGAAGCAGCTCTGTATCCTCCCAACCTCTCGCGGTTAAACACCACTGGAAGACGAGCGAGAATGTTGCGCTCTACTTTAGCATTATATTATACGTAGAGCTATTTTAGAAAAAAAAAATTGCCATATATGCGTAAGGATCATATTAAATTAAAAAAAAGTTGAGGAATGACTTCTAAGGTTTATAAAGTACAACATACCATACTTTGCATGTCAATAAGTATGGGTAAGCATTATTTAACAATAATAATAATAATAACCTTTATTTTGACTACAACACGTGTACAAAATAGTGTCAGGATAAAGAGAGAGGTCGCAAAGAGAACGATTATATAATTACCAGGTGTACAAGCATGAAATGCGGATTTTTTTTCTAAAAAAACATGTTAAATTCGGAAGAATAATAAAAAGTGCTTTATTCAAAGTATGCTCCATCGCTTGTTATACATTTTCCTCATTTTTCGGGCAATTTGTGAGTTCCACGCCAGTAAAAAACTTCCCCTTTTGCTATCGAACCATTCATCGAGCCATTTCTTCACGTCTTCGTACGAACCAAAGCGCTACTCAGCAAGTGCGTGACATATCGATGCAAACAAGTGGTAATCGGAAGGAGCCAAGTCTGGTGAGTCAACCGCATGGGGTAGAACTTCTCAGCTGAGTGCTTCCAACGTGTCGCGAATCGGTTTTTCCGTATGTGATGGAGCATTGTCATGAAGAAAAATGACTTTGTGTTGCCTCTTTCGGTATTCTGGATAACATTTTCGTTTAGTGTCTGCTCCAAGGTGTAAAGCATGAAGCAGACATGTTATATGCAGCAAATTCGGTTAAACAGCTTTGAATAATAATGATAGCAAGGACTGTGGCGTAAGTATGGTAAACAACACATAAGTATCGGCACCCTCCGCACCACAAGTTTAATTTATTATATAGTAATATAATAAATAGTCCGGGTCGGCCATTACGATGACACCGAATGGCCGAATGGCCGAATGACCGGTGACCGAATGGCTTTGAATAGTTGACCTGTGCGAAGCATAACCGCGGCAGCATCAGAAACCATCATTAACACTTGTTTTGGTAAAATTTCAAAGTTGTCTAGTGTTCTAACTAATACATTATGAACAGCGTCGGCAGTACATCTTTGGTATCTTTTACAGGCTAGCAAATAAGGGCGTGGCGACCCTTTCAAGATCATTGTCCGCGCTACAATCGATTCTACGGAATTTTTGCTAATGTGCAGTTTCTATAGTTAGTCACAACCATTCATTTTTGATTGCGGTTTTCACATAATTACCAATCTTCTCGCGCACTGATGGCAAATACCTACGTAGCGTCTGCAGACTTGGTAGTTCGCACGTTGGATTGTATTTCTTTCAGAACTGACGAAACATTGTTTGTCCGATTTTTGCAAGTGGTATATTGCACGCACTTAATATCAGGTTAAATCAGATAGAAAGTCTTTATACCGTCTCCTTCCGGTTTTTTTAAATTTGTTGCGCTATTTACATGGTTCCTATACATGTATGGTTTCCAACATAATAAATTTTTATTGCAAACTAAACACTTGATTTCTTTACGGAAATATATAATAAGTCTGGAAATTGTTATAAATACGTGTTTACCCTGTTAGCAAACAGACAAGTTGATTAATTTCTACGCATTTTCAAAATTTTTAATGCTCTCCGTTCAATTCCGACACTTATCAACTTCGCATTGCGACATGTATTACACATAACACACAGTATAGAAGGCCGGTAAATTAAATAAAAAGTTGCTCTCTACTCATCAGCCATTGTAACATAATTCTTGTGAACTAAGGCAAAATCCAACGGGAGGAAAGTCTATTTTGTTTTATTGCTTCAGGAATTTTAGGCATAATGTTTCCATATAATAGTGCATGCAGGTGGTAACTAGAAGAACCACTTCCAGGAGATGCCTTCATAAAAATATGGACCCAAGTTAGCCCAAGTAGTTCTATTCATAATTCCACATCATTACATTAATGGGGAAACGTATTTGGAAATTCCTGTTAAATGTTTCACGTGGCCTTGTATCCGTTGTTTGCCAATAATGTGTATTGTGCGTTTTTAATACATACCATCAGTAAAAGAATTGATTTCGTCCAATATTTTATTTAAAAAAATTGGATATTCATGGCATCGCCAGAATGAAGATTGTGAATTTTCTGCAATTTATAGGCTCTCCAATTGCTTTTTTTTAGTCATGTGTACCTTCGTATGCATTGGATTTAATTCCAGCGCAGGTTTTTTAATTCAATTTCTAGAATAAATATTGAAATATGCTAACATATAAACTTCCAAGTTTTCATTTATTTCATGGAGTTCGGGTATCGTCGATAGCGATCCAGTTCTAGGCAATTTATTTTCTAATTTCAAAAAATGCGAGTGGGTTGAATGAAAACGATGCGGATATTGTTGGCGGTATAAATGGGGGGGTTACTATGAATTATTATTTGGTATGTTGATAACTAATGGCTCATCACATCTACGTTTTCATTAATTTAATAATCTCCCATTATTGACACAAATTAATAGTGTATTTAATCACAATCGCACAAATAATAAAAAATAACATAAAATTGTCAAATTTTGTGCACAAGGCCACTTTTTATTTTTATATAAAACATTTTTCTTTTTTCTGAATATTTCAAAAACTGTGAAGTTTAGAAACCTTGACTTTTTTAAAACAAAAATTATATTCTATTAACTGTTGTAAAAATATGCACGATGTACTATTTAAGAATGTATAACATTATTTCGTTAAAAGTTAACTTTTTTACCAGAATTGCGCAGATTTAGGTAGCTTAAACTACGAAGAAAAACGTTTTTTTTCTATTTTTATCTACACTCTGTATGTTTCACAATAAATTTGTTGGTAAATATACGCAAGTAAGAAATATTATGCCATTGATTTTTTTTGCACTCAGAAGGATAGACAATGGAACTTTGATAATAAAAGTGCAAAACCTTTAACACAATGACAATAAGCCTTATTGCCTTTCAATATCTCGTAAGTGTTTTTTAATGTACATACAAAAAGGTCGTATCTGGTATTTCCTGCTTTTAGAATGTAGCAATTTTTTTCCTGTAGATGGCGAGCAGCTCTTGATCAAAATCATCAGTCAAAGTGTTATCCACTCTCGCAAATATTTCCAAGAGTTTTAGGCGATAGCTATTGTTAAGATTTGCTTCTCTGACTGTTGCGCTTTTGATTATCTGTTAATTTTCTAGGGCACAATTCGTTTTATACGTTTTTTAGCGCTGAAAAGCCGCATACTTTCGTTTTACATTTCATTGCAGTGCCCTTTTCGATCCAAAACTAAATCAATACTTTTTTAACCAAGATCCTTTCACACATGTTGCAAGAGCCCGAATTTTAAATCTTCAGATTGGGTTTTAATTGCTGTATGTGAGAGTGCGGTACGACTGTCAAATCATTATGAATTTAATTCCAATTTAATCTACAATTGACTATCCACTATATGACACATTGCACGGAACAAAAAAAACGTTTGTCGATCAAAGAATATGCTATTAGTGTCGATAGCTAATCGACAATTTTCTTCACAATTTATCTTAAACAACCACCGATATCTAAAGTAAAAAGAGGAAGGTAGAGAATATCGCATCTGATGCGGACGCAGGAATTTGGTTAATTGCCTAATTTCCGAATATTTATATGCAACGCGGTTGAATCTCTAGGGTAATTTGCACTTGCAAACTTAGTTTGTTTGCGAATCTACAACTGCAACAATTAAATTAGAAGATAAATTGATAAAGTAATTAAAACCATAACGGATAAATTCGTGCAATTTCATACAACGTTATTATGGAATTGAAGAAATATGTTGTGATAATGTAATTTTCGGTAAAGTTTAGTGGTATTACACATACAGTGCATACTTTCCCAAATTCGAGTTTGAAGCGTAATTGGGAACTAACATTTATTTTATTCGGATGTTTGTTAATTTTACTATCAAACATTTGCCGTAACTTTAAAGTCGACTTTTTGTGTGCGCATTAACTTGTTATGGAAATTAAATTCCTAAACCAAACAAATAATTTCTTAACCGTTTAAGCTGCATAGCTTCAAATGTGACTATTTTTCCTATTTTTGGGAGTTAATTATGAACCTTTCGTATCCCCATCTTGTCATTTATGAAGCTACTAAAGAATGATCATTGGAAAGTGAAAATATTTAATACACGAGCTGTCGACAAAACTCAGAACATTCTGGTATTACACTATGTTTGAATGTTAATGTAATGTATGAATACATTCTATAGAAAAAAATGTAGTTACAGGTTTTAAAATACCAGCGGATTAATAAATGTATTTTATAGTTCTTTGTAAAAATTTTGTTTGTTTTACATTTAATCATAAACTTCCACAAATTTTCTGGGAAGAGGTATTTTGTATGAATATAATGGAGATGTTGCAATTCGACATGACGTCAACCAGCGGCGTGAAGTCGATCGGACAGAGTGAACTCGATCAAACAGGGTTTTCACATTTACTAAATGTGTATGGTAATGTACATCTCTGTATGTCTGTTAAGTTGGCATAGCCACTTCATAAGCCGCAACAACGCGCGTGGCCAATTCGTATACGTCTCTCTACCGTCGAGGGTGTTTTTAAAATATTGTGTAAGTTTCTGGTCATCAAAAGTAATCCGAAATTTTCTCATTTGCGTGTCTCGTCAGACCGCACCCCTGAGCAAATTCAAATTTATAAAGTTATTAAAGCCGAGTTGACCGATAGAGTTGCTCGTGGGGAGATCAATTTAAAAATTAAATGTCGAAATGGCACTCTAGTTTGTACAGTACAAAACTAGATCTAACCTTGATTATCCGCTGTGGTTTTCATCTGTGGTCATCATTTACATTAAAACAAAAAACTACTACCATTCACGATGGAAAAGGACTAAAAACATAGTTTTTCTTAACGAATTCAAAAGACTTCAAAAGCCTGATCAAGGTTAATCTACAAGCTAGTTATTCTCAATATCTACGAAAAAAGGAGGGTTCTATAATATAGTCTCCATCCGAACTGTGGAATTTCCTTCGTGTCAAACGATCGACACGAATACTAGCCAACCTTTATAGTGATGTTGGCCATGACTTTGTTCATTCCAGCGATGTGGTAAATGAATTTGCCACGATTTTTTCTTCTACAGATTAATCTTCTAATTCCACCTCCACATTTATTGAACTAGAATATAACTCACTATCACGTTCTATTTCATCAGTAAATGTGGATGAATTGGTTAAAATAATGGCTACTCTAATTATCAAACGCACTGCAAACGATTTCTTGGTTCGTGACTGTAGATACGTATTTGCCTTCCCTCTTCGAATTATTATCAACCTATATATATATATATATATATATATCAATTAGTGTGTTTCCAGATAGAAGGAAAAGAGTCAGGATTGTTCCGGTTCATAAAAAGGGCGATAGTACACTATTATCCAATTATAGACCAATATCTGCAATATCAAACTTTCCAAAAGTCTATGAAAAATATACACAGGCATTTATGCCAGCACTCAATCATTGGTTTCTATCAGACGGCATGGACATAGGAGCACCGAAGATGAATCAAGATGAAGATGTCCGAAAGGGGCCGTCGCTGATGAAATGACCACCAATATTCATAATCTCGTTTTAAATGATCGTCGATTAAAGATACGCATGATAGCCGACACTGTTAACATATTAAAAGAATGTGTTGGTCATTCTACATGAAGACTTGCATATGAGAAAACTATCAGTAAGATGGGTGCTAACTAAGGACCAGAAACGAATTCCAACTGAATTACACCAGTTTAACCATTTCTGAGTATTGTTTGAACCTTTTTAAGCGTCGATTTATTACTGTTGACGAGTTCTGGATGCACCACTACACATCCGAAACGAATATTCAATTAAAACAATGGGTAGAAGCCGGTTGCAGTGGACCGAAGAAAGCGAAAGTGGTTCCATCAGCTAACAACGTTATGGTCTATGTTTTGGGGTGCTTGTAGTACTATCTCCGTAAATTATCTTCAAAAGGGCAAAAAAAAACAATCACAGGAGAGCACTACATGTCGCCAAAAATTTGACTAGAAAATGCGTGTTGCTCCGTCACGATAATACTCCGGCTCACTCATCAGCAATTTCAACAGCAAAATTAAAGGAATTGATACGAAATTCTTCATTTCCAAAGAAAAATTGGCTTGCTAGTAAAAGATTTTCTTCAAATGAAGAGATGATTGCAGGAACAAAGGATTGCGTTGACGCTTTTAATTTATCGTATTATAGTGATGGGATTACACGACTTGAATATCGAAAACTGAAAGGAGACTGTATCGAAAACTAAAGCTAAAACACTAAACAAAACTGTCTTCCTCTATATTAGTTACTTCACTTTTCAGACCGCCCTCTTATATATAAATCTTTCTGCGATAAGTTGGTATTTACGTGTCACCGACGTGAAACTCACTAATATGTTCAGAGCGACAATATACAGAAAATTAAATACCCATATGTAGGCTGTATTGTGGTTACCCCAGTTACAGATCGGTGAGCGACTGACCTGGTGATTATAAATTCAGTGCACGCTTTCGGCAGACTTATTATTTAATTTACTTGATTTAATTATCTGGTTTCTCCAATTTACCCCTTTGCGAGATGCTGGACAGAATTTATTAATGAACATGTAAGGCATAATATTTGCGGTTTATTTTATATCACTGCTGCTAGGATACGAGAATAAACACGGGATTCGCTTCAAATTTACACTACTGACAATCTTTAGGCCATTGCTGTAGAGATTTTGAGGGTGTGAATATCGTTGCATGTGTGCATCGTTGCAAGTTGCATGTTTAATCATATTTCTGCTTGTAAATTCTACTTAACATTTGTAATTGTTTTAACATTCAATACATGCTATTTTATTATTGTAAATAGTTTGTATTTGCTATTACAATGTACTCCCATTCCACACTTGAATATGTGACTAGGTCTTGCCTTTTTTGAAATTGAAATTAAATACAGACTTTGAGAGTCTTTTTTTATTTTATCTAATCATTAATTGAACAGATGCAACACTAAGTAAATTTTTTAATTAAATCGATGATAATAGCCGAGCGTTTTATTTAAAGTAAGCAAGCCAACCAGTATAACACGTAATAACGAGCCCATCAAAACACTTAGTTAAGTTAGATTTATTAGCACTAAAAAGCTATGAAATAGGATGAAGCTTATCCATATATTGGAAGTTGCACCCACCAGTGGGGAACTAGTACGCATCACGTTTGTCGATGTGATGAACTTCTTTGATATGAAAAGCAAATTCTTTTAGTTACCTGTTTTTTTTTTGTGAGTTTTCCAAGGTATCCTATTAAATGTTTATATGCTATGTAAAAAATGCAATTTGCAGTCAAACAGGCATTAACCTGTATCCCTTCGTGCAGTATGAATAACAAGAAAACGTCCAACAAGGGATATTGTCATATAAAATTCGTTTGAACTGCGTTATTTTTATCGAATGGCTATTGCCCTAGAAGGCATGCCGAATGAAATTGCGCCGATGGATCGGTTTAGACCTTGGTTCTGAATAGAGAGAACCTTTGTCTACCTTCCTGTCGTAAAATAACGTTACGGAAACGCTCGCTACCGCTTGTTATATGAGTAGACACGGGTGAATGTTCTTTTCTCTTTGTAGAGCGGTCGATACCGTCATTCTCGCTTATACCTACCAATATACATAATCTTATATACCCCAAACTAAATTTCGAAGGATCCTACCTTATTTCAACTACCCCAGTCCCATCCACCGATTAAATGGACGTCGTCATTATGCCGACAATAGGGAATACAATTCAAATTGCGTAATATATAGAAATTGTCCCGACAATAGCAGCGATAGTAGCATGCTTGGTATATTCCGCTGTGTAGTCTTTCGGTAAGCATAACCAAATGATTTTATAGCTTCTACAGAATTCCGTTTCGAATCCTTTAATCGCCAAGTTAGTTTGAGGTTAATATCAATAATCTACGTCCGAATCGAATTGCCGAATTTAATCAATTGTATAAATTGATATGGTAATTAGTTTGTGAGCACTACAGCCAGATCTTAAGATAGAAAATTTATGTACCTATGTTAAATAATTTATGCTGAGAATTTGTAAACTTCGCGAAATATATGAAAATGTGTATGAAGAGGCAACTTACGGAAGATTAGAGCAGAATTGTTGTAAAGTAAACAATTTACTTATAATAATAAAACGTGAAGAAAGGCATATTTGATGAAAGTAAAGTAAAGAATGTTAAAGGTGGTAGGTAAATTACGTTTTTGCAATACCAAAAAGAGAAGCTGGGAATAGTTTAGAGGGGAATTAGAAACCAGGTTTAGGAATAATGACTGAAGCTTCTAGCACAAAATTAAATCTCTAGGTAGAAAAAAAAAGAAATAAGAAACATAAGAGGCAAAGACAACCATCTAAAAGCCAACATATAACATATACATTAAACGTGGAGAGAATTCTATGAGGATTTAGCTTGAAGGTAGAAGGAATAAACTTAGACAACCAAGGGGAAAGTATAGCATACAACGAAGGAACAAATGAAATGGAAGAAATAAATGAAGAAGAAATAGAAAACGCAATTGGAAAGATCAGAATAACAGAATTGGAAATGATCAAATACCAAGGCCAGGACAGAAAAACATGGTTATTAGAAAAACTCAACGAAGTTTAGAAAACAAACTACATACCGAGAAACTGGGAAGAGAAGTTAATGATACCAGTATAAAAGAAAGGAGAAAATTTTGAATGTGTAGATTATAGAGCTATATGCCTGTTATCAGTGATGTCTTAAATACATTCCAGAATAATAGAAAATAGGATAAAAAAAAGTACATGGACTCTAAATTAGAAGATGAACAAGGAGCTTATAGAAAAGGAAAACAGACAGTGGACAATATATACATAATGGCAAGTCTGATAGAACGGAAAATGGAATAAGGAGACGAAATGTACATTTATAGACCAAAAAGCAACCTTTTACTCAATCAAGAAGAAAACAGTACGAGAAAAATAGAAGTATCACAAAAGCTAATAGAATTATTGAAAAGAGTACATAAGGGAGTAAAAGGAAAGGTGCAAATAAATAGAAAAAGATCAGAATAATGAAATAGGAAAGGGCATAGAACAGGGAGATAGTGTAAGCGTTCTGATGAACTGATCAATAATAAGAAAAAAAACACAAATTACAAGCGGTACCTAGATATGTCAACTTGGAACCTGTACACATAGACGGGCTACTATATGTGACGACTTCATTCAAGAGAATGCAGACAAGAACGAGAATATGGATGGAAAATATTGAAAAACTGAAGATAATTTGAATATCAGGGAATATAGTACCATGGCAATAAACCAAAAAGGAGAGGGGAATGAAAGAATGGAAACACTGACCTACAAAGAACAAATCACTGACATACGAATGTATTGAGTTACTGTTCATTTCAGATGGTTAAATGGAAGAGGAAATAACGAATAGAATGAAGAAAACATGTCAAGTTTAACTCATTAATAGTACCTACACTATTATATGCCGATGAGACATGGATAACGTGTAAGAACACAATAAAGCAAATGAGTAAACTGGCAAGACACCAGGAGATAAGGAAGGAATGTGAATAGAATCCGCAATATACCACGACAATGCTCGAAATAGCAAAAGGAGTCTCTGATAAAAAGAAGAAGAAGAAATGCTGATGAGAACAAACGCAATCCGGTACTGAGTTTGAGCAAAGTCGTCAACTTACTAATACAAAGTTAACTTATTTATTACCACGAAATGGCGTGTGCATAGCGTTTGAGGAAGTGCACATGTAAACGATTCTCACGGGCTTACCATGCTGTATAACAAAACACATCAGAAATTGCCTAGAAACAATAAAAAAGATAAATACAATAATAACAACACAGTGAACAGAAACAGCACCCGCTTTATGTCGCTGCTTTCTAAAGAGATATCTGTCGCTCCGAATGTTATGGTATTAACTGTGAGGCAAACAGGGACGCAAAGTGGACCGAAAATACTCTCGGAACCCCGCTGATGACACCGGGTGAGCAGAAACATGTCTGTGGATAGTGTGTTTTTTCTCTCTTTTCATTGCTTTTGCTGTAAATAATTCCATCCAATTTTAGCGTTATTTTTTTTTGTTAAGCCTATAAGTATTTATACATACTATACTGACGTAAATATTTATTATTAAATATCAAATAATTACAAAAAGGAATACATATTTATAGACATTGTTTTTTTTTGTGTACAGTTTTAATCGTAGAACTTTACAGTAAAACATAACCTAGGTTATAATTATTTTAAAATGATGAACATTGAAATTTATTGATAGATAAATAATGCATCAATTTCATTATTTAATAAAATATTGAAAGTTATATTGTCATTTAATCTGTTATTTCCCGATCAGTTCCCATTCTTCTATCGCACCATTTCTGTATTTCCTTCTCCGTATGCTGTCTGAATGGATTTGAAGACCGTAGCCAAACTCATATTACGTGCACAATTGTATAGTACATTCTCCAACATGTCGAATATAATAACCTTTTGCTGTGCCCCAGGTATGTTGTGATTGAAATGCAGTATGGTGCAAGACACAAGGATTTATGTCCATATTTCTTTGTAAATTAGTCTATTATTGATTTCTTCAAAATGATAAGCAACGATAAAAATAATCTAATTCAGTGCAACCAACCAAAAGATCTGTTATTGAAATTTCTACGTATATAACTTTGCATTCATAGTTACCTGTGCTGCGTTATATTATTTGTTGTGAAGGTTCTGTGACGTGAGTGCTTACGTGTGGCTATGCGTGCTAACGTGGAAATGATTTAATAAACTTTTACCGGTGTTATGTCATGGACAGTGCGGGTGTGATGCATCTCACAACATTTTGCCAACAATATGCCTATTATGCTGTAGCCCACTGACCTTAGCCACTTACCTACCTCACTAATTTCTTTATTTCCAGTATTCCTATTGCGTGTTCCGAGCCATATTACGTTATTGTGTGCTTTAGAAGTTATTGCAGCAACAGACTCAACATTATTGGCCAGTTCAGTCCTGGCATCACTTGCTTGCCGTCAGTAAACGACATGATTCTTTTTGTCTGCGAGGTCGGTTAAATAGTGGCCAGCTGGGGTCAGGGTCCGCCTTAAAAATTGTGGTCTCGGATCCTAGCCGCCTGGATTACTTCCAATAAAGCTCCTCCACATATAGCATCTATCGCTGGCAGTCTCTTATTATGTGAGTAATTTCGGGGGTTTGTTGACGATAAGAAGCGGTAAAATGTTTCCCCAGCGTTACCTTTGGATTGGTTGTGTCTCCCATAGAGGTTCTACGACCTCGCTCTTCTTTGTATGTTGGATGGCAATAGGGTTGCGATAACCAGCGCTACATCTTCGACAAGTGACATAATGGGGAGAAGGTAAAGTATGTCCTGCATTGCCGCTTAATGTTATCAAGTTAAAACTTCCACCACTAAGATATTTTACAACCAATAATACTTAATACCTTAAAACTGTTGAACTGCATGAAATCAGTTACATCAATGATTGTTGTCTACAACCATGTCATACAGAAATTATCTTCTTTTCTGGACAAGGAATTCGGTAAAGTACCTATCAATTTCGATTAAAAATTTCCACACTGGTGTTGTTTCTTACGTATGTATATCTACTGCTTCTTGCATTTGCATTAGAAGCCTTATAAAATTGTTTCACTGTATACGGAGATGCCTTCTTTAAATGTTTCTTATGTAACACTAATCATAGTACCGACTAATATTGAAACGTCCTTTTGCACTACAAATTTGGGAACGTCCAATACGCACAATCGCAAATTATGAAAAAAAAGAGCACTCCAAGCTCTCGATGTTATGTAATAAACTGACTGAGTTAGCGTATTGTTCGACTTGCTTTTTCGATAGCTAGGGGATCACCACGAAGAATTTCCTATTTGAGACCGAGACTTTAGCAAGAAAGTTGAACGGCTTCGGAAATGGGTCGTTCGTGTGAGAGCGAACATTAAGAACACTTAAATGCTGCATTGCGACAATACGTCTTGTTACTCAGCGATTTTAACAAGACGTTTTTGACAAGTAACATCTTTGTGGCTTCACAGCTCCCTATTCATCGCTGCGATTTTGAAAAGTAAATATTCCGAAAATAAATACATTACCCTTATGTTTTCTTAATAAGTATTCTACTTGCCGAGGTACATTTTTAAGATGCCATAAATACCTTCTTATTTACAGTTTGCAGATGTAGACAATAATCTCTTTGATAAAAACAACGTTTGTTGTTTTAGGTTGAATTCCCTAAGATTTAAATTTAATCCTTTGGTAAGTACGCACCATAAATTAAAATCATATCGGGTATGAACAATAAAGTGCAGTGCGACTAGGCTTTCTGTTTTATCATGCTAAAGTGACGACATAACCAAAGCGGCAAGAAGTAGCGCAAAGGAAGGATGTAATAAAATCCATTCTTAACGAAATATTGACGTTGGTGTGAGATGAGCGTGTGGAGAGAGATGAGAATACCGTGCTGGAGAGTTGCCTAACAATGTGCCACTGGGTTTGCATGATGATGCTTGGGAAATGGCGAATTCTAATGTATGAATATGCCGGCGATATTCAACACCATATTGTGCCAACTGACGGGTGCATGCATATTACTACCATATACACTCTATAACATTACGGAACGTGTTCGTGCAGATGGGACTTCTTCGGTCGAAGGTATACACTCACATTAGAAATTTCATTTATATTTATGCTGAAAGATAATTGACTTTACTTCTAGAGTTTTAATAGTTTACTTTTCCTGTTTTTTGATTTCATGCATCTCTTTAATTCTTTAAAGTAATCTACCCCACATTGACGGAAAAATGTTCATTGAAATTACCTGCTAAGCTGAAAAGCAATCGAAAATTAATAGATTACTCTAGAGGAATGCCCACCTAAGTTACAAGAAATTCTTGTCGATAATGGTTTAAATACTAATGCATTCATTTTCTTCTGTCAATGATATTTTACAATGTTCATGGTGGAAACTCGAATATGTAACCATTTTAATGCATTCGATCTTGTAGTAATGCAATTCAGAGACTTTGCTACCATCCAGTTACTAATATTTCTGGGGAAAGAAATATTATATATTAGGCCTATAGGCCGTTCGATAATGAAAAGACACTTTATTAAGAGTGCGAAAAGTTTTATCTACGTTAACTAGGCTTGCCTTCAATTAATTTGATGCACTCTAGTCACCTAGTAATACTGTAATTTGAACAACATCAAATCATTAACTTAGCTTCCACACCGCGGGAAATTCCTGTAACGGCGTAGCAAAGGACCGATTTGCATATTCACGGAGGCATTAAACAGGAATAAATCCGTAAAATCTAATTTTTTATGACGTTTTCACATAATTCGAGCCAAATGTCAAAAATGATATGTTCATTGTTGGTCTGCAAGTCATGTAATGTTGCTGATCTGTTGGCGTAAACAACTTAACCCACTGAAATTCTAGAAATATTAAATCACATGATTGATGAGGATGTTTGACTGGTCCATTTCTGAAAGTTATCGATTTACCGAGCATATGTTGTAATAAGAGAATTGTTTCATGGGCAATGAACAAGTGCCACCTGTCTTACTTCGAGTCACATTAAGCAATAGCGATTCCCATTCACAGAAACGTAAAGACTAGACATTGCTCCAGCATTAAGTATGCACTGATCAGTCAATTTAAAAGTATGTAATGCTTTTTGGTGCATTGATTCTGGCTGATTTTCAAACCAGATACAGATTGCTTATTTGCAAAATTGCTAAGCCGGGCGTGAGTTTCGTCGCTAAACATCGTTTTCTTATGGAATTCAGAATCAAGTTTCTCTGAAGCCCATTTACTGAATTTGAACGAATAATCGTTTGTATAAGTTTTTGAATTAATAAAGCTATTTTGACTGCACGTAAGCTAAGATCTTTTTTGAAAATTCGCCACAAATCGGAGTCGGCAATGTTCAATGTCTGAGATTGCCGAGGAATTGATGCATTTGTATCTTCACGGACACCCTAACGTAAAGCTACGATTATAACGACCAAAAATGGTAGTTAATGCATGTGAAGTAGGCGCCACTGCAACATGAATTTTGATAGAAGGTCTGAATAATTTGTAAACGTTGTGGGTACATAATCGTCCCATTATCAAATGAACACTAACAAGTACACAGTCAAATATCGAAGCAATAAGCTTCGAAAATTTTCAAATGCGTCCTTTCTAACGGAAACCTCATTATATTTAATAATAATCGAAGTCTACATATGATTCGGTGTTTCACAAATCACCAATCTTTCTAAATCCATGCCGCACAGTTTTCAACGAACAGTGCAGTGGCTCTTCTACACCTCCAAAATTCAACAGTTTGCGTTTGACATATATTCGATATCTTCGTTCTTGGTTCAACGCAACACATACATACCAGTTAAATCTTCAAATTGTAATGTAAATGTAAACGAAGGCTGCTCTTGAACGCCTACAATGATATCTCTTAAACCATCGTGTACCTCCTGTTCTTCACGGGTAATAGCTGTAATGGCGATGTCTGCAAGTAGAATGCTGTATCTAACAAATGAAGAATGCCGGCAACGTTGATTCTTACCACGCTAACACCTGCTGTTGTTTCTAAAATATTTTAACTTTTACGGTTACAAATAAGCACTAAACTGTATGCATTTGGAAAGTCAACTAGAGAAGGTTTTCATGTGACGAAGCACGATCAATAAAATGTCGTGATAACATCAAAGTAACCTGGATTAAATATTAATAGCATTTTATAAAAACCATAGAAACTATCAACGCTATCATTTAATATTAGTAAAGCAGTTAAAAGGTTGCCCAAAGTATTTTTTAATAGTTGTCGTAGTTTTAAAAGTGTTAGCGCAGATAGCGAGGGATTATGTTACGTTTAGGGGTACTTTTCGAAAACGAGGAAGACGCCTGAAAAAATCCCCACAAAGTTTCATTTAGGTCAGCGAGTAACACTGTAGGTACTAGCTGTCCTTAGCAAACAATCTGTCGCCTTTTCATAGCTAAAAACACAAAATGATTACGAATAGCTTTATTGATACATATCAAGATATGATAGTTGGCATCACTTTCGGTGTTACCGAAAATGGAATTAAACTGCCAATAACACCAAAAAATAAAAACTAAAAAAAAAAAACTATAAAAACTAAAAATGAATCTAGCTTTTGCCGTTCAACAGTTATAAGTGGGGATGAAGGGGTACTTTGGGACAATCTTTTGGAATCAACAGCCGATCTTCTCTTAGGGTAGACTAAGAATGATAAACAGGTGTTTCCTTCTTTTGACACTTCTTCTCGTCGTGCTTTAAATAAAAATTGCAGGAATGCCGCAATGGTATATAGTCACCGCATATGGTAAACTTCGAGACTATGAGACTGTTTAATTATTTATCTGAATATGCCACGTACTTGTATATTCATAAACCACATGTGTTTATTGTAATAATTGTGTTCTCGTGAAATATGTTCCCTTAGCAAAGTAATTGCGTTTAGTAATTAACTTTTACGTCTACACGTAAAGCGGAAAGGTCAAAAGTACCCTCGGAAAAGGATTAGGATTGTTAATATTTTATTCACCCTTATGAAATTTTGTTGATATTTAAGGTATTTATACCATCTACGTTCGCAGTGCCAAAAGGGTAGGTAAAAACAGTACTACAGACCTTTGTTTTTTTATTATAATTTCATTAGCGTTACGAAGATGAAAGGTTTCTCAGAATAAAAAGTATTGACACCCACAGCATTGAGCCCAAAGATCAAGGAATACTGTTTTACTTTTTATTGCCAAATCTGTCAAGTTTATTAATTTAGGTGAAGCATTATAAACAGAACATTGTATGCGAGTGTAATTTCTCTTCGCGGTTTATTCACCCCAAAAAACCTCTCAAATGTCCTTTGTGACTATTAACAGAACATTGAAATTTTAAGATAAAATAATACGAAAAACTCTGCGTTACTTACATAAAATTGAATTGTCGAGTCAACAAGGTATTGACTATGTGACGTACAATTGTTATGGTGCGCTTTTGAATGTCACATAGTGAATACCTTGTAAGTATTTTAAATTGTTGGTTAGATAATTCAATTTTGTGTAACTAGCGCAAAATCTTGTTGTATTATTTTATCTTCAAATTTCATTGTTTTTTAATAGTTGCCTTGATGAAGCACCTTATACATAAAATTTGGCAAACCAAATAAGAAATTAAACCTAGGCAGCTTTTTATCCTTCTGCGTGTTCATTAGGAGATTTGCAATTGAATATAAACTAAAACATATAACACTAACAACATA
The DNA here is from genome assembly GCA_902655005.2 of Marronus borbonicus. Taxonomy (NCBI): domain Eukaryota; kingdom Metazoa; phylum Arthropoda; class Insecta; order Coleoptera; family Scarabaeidae; genus Marronus; species Marronus borbonicus. The sequence goes on along the minus strand of LR737385.1, from coordinate 15,452,648 downwards.
TTGTCAACCCTTAAGTACAGAAATGTGATGCTAACCCTTCTGAGGAGGAGGCTGTTGACCCGCCGAAGCATACAGGCGCTTCCTACCAACTAACTAGGAACTGCCCCCATTCACTCACTAGAAGGAGACCAGTTGGTCGCCGGCGGGTCCTTCTTCGTCTATGCTCCCCATGTTAGAGAAGTTCCCTTCACAACCTTTGACGGGTAACGGTCTCTCGGAACCCGCCTGATATCTTGCCCGTCAGAGCCTAGGTCGCCCAAGTGCGACAATTACCGACCCCTCGAGTTCTAGGCCGCCGACCACTGGCAATTATCGACTACCTCCAGGCCTTAGGGTCCAGGTAAGGAGCTCCTGGCATTAGGAATTCCCCAACCAACCAGGATACAGTCGGCGCAGCGACACGAAAATAAGATAATAAGATATAAACTTTAAACACTGAAGTAAATATTAACAACACATTGCTTAAGTGCAGTGAGAATTTATCTCTAAATGCTCTAACAAATTTCTGCCTTTTAAATGGTTTCACCAAAATTTATGAAAAGCTAAAGGCGGCAAATGCATCCCTAAAGGAACAGGAAGTTCTGGATGGAAATTGTAACGTCAGTCACGTAGGGACGTGCTAACTATTCGATGGATGTTTTTAGCTTTTAAACGATACCTTTAACGACCAAGAATTATTCACGTAAAGGTGACCTACATTCTTGTTAAGCATGATAATCATGATTAAATAAGAGGCCGCGGAAACAAACGTATAAATTGCTCTTTATTTTTGACAACTTACAGTTTATTAATAGATAATAAATTCGTAGCTGTTTCTTTCCAGCCATCAGAAAATTTAGATGACGATAACATTTCAGCTTGAAAACACTTTACTTTAAAATTCTTTTTACATACATAACGATGATGATTTTGCTCACTCTAACACGTTTGTTATTTTCATTCACTCCTCCAAACTCCAATAAAATATATAAGTTAGCTCTAATTTTGTACATCTATTTGCAGGAGTGAGAAAGATCTCTGCATCAATGCTAGAATTTTTTCCCATGCGATGAAAAATGCTGTTCTTTCGGTGTTACTCTTTTCGCTAGCGGACTAGAACTTATTCAGTTTGGTGTTAAAATCATTGATACATACTGCAATTGTCTAGTTTGATACTAAAATGTTTACGCTGCAGTAGGAAAATTCTTCATTTCAAATTCCATCACGGTATAAAATATTATAAAAATTGTTCATTGCAATGTTCTTTTGTTCTACCAGCGCTGTCTCTTCTTAGAAAGAGAATTCAAATATTTGTATCAGAAGTTGTTTAATTGATGGTTATCAGTGGCAAGCGGAAATGTTGCACGCTCCGGCAGCAAAATGCTACTAGATCTGATAGCAAAATGATGCCCTACTTGGTTCTGAAATTGCTGGCAGTCATAACGAACAATTCGCCGGCAGCGGCAGCTTGAAACTGCTCCTGTATTTCGATCCTTAGCTGTTAATATGATTTTAGCACATTAAATATCAATTTTGTAAAAAACAAAAGTCGAAGCTTCTAGCTTTTCCTAGGAAAATAAGTGTAGGGAGAACGCGTTTTGACGAATGCATGCAAAATTAAAGAATATCAGAATTTCATTCACCTTCGTTACCCTCACCACCTTGCCTTCGAAGTGTAAACACCGATCGCAGCGCTTCTACTGTGAAACAGCCATGTTGCTTTTAGTCAAAAGCTGATATACGATGAAAACGGCATTATCATGGTGGAGAACTTAGTCGTTGCTATGCCACTTTTTTGGGTGTTTCGTTCTTGTATTCTACTTTAGCCACCTTAGGAGGTCACGAAAGAACTGTGACGTCTGACCTGAAAGTACGAACTCTTTCTAGTCAATCATCGAAAAGATAGATCTTTAAAGACTTGATGTTGCTTTTGATTTAACCGGTTTTCTTTGGTCCAGATAGAGGTGGACTTTTTCAGTGTTATTTGATTTCGGGATCATACACATAAACCCAACCCAACTTTGGTTACTTGTGACGACCCTATGAAGAAAACCTAGTCCAATCTTATTGGTTCTGTTCGTTGGTTCTCAATCGGAGCATGACTTTGTGTTTGGCGGAATATTAAATTGACAGCATTACATCCGGATGGGAAAATGCCTTTTGATGAATGGCACGTCACACGGAGGTAATCGATGGTATGTGTGAAAAGTTGCCTGCAGTTAAGGGCTACTTGACACCAGTGTTGAAATTATCTGCACTAGATAGAAGAAGAGAACGTAATTTTGCCGTTGAAATTACGTAATATTTGAGTTGGGAATGAAGTCAATTGAAAGCGATATTAATTAAAGTAAATATGAGAAAAAAATCGATATATGTGCATGTCGAGGGGCTAGGAATTTAAAAAGGGAAAAAACGGCTTTCTAAACTTCCTAGAAATGGTCGTTTGTACCTACTACTAAAAGTTTTTAACACGAAAATATTCACGTAAAGAATATATTACTTCCTTCGAATAAATTTAATGGTCGCAGATGTTGGCTTTTATTGTTGAATATTTGAAAAGTACAAGATCTAGAAACGTCTATTGCCTCTTGAAATATACTGACAAACAAGTAAACGCATTGGAAAATATGTTAGGAATGTTGTACGATAGTTATGCCAAGTATAACAAGCAACACTTCATTTAAAATTTTCACGGTTACTGCTCTTCAAAACGGCAGCCTTGAATTTAGTTCTCTACGTGCAGATTGAAGCATATTCGCGTTCCTACTTTCTGACAAAATAGCAGTTTTTGTGGGTGGGCCCCGCGAGTGCTGTAACAATGCCATGGAATACGGCACACTGTTAAAGCGAGGGGATTACATGTGAAGAATAGGAATGCAATCAGCGATCAGTGAAATCGCGCCAACGATAGGAATTACCTTTTTTCTAAAGGTTATGATCGAAAGTGGACCCGAGTCATCTAAATTTATAATACAGGATTTTCTTTGACACACAATAATCATTACCTTGATAAGCACTATTTTCTGTTAAGCATATATGCTGACACGTTTCATATTCTTAATATATTCAGATTTTAATGAATTTTCGCAAGAACTGCATTTACAACAAATAAGGTGCACATCATTATTCTCTACCATAATTTGCTAATCGTTTCTTTCTTTCAGGTCTTTGGAATTCTGTAATTACGCAGCAAATTTACAATCATCAGAACGGTACGTGCTGCTCGTGTTATTGCTTTCGCTGACGTCCTTTTATATTAACCAGGCGATCTGCCGAGATATATCCAATACCTTTGCAATGAAACGATGACAAGGAGAAAAGGCAGCTCTCGTCGGCAAAAAACAAACATTGTTGTCTAGAGTAATGTAGACGTTGTGTATGACGTGCGGATACTACTTAATCTAAAAAATGTGACGAACCAGCGAACCTATCTGGATGATGGTGATTTACACGTAGTCTATAAATCATTTTCGAAACGCCAAAAATGTTCGCGTTACGACGGCTTGCTGTTTAGTCGAGTCCTTTATTTTTCCTGTGCATTAGCAGATACATATCTGAAACGGAATTTTCTCAATTCAAAATGCCACTCCTCGTGCTTATAAATTTTCATGTTTGAATAAATTATGTTGTTCAATGGAAGAAAGAAGTGGGTGATAAGTTATTGCCTGACATTGACATTTTTATCATATACAGAGTGTGTGAGATATAAAGTTGTACTTATATAGCACGAAATATTTACGTTGTCAGCAATTCGTGTAGAATGTAACTACTACTTAAGTAGCACTTGAGCCTATTTAGATGCTTTATTCTCCGCAGAACTATGAAAATAAAAAAAGTAGATAGTGTAGCAATATTATTAGCAATAACACTGGGTAAAATTATGTAAGAGGTACATACGCATTTACGCACGACGTCTATACGACACCATTAATATGATTTAATGCGAAATACAGGATTAAAAAATACAAAGTACGCATCCTCATGCACGCAACTGTGTATCGTGTTAAGTATTTACGGTTTCTTTCGGAGTCTTTGTGGGATCTACTATTTTTCTTAAATTGAAAAAAGGAATTCTAAATCCGCAGTTGCCGAAATTTTATTGGTTAGGAGGTTCAAATGGCATTATTAAGTATTATGTTGATCTGATTACGAAGAACATTCCAAACAATATTTAATTTCAAACTTTTTCTCGAGGAATTTTGGGAATGTTGTCGTTGCCGGGACAGCTTCGTTCATTTTCTCGATTATTTTTATAATCTCCATCCATAGATTACAGATATCAATTAAGTCAAACGACGCCCTTGATGTAATAGCAGCCATTAGAAGTGCCTTGCGGTTTCCCATACTCCCCCCCAGTCCATAGTATCATCATTGAAAAGTAGTACATTTATCCAAATTTGAAATAATGGAAAAGTTTTCATGTAAAAAAATATATTTTTTTATAATTCACGCTAGTAATTTTGATTTATTCCAGCATCAGTTGTTTAAAGGAGTCTTTTTTTTACGAATACTTATCTTACTAAATGTGTAAGGCAAGGATAAAAACTCAATCTGGAATAAATACACAATAAAAAATCTCAATTTCTACCCAAAGGATGTAAGAGTTATCATTTGTACTAGTCTTATATCCCTAATTCAATATAAACTTTGTCCAATCGTTTCTATTTAATGTGAGCTCCTTCAAGTCTGTCTAGTTGGTGTTCTTTAAAATCTTTACAATTGCATTGTCCGACGTCTTTTTTGCCCTTCCTTTTCCGTTCCTCTACGGCATTTTACTTTCCTAAATTCTTTTTACGGGCACTGTGTTTTTCGTTCTTTGTGGGTGCCCCCGCCATCGAAATTGTCGTTGTTCTATGTATTTTTCCCATGTAAAAAAAAAACTTGGATTGACTAGTGTATCACAATCTTATATTCCACGAAGGATTCCCGAACTAGACATAAAAAAGGAGGAAAAGATTGGAACAACAATAGAAATATATTTTTCAATATAGGCTCCTTACTATTGGGTACAAGTATTACATTATTTCAATAATATCTCTATGATATGTAGCCTATCGATAAACGTTTCAGCGGTATTTCAAAGGGATCATTTGTACGTATATTTCGCCCTTCCCAATTCAACGCTCACCCCGTAAAGGATGTGGTGTTAGGGGTAGCAAAAAAGTGTCGTCCGGATTAGTCTGATAGACTCATGGATGACGTATTTAGAGATATATATTGATTCTTTTTATTCATAATAACATCGAATCGAACATCGTCGAAATCTCAGGGATAGCTTTCACCACCTAAACGCGAGGTTTCGCAGAAGCGGAATGCGGCGTTTTACAACATTCGGCGGTTCCTACAACTATGCTAGGTTTCAATCCAATCGAATGTCACCTTAGAATCTTCCCTTGCAAGTAATAAATTACAAGCTCAAGTAGAGTAAACTTTATATTATTACATTCATTATCGCTCAAAATATAATACAATAAGAATTTTTTGAATTTAAACAACTGCAACCGTTTCAAATAGTCATCTTTTAAACTTTCAGACGTGTGCGACAAAATACGATCTTATGAAACTTTACCCAGTCTACCACTATTTATTTTAAAATGATAGGTTTGTAATCTTTATTATACGTCAATATCAATGAAGCAAAGACTTGTCGAGGCGATAATTTTTAACGCGGTATTAGTCCTCTACTAAAATCCTAACCAAAAAGTTGAAATCTCCCCTCTAAAAGGCTGTAAAATTGGTAATTAGAGATATTTCCGCTAAATTCTAATTAATTTACTAGAACTTCTCTTTTTCAAGTCCTCCTTGCATTACTTCAGACCGTAGGAAAACGAAGATTAAATAAGGAAGGCAAAATCTTTCTCTGGAGTGAATATCTAATTCCATTAAAATTTTAAATTGAACAACACGCTATTGCTTTCGAATTTATTTGCATAATTCATTTTGCTCTAGAATTATACCGACAAAATCTCGCCAAATTTTACTTGGTCAAACAAATTTCGGGGAACAATTTCTTTATTAAAGTTTTAAAGAAAATAGATTAATATATTGCAGTAAATATGTTTTGAGGGATGAAAAGGAACGTATCAAAAAAAAGGATTTGACCCCGACGTGATTTGAACACGCAACCTTCTGATCTGGAGTCAGACGCGCTACCGTTGCGCCACGGAGTCTTGTGTATAATGGCTAACTTTAAAGTAATATTAGATATAGTTTATTAAATTGCATAATTCCATTTAAAAATAATGATAGATTACGAAAGGTGGGCGTATAGTGTGTTCCATATTATTCATTGTTAGTTCAATTTGTTTGTTATAGTTTACTTTTTAAATAATTTAATATGATCTATCACTACAATGTACTTAAAAAAATATTATTAGTACCATTGTATTAAATTTTGGAACATGTAAATATTTCTGTATTTTAATGCATATTTATCTATGAGTGCATATCTATACCAAATATATTCCACTTATAGGGTACTTTATTTGATGCCCTCTCAATTTCGTTTATAGCATTTGGAGTCTGTTCTATTAATATGAAAAATATAATTTTGAACAGTTTTTTAAATTTTAAAACTTGTGTTTTAAATTTGAGGAATCAAAAGGATATATTAAACAGCGACATCTTCCCAAATTAACTAAGTATAAGTAAGTTCATTCATTTATATTTCGTTTCAATCAATTGAGCCATCCGCAGTTACTGACTAGTAATATTATTGTCTTTTTGTCATTCGTTTTATTAATCAGATTAAGTATTATTTTAATTTACTGAAAATTCTCGTAATTCTAGAAAGCTGTGCCATTGTTAAGAATAACTAATTCTTTCGAAAATATGCTTTCAAACCACCGAAAATTCACAAAAATTAGTTTAATTCGTAATATTTGAGTAAAAGAATATTTCTGTTTAATATATAATAAGCATTAAATAAATTTGTTACATAAGCTTCTGTGGTCGTCAGTAACACTATACTCTGGGTTGCAACCGCTTTGTTGTCGTAGTTTATGCTGACGTTTCGTCGTCACTCTTATGGGATATGTTCAGGGCTGTTACTGCACACTGACTGGCTGACTCAGTTGCATCCAAAAGGTCTGACGCAATTCGTCGGTGATGCGCACATAGTTCTACGAGGTGCTAGACGACTCTATAAGAAAAAGTGTTTTAGTTTGTAAGTATGGGAACGCAAACCGGTAGCCCCGGTCCAAGCTTTGAACTAAAAGATGACGAGCCATGCATGAAAGCGAATACGATTATGGACCAAGCTATAAAGGACATATAGAGAAAGATCGACGAAGATTTGGGAATGGATAACGATAGCTTAAGGAGAATAAACAAAAGAGCAGCAGTAGACGACACACAGTCAACTCGGCGGAAAATGTGGAAACATATCGAGGAGCTACAAAAGAGGATCGTCGACAAAAACAACTTTGTACGAAAGGTGTTAGCGGAAATTAAGACGGATCGAGAAGACTTAAGCGGGATGAAACGGCAAATGAAAATGGTATAAGAGCCCGGAGGTCAGAAGATAAACAAGCGGAAGAAGCAGCAAAAAGGCAATGGGGTAAACATGAGGGACGAAGCTTACACTGAAGTGAAAGGGGGAAAAAAGAAGAAGAGGAGGACGATGTTGGGCGTAAAAAAGGGCGAAAGAAAGGAAGAAACGGCAGAAGAGAAGAACACAATCACGAACACCCAGAACGGGGGAGACGAATCGAGTGAAAAGGAAGAGACCAGGGAGCAAAAGGACGAAGAGAAAAACTAGGAAAATGGATCCCTGCCCATAGTTTTAAGAGAGAAGGGGAAATTGGGAATTAGAAAAGAAACTGAAGACAACAAGATCGAAATCACGGGTGCAGGAATACCAAGGAGGACGTGAAAATCTTCACCAGAACATCGGCCAACTTCCGAAGACGACGCAATTTGCTACAAGGAAAAAATGTACTAAGAGCGATTCCGAAAGGGATCGACGTGCCAGAAGTAGAAAACGAGCTGAAAGATAAGGGGATACCCAGTGATATCGGCAATCAGGATGAAATGATTCAAGGAAGAGTTGCCCTTGATTCTGATAAACGTAGAAAAAAGCGAAACCGGTAAAAACATATTCGATATTAAGGACGTGGCGGGAATGCGAATTAAGGCAGAATCAAAACGAGAGCCTACGAATTCCAGCCAGAGCTTCAGGTGCCAAATGTACGGACATGTACAGCAACTTATGGATGCGTGGAATACCAAACCGAAATGCGCAAACTACGGAGGAGTCCACCATGCAGTGAGCAGAGAATGTACGGAATATCCAATAAAGATAAAGGAACACAAAAAAGAGGAAGGAAGGAAGAAAATAGAAGAAACTAAACGAAAAGAGGGCACAGGCTATGCTGATGCGACGAGAAAGGAACTACCGAGGAATGGCCAAAGAAGATTCAACTGATTTGTAGAATTGGCCGAGGAAATCCTACATATGCTACCATCCATCAAAAAGATGATTAATGGATAAACAAATAATTGGGGAACAGAATAGAAAGGACGAGCTAAGAATAGCGAGGTGAAACGCAGATGGGGTAAAAAATGCAACAAAACGTAAAGATATTGCTGTGCCTTCCCCTGGTACGTCAGGTACGTCAGGAATGAGGATATTAAAAGGGAGCTCCAAATGGAAGACTACCGGGAAAGGACGGAACAGCGGAGAGAGAAAGTCATCTGGAGGATGGGAAGCCACCCAGCTCGAGGCATACAAGGGCTGGCGAGATTACAATAAAAAACGAAGAAAGCAGAACACCTGGGTTCCTCTCCAATTAATAAATATGGGGTAGAGAGACCAAAAGGAACTGCATCATTGCTAGAAGGCAGAAAATCCACGAAAGAAAAAAAAAACGTCCGTGATGCGTGGAGGCTCCACCTGCTGACATCACATTTACTGTCACACATTTAGAAAGACGCCTTTAAGCAGTAACGGAAGCTGGTCTCGCTCGGAAATCTCTATGCATTGTACTTAAGATTATCCTTGAAGATATTCGGACCAATCAGTCCTCCTCAAACATTCGTAGAAAAGCAATAGTGAAAATGATTCTTCGAAACTGCATGCGGGTTTTCAGTACGCTATACACGTGTTGTACAAATTAATGATTTTATCTGTGGTGAGGTCGCTCCATTACAGGAAAGATTTGTCTATAGTCGTTGAGTGGATGTGTATGGATGACCTTAAGTGTCTTGTTACTGCTCCGATTCTTCGGAGACTTATTCGCTGGTTCAGATTTACGTCCAATAGAATAGCTTCCTATCTGTGGATAGTTTTGATTTGTAAATTGAAATGGCATTTTTGGATATGCCAATGCATATCCTTTTAAATAGTAAATTATTATTGGTCTATAATTACTAAATGATATATGTACATTGTGTAGATTAGAGTTCAGAAGAAGGATTTGTTTATTTGTAGATTTAGGAGAAAAAGTTGTTTTTTGGTCCTCACTACATTGTTGTCTCGCTTTGTTGAATTGTGTTCGTTCTGCTGTAGTGGATATATATTACTTAGTATTGGTATTCCTCATTGACGACAATGTCATTACATGGGATTATTGTAATTATTACTGATACAGAAATGTCTGATAAGTCATCGGCATTTATTTTTATTCCAAACAGATTATCAATACAAACAAGTTTTACTGCGTTGTTGCATTCTCACAGAGAAACACAGTTAGCATTTTGACCTGCGAAGCACTCAAGGTCTACTTTATGTATTTGGCGGGGGCAAAAACGTGTATGCAATTTCAATTTTCTTCTTTATCGAGAAACTATTAATGTAATTTTCGGCCACAGCAAATGACTTCTACCTTCCATTGCACTTTATTGTGATGAAATCGTTACCTATGTTACATAAATGCGAAACACTGTAATGGCCAAACATTGCTCATTCAGAATTTGGTAGTTTCAGAAAAATCAGATTTGTTAGTCCCCATTAGGATCAGTTATGTAGTAGGTATTGCGATGTGTAACAAAGAAACGTCGATGAATAGTATTTTTGGTCGTAAATCAGCGTGCATTTTTACCAAACCAGTCCATGTGTTAGTTGTGGTTGCAAAAACGTTTGAAATATTTTTCTTTGTTTTCGGTATTACAAGCTTGTATTCTATGTGGTTTAATATGATAGTAATTTGTTCTTCGCGCCTGTACATACACCAGCGCAACTTATTATTAAAATGGCCTAAATTCAACAGCATTATAACAACTAAAACTGAATGACACTTGCCTTCGGCTGGTTTTTTAAACTTCGAACACGTATGACAAAATGCCATCTCAGAAACTCGGTTACTAGTGTACTATTTTACTATCTTATATCATCTTATATCACACAACTTCTCATATCACATAATTCATAATTTTCACCTAAACGTAGCTTTCATTAAACGTTAAAGTATTCAACAAAATTAAATTTTTGAATTAAATTAATTTTAATTTAAAAAAGTTGCGAAAAACATGAAATTATCACACATATAATATAGTTTTAAAATTTCAATTACTATCAAACGAAATAAAGAAAACAGTGCTACAATACCGATGTTACTAGACCAAAACCTTTCAATGTAGATTTACGTTTCCAATGTTAGGTACTGTTCTGGAGGTTTTGTAAAAGCAGGCACACTGAGCAATGAAAGCGCGATAACAATACTTACGTTAATTAAGCGATGTAGATTTCATCCTACGCAAGCAAAGCTCTCTTCACTGCTGTTGATTTTTATCTAATTATTGCTTATTAAACATGTTGGTGTAGGAGATAAGAGTTGGCGTGGAAATGATCTTCTAAGCGGATGCTGCTTTTGAATTCGACCTTTATGTAATCTATACCGGGAAATAGTGTAGATGTGCATTTGAACTAAAAGCTTTATCAGCTTTCATTCACTCTTCCTACCAGCATCTTCGGTATCCTTAACATTGCCAATTAGCAAATTAAGATCTGGAACACACAGAAAATTAGAATTCTCGTTACAACCTCTCCACAATTAAGAACTGACGGTATTTTCGAATATAATTAATTACCCTTTGAGATTTAATGAGGTTCGGTTGCATTCGTAGGATTCTAGTATTCTTATCACCATTGTGTTTTCGTTATACGCGAACAAGAAATTAAATTTATAACCGCAAACATTTCACAGTATTCGCAGTAAACTGTAAAAAATCCTTTAAAATACACTCAGTTTGAAAGAATACTTTACTTTTGAACTAGGTGATTTACTCGTTATTTTGTATGTAACAAGTGTAGCTCCCGTGTTTCATGTAAAATACTATTTCTAAGGAATTTCATATAACCTAACAATTTCAAAATATTATTTACAAATAATCATAATAGGGACTGTGCATTTGCATGGCAAACAACACTAAAGTATCGGCACACTCTGCACCACACAAGTTTGATTAAATAGTCCGGAAGAGCTGTGAGGATGCCGAATCCAAGCATTTTCAACCGTATCACGGTCGCTTGATTTTACCACTTTTCTAATATTCCACAGTTTTAATTTTGCAATTTGGGACAATAACACTACTTCCTCTTTCATATTTTCAAAACTGTGTTCTTCATCATTTGCTACATCTTCCACAAATTGCATTCCATGTGTATCTTCAAACTGCTCAAACTTCAATCATGAACTGCGAACTTTCACAGGGGCCGATGGAGCAAAACTAGTTGAATACGGTGATGCTGATTAGGCTGAGGGTAAAAAAAATTGGCTACGTATTCAAAGATTTTGGGGGGGAATTGTAACTTAGGCCACAAGAAAACAGATTGCTGCTGCAGCTTCTTCAACTAAAGCAGAATATATCGCATTAGCAGAAGCATGTTCTGAGGGTATTTGGGTGTTGAACCTACTATCTGACTTGGGTGTATATTAGGTTTTTTTTTGTAACTAATCTTAAGTGCTAAAAATCGCATCTGTCAGTGCATGTCCCCGGAGAAATCTGTAAATATTGAATTTTTAAGAGACTGAGACCCTTAGCTCTAGGGCAATTGCTTGATTAATTTTAGCTATTAAACTGCCGAAGGAGTAACAAGTTCATGTTCTCAAATTCACGTTATTCCTTCCTAAGAATATGGCTAACATTCACAGTTAAAGATTACATTTTAAAGTGAAATTATATTCGAGATCGTTAGTCCCAAGGTTAATTACAATCTCGGTGGCTATGTTTATGTTAAAGAAATTATGATTTTTTGCCATTTTCAAATGAGAAAAAGTTGCATTAAATGCGCGTACAACTAGTTCCATGATGTGTGTATCTAATAATAATGACATTAATACTCAGGACTCTAGGTACGGGCCAGGACATACGCGCATGCTGTGGAATTTATGACTAGCATGACAGCTTTTAGTCGTAATGTGTTACCTAGTTCACGTGTGTATATATGTGTATGAAATTACGCTCATTATATGCAATATATTAATATCTACATATGTCCAGCGTATGTTCTGTTGGAGAGCTGGACAAACGGAGAATTAGAGACGTCGGTTAAATCTTTCAAACAACTATAACGCTTGAGTAATTAGTGCGCTAGACTATTCATCTCGCCAATTTGAATAGAGTGAATATAAGGACAGAAGATAAAGCGATCTCTAGGTGCAGCTACTAAACATGCTAGAATTAATTGGAGCAGTTCTGTGAACGTTACATAAATATTAAATTCGTTTTTGGTCTAAACCAATTGATAGAACGTTTTAGTATAACAACGCAACCTTTGCGCATGCTTTAATGGGGTTGGTTTAGTTTAATGGAACAACTTATTCCCTGCCCTATAAGCTTGACAAAAAGTCATTTTGTCTTTTTTAGCATAAAATACAAATGTACCCAAAATATGATTCCTCTGCTTAATTTTTGGTTACTTTTATAACTTTATTTTTTGAATTTGCCGGAATTTTCTTCTAGATTTTGATATATGTTGTTTCTAATTACCAATCTTCGTCGCTTGGGGTAGCTGGTAAGATGAACTACTCAACGTTGATAATCACAAACAACAGCCTGCCGAAGCCGGTGGAAGGTTCTACCTTCATTATGCCCCAGATTTGGAGAATATTTATATGTAACATTTAAATACAAAAGCCTTATAAAGAATTTATTGCACTGAAAGGAAAGAACGTAATGTTAATCACAAGAAATGAAGATACCTCCACATTGAACCAACGTAAGAATCAGATTATCGTGGCGTCTCTTGGCGCCTTTGCTATCGATGCCATCGGTTAAAAATCACGACTAGCCAATTGCAATGCACATTTCAAGTAGATTTTACATCTTTTCTTTAAAAATGCCCTATTAGAGCTTGTAATGTGTCACAGGACTTCGTGATCTAACGGACATTAGCGAGTGTCGGTAACTGTACAGTGTGGTCATTTTTAAACAGACTTGACAGCAAATCATTATCAGTTGAAAAAGTTTCGTTGAAAACATTTACGGTGTGAACTGTAGTAGAGCGTTGGATTCAGAGAAAGGTGCCCTTACGTCTACATAACCAGATGGGAACGCCGAAACAGGACGGCTTGAATCTACCAGAAGTCAATTGAGCGGAATTTTGTTGAACGAGACCCCAACTTGCGATGTAATTTATATAACAACTAGGCGCATACGCATTATGTAAAGAATATCAATCTTACAATAAGAATTTCATTTAGAACGATGTATTTGAACATATCAAACGTAGATACATACATCGTTATTTCTTTCAGTTGTACCGTGAAACGAAATTCAATCACAATTTTTACTTTAACAACTATGGGTAAGTAAAAATTGTCAATTTCATATTTCCGCATATGAAATTTGAAAACTTTCTATCATAATTCACGACGAACAAAGATTGATTTGAAGTTTAGCTTAGCTATCGACGAGTCCCGAGCACAATATTGCCGCGCGGGACTCGACTAACGTAATAAAAAAAGTTTTTGTTGTATTTGATCAATACGCTGAATGTAGAGTCGTTGCGGAATTTAAATACGTGAAGGTAATACATAGACTTACTTCGCTGCAATTTAGCTATTAACTTTTCTAGGATATTATCGGTTTTAATAGAAATCTGTTAGTAATATTAAAAAGAAAAAAATCGGTATATAAGGTACGCAAGCTTTTTTAAAATCTGAGAAGGCAGTTATAATGGGTGACACTACGTGCTAAAGCAAATCCAGTTTGAAGAAAATATTCCCTCAATCTCTATAAATATTCAGAAATAATGGAGGGATTGTTTCATTAAGTACTTCAGGGACGCCACCTTGTGCCGGTTAAAATGATATCCAACGCGTGGTGTAATGACTCGTATTCGTTACAGGTTCTTTTACTGTTCATTTGCTACGCTACAATTGCTATGTTTGTTATTTTTGTGCAAATAATTTTATATTTTATTTGATGTCGGGACACTGTAGATTTTAAACTTCAGTAATCATCTTGTAGTAAGGTGACCTTTTCTACTTTTATTGGAAATATCTACCCCAAAGGTAGACTACCCAAAAGAAATCAACAACTCAGGTCTAAATCAAAGGATTCAAAAGCTTTCTTATTTTTTTCGCACACATGCGCCTATAAAAAACTAGAAACTTTAATTTTATCATTTTGAATTTGAAATAGCTATATGTAACAAAAGTTTCCATTTAATCTTATTTCTGTTTCATGCAGTAGACATAACCCACCCATCTTCATCAGAGTCACTGAGATTGACGCCGGCTAGGTAAAAAATTCTCATGGTTCGACTAGAAATGTTTGTAGGTGTTTTCATAACCATATCTACTAAGAAATAAAAAAATATAGAAGCAAATTAATGTGAAACAAATGTAGAGAAGCAAGAAAAGGAGGAGTGAAAAACAAGAAAAAAAGAACATGAAATTATTTCAAGAAAGAGTATTCATAGAAACTAGGACCGCACAAGTAACAAGTTAAAAGTGAAAAAATGCATTTAGTGCGTTTGTAGGGACGTCTCCCTGAGAATCAGATATTAAAACATACAGCTGTGAGAGTACTTGTCTGTGAGGCAGACATCAAAACATAGCTCGGGAGGAATATCTGTCTGGAAGGCATCGTAAGTTTCAGAAAGGGGGAGCTTACTTAGGCAGATGTTCCCACCAGATAGTTAATAGACAATGTACATCGGTATGTGCAAAAGAATCTGCCATATGTAAAAATCTACCATTTCTTTTAGAATGCATAATTTAAGCGATACCAATATACTCTGTGTTGTCGGGTATTTGTCACAAGCGAAAAAACTTCTTTATAGCGGATTTATATAAAAAAATGTACATAATTGTACTAAAACTCATAAAAAACGTTGGATTTTTTGAAAGAGATTTCTTAATAGTGCGTAAAATAGTTATTTTTGTCAGAATTTCTCTGATTTATTTCACTGATATTCGGCGTTCTAAGTAAGAAGGTAAACAATTTGTTGCTGTATCCGCTTATTATGTAGTTATTTATTTCACTTGTTCACTAGGCTCAACTAGAGATAGTGACGCCGTCGTTATATACAAATTACTTTTATGGAAAAAATAAATTTCATCTACGCTTAGTGAAAGCTGTTCTCGTTGATACAATAATGGATAAACTACAAAATCGGATAAGAGTAGAAAAAAATATAAAAATTAAAATTCTTGCACATCTGAAATTGTGAGCAAAACCGAACTTAGTCCTTTTATAGGTCTCCTAGCCTTCACTGCAACATCCAAATCCAATAATGAAAATAACACTTCTTTTGGCTCTAACTGCAGAAGCAGAAAAATAATTAAATGCATAATGAGTAAAAACAGCTTTGTATTACAGGGTCAAACTGTGACAATATCTAAGATATTTTTACTTATTAAAAATTGTCAAGAGAATTACACCATAGGTACCAGTGCTTCATAGGTTGCTATGTATTTGCCTGCCAAGCCTGTAGAATATGGACTCGAAATAGTATGTTGCATAGATGCCGGAAATGGGTACTTTGTTAAAGGGTGCCTCTACACGGGAGAAGGCTCACATGGCAAATAATTTTTAGCTGATGGTAGAAAGTATGGAAAACTGACACAGACTGCATTAAGACTTATTCAACACAAACAGAAATACAGCTTTGGGTAATTGGTTCATTTCATTAGAGATTACTACGCCACTAGTTGTAAGACATGGAAGACTAACTTGTACCATTTCGTTTAATTCTCTGTACCTTGAACTAAAGTAAGAGAGAAATTCCAGCAGAATTCTTTCTCAACAGAAGGAAACGTGTAGAAGGTGCACTATATGGTGGAGTTACGCGAAAGATCCCCATACTTTTTGTATGTAACACTTGTTATTCTCTTATTAATGTAGTATAACAAATGCAATAATCGGCACACTGGGAAACCAGAAATAATTGAATACTATTACTCTACTAAACGAGGTGAAGTTGACACATATCCCGAGAGATGGTTGGGAAGGAATGGTTCTGTGAGATGCTCCTCTAGATCTGCGGATCTAACATATCTTGATTTTTATTTATGGGGTCATGTTAAAAAAATAGTGTACATTGAGGCTCCAACAATAATAAAGCAGATTAAGCCGAGTTATGAACGCTTTTTTAAGCATAACCTCTGAAGAACTAAGGCAAGTTTCGAAAGCAACACAAGAAGGAATACAGGTTCTTCGTTCTTTCATTATCTTTTAATCCGTAATAGACCACGGTATTTTTTCAACTGTGACACTTTTTTATCGTAGCTCATTTCTGATCTATATGCTTTTAAAATAAATCCGATGATCCAATTTGATGAATTCTTTTAGTAAAGAAAAGAAGCTTGTTTCTAGAACAGTCTTTATGCATCATATTTGTTCATATAGAACTAGGTAATTATATGATCTACTAGAAAACGTTACAAACGTTGACAGAAACTAAAAACAGTTTTGTATACTTCAGAAATTACTTATGAAGTTGAAAAGACGTGAAAGGTTTCTATAACATATTGAGCACCGTCCACAACTTTCCTTTTCTTCTAGCTAATGATTAGACCTTAAACGATGCTTTCGAGAAATTCAGTAATGCTTTCATATTCCACTTGATATCTCTGCGAATTGGCGAAATGTCAATGAATGCCTTAGCTGAATTACATTGTAAGATAATGTACGGTTTCTGTACTAAGCTAGGTCTAGTTTCAACTTGCACCATCTCTGGTATCGTTTTGTTCTTTTGTCTCTCTTTCCCACTATCACTTTGTGGTAATTTCACTTCATTCTTTTCAGTTTTACATGTACTACTGATTTCAAATTGGATTTTCTATTGGTGCGCAAGGTGTACCTTATTTCTGATATAATAGTTGTCGGCGAATAACATTTTACTACAATTCAGTAGTTGCTGAATAAGTTCGATCACAACTCTCTCTCGTTCCTAAAGGTTCCTCAAGGTCTTCCAGGTGGTTATAGCAATAATGCACAATTTGAAAACTAACGCCGCATTAGTCACATCTTTTTCCAGGGGTGTATTGCAAAAAACTTAATCTACCACGAAAGGGCACCATTGTTTCATCGATGTAGATGTTTTCATTGGGAATGTATAAATGCTGACATTTTTCATTTATAATGCGTAAAAGTTACAATTTGATGTAGCCTGTCTCTATTTGTGCAAAGTGAATTATCGGGTACATGAAAAAAATGCAACAATGTCTCAAACCTATTTCTACTGACCCCACATTCTTGACTAATACTATTCTTATAAAGGATATTATTACTCCAATAATCTCGAGGTTTTGGCTCTGTATCGAGGCTTGCAAAAATTGTTCAATTTACTAGTGTTTTTTTTGGTATGCATATTTATTTATTTGTAAGTAATTGTTCAACTTCATCATCGGTAAACAACGGGTAAAAATCTATTATGTCCTTTCAATTGGGCTATTTTATTGTTATCGAATCCCGGTTGTTCATTGAAATGAAAATTATTAAACTATCCTTGTGAAGCGATGAACTCCATTTAACAATACTTCTTCTGCTGCATATTTCAATTAATCATACTGCTAAAATACTTCTTCATTCCACTTTTGTTTTTGTCGAATCTCATCTCTATCAGTTGCCTTACTTCAAACAACGTACTTGGAATCACTGTCCGTGTTGTAAAAGTCGCTATCTTCTAATGTTGCTTCTAATTCTTTATTAGGCAACTCTCTTGAAGTAATTTTCCTATTAAGAATACTAAGAACACATATCGATTTCATTTAATACATAATCTGCAAAAATAACATAACCCACACAACTAAGACTCTGGAGCTGTGGCAATATAACTTTTCCACACTATTAAATTCAGCGTATATTTGTGTACCTTTAGCAACGCCTGAAGCGTGTGCCCATATAGGGCCATGCAGTCTGAGCAGAGACAGTACTATGGATCAAATTGGTACACATGGGATTAACGTGCTATATTTGATTACGAGTTTAAATCAAATTAAGTGCTATGTGATTTTTTATGAATTTCGTTAAGTTTACATTACTTTTAATCATTTATTTCTACTTTTACGTTTCAATAAATTTCGTTATTAATAGGTACTTCTTTACGAGGGGAGAACCTTCATCCTCTTTCTCTTTAAATTAATCCCTTTAAAATATATTTTAAAATGGAAGAAAAATTGAATATTAGAATTTTAATTATGTTGAATTATTGTAGAAACCTCTAAAATGGGAATAGGAATCCTAATATGGATTGATCCCATTGAAAATAAAAATGTATGAAGATAACTAGTAACCCTTCGTAAATATGGGTAAGATAGCACTTCTTACCTTTTGAAAGCAATAACTTCATTTACTAAAAGACGGCACTTATCTACTTCAGTATTTCTACTTTTCCATCGACGACGATATTAGAAATATAGATTTTGTCAATTTACGTGCCATAAGGAATCAGTACTTCCACTATACAGAAACGGACACGATTTTATCGTTCTGAAATTAAAACCCTACCGTAATAAATCTACTAAGGTTTATTTAATGGAGTTACGTGTATGCATATGAATGCAAATTTTAACAAATCATTTTTAAGTGCCTGAAACAAGACCTGATTTATTATTCAAAGACGCTGTACTGTAATTAAAATTACAACCTTCACCATGAATAATAGCTTTAAATCAGCTAACATTGATCAGAATCAATATAAAGAATAATCAGTACATACTTTTAACTGTTTGCATTTGAAATTCGTGCGAAAGTATGTATCTATGTACATATACATACATAAATGCTTTAAATTATCCAATAAATCTGGACAAAAAGAATAGGTTGGAAAACAATTTATTAGTTTTTGACACGCTATCAAATATATTTGTACTAAACACTTTTTATACGGTAAATGTGCTACTTAATGTACATGACAATATAACAGAAAGTTTATTTTGCAGAAGGTTGAGTAGTTTTTCATATTAACTTATTTTCATTTTTTTTGTTTTTTTCTTTCTGTGCACTGTTCACCTTAGACATGCACCGAATATTGTCTTGTTCTTAGCATTGTCATTTCAAGAATTCTGATTTTTCCTACAAATTACTAATGTTCTAACGGTTAAAAATTATACATTAAAAAATCCTACATTGCAAGAAATGTAAGATAAAGCCTTGTTTTGAAATTTGTTAGATTATTAGAGACGAATTTCTTATTCACACAACATACACGAAATTACAGCAATTAAAATCCGAGCAATTCTCTTTCGAGTAAGGCTTGTTAATCAAAATTTAAATTCGTTATTCATGACTCAGCTGTTTAATGAATTCATCAGTACTACATAGTCCTTAACTAATGATTACAGCTCATATCACAGCTTTTACCTCAGCACCTTAATATGTACAGATTGTCAAGAGAGAAAAATCATTCAAAGTTTATTAAAAACGTAAAACTCAGTGGCAGTTGGTAACTACGTATATGGAAGGTCAAGGTTTTGATTACCTTGTATATTTCCGTTGTATATGATGTACATGGTACTTGACATCAAAATACACAAGAAAATAGAAACGAAAATCAGCCGACCACTCATGCAAGAAATCTAGTTTGTGAAGGGCGGTGCATCTGCTCCTATTAGCCGCCCCCCACAAGGCTTTTTTGATTTCATCTACCCTCCCTTACATGGATAGGAAGCAATGGCCCAATACTCTGACCAGTTTGTTCGCCATCTTGTATCTTTCTTATGTGGGGTTATCAAACGAGCTTAGTTTATGAAACTCCATTAGTTTATGTTTCCATGTTTTATCTGGTACGTTCACTTCATATTTGCTTGGTACGTATTCTCTTTGGATCCGAAGCGTTTTTGAGCACACGTTTATTGAGACTTTTAAACTCATTTTCTAACATAGATTCAACCGTCACAGATTGTTGACCGAGTTTTGAAACACTCTGTATATTCGAAGTATTCTTGTCTATTATAATTCAATAATTACTATGTCGACAGTGGCAATTCTTAAAGTAGTTATGGGGTAAGTAAGAATGGGTTTATGCTACTTCAAATTAAGGCAGGAAGTCTTGAACAGTTAATCAATTCCATTACTCTCCATCATCAGACCTCAATGCTTTATTTGGTTCCCTGTTTTGTATTATTTCCTGTGAATTATTTATTTGCCTACTAAACATTTCAGATATAAATTTAAATATTTCCAAGCTAAATATAGCTCGAAACAACTGTAAAATTTTCGAAACCACTGTCTGAAGGTTTTTTTACACTGTACGAATGCCAACAGGGAAAATATACTCGTAAATATTTTGATTTATCACGCGCTATCAACAGCAGCCAGCAGGTATTTTTCTTCGATAAATATTCATTGTTACAGTTTGTCATTGTTTTGTTTCAATTAGCAAGTTTGATTCTGTAAATAAATAAAGAGCGTACGTTTATTTCGTTGTTTAGAAGGCAATTACATAGTAAAATAAAATAGATATGTCATACACGTATGTACATACATTGAACTCCGATACTTTGTCAACAATTAATTTTTAACGTACGAAATTGTTTAGGATTATCCACCGTTCCTTGTTAAATGATCTAATGCTACGATAAACTTACAATTAATCTAAACCTATATCAGATTCGTTTCGTATAGTTATAGTTTCATTGGATCAGTTCACGTTATCAAGCTACCCGTAAAATATTGCATGTAAGTAAAGAAAGCGTGCGTACTCTCTGAGATGATGATAAGATAGCTAAGAGGACATAATTCTGTCTAAGAATATAGTGTCAAACTTAGGAATTTGTCTTTAGGATCACAGCTGCAGCGAAATACAAGATAGTTAATTTTGTAGGAGAGCGCTTTACAAGTTTTCATATATGTCATATAAAGTTCAACAAAAATTTCCGAAAACCTCTCATTTGTTTGCATATTTCTGTGAGGTATGTAGTAACTTACAATTAGTGCAAAATACCTCACGGACAAAGAAACACAACCCGAAAATTTAGACTTCAACATGGATGAATAGGGACTGAAAAAGTTACAATATTCTTTTTAGCGGTTGAATTGCTCGGTTTTCGGGTACAATTCCCTCAAAAAATTCTGCCATTTAAACCCTAGCCGTATTAATTAATAAGAGCTTTTTGCAGTGTAGATTTGTGGTTTGGCACAACACCAGCGACTGATACAGCTAATGTGTTGAGCATGTAACGTTTTCATTTTTTAACATCAGCTCCTTTGAAGTCCCAAGAAATTGAATTGCATGATGTTTTGAAATACATAATTTTAAGTACTGAACACGAAAAACGACAATATTGTCTTTTGAACATATAATATAGTTGGAGTCTGAACGATCAAAAAAACTAGATGAAGCGCAATTTGGGGAAGATGTAGCAGAATGTTAGTCTGAAACTACTGCACGTGGTCCTGGAGAAGCAGGCCTTAGATATCTGTAAGATATTGGAAAATTAAAAAAAAAGCAACGTTCTGTCCAAAGCGCGAATAATTGTTTCAAAGGAAATGAAATCGCTGTTCTGTATGAGTCGTGTAGCGATTTCATTTCCTTGAAACTATTTTTGTTGTGTGTTTGTTCGTTTGTTGTTTTTACCTCAAATTAGTAATTTTTCAGTGTTTTATTTTCATTGGGTTTTTAGGACTTAGCAAAGAAAACAAAAGGCTTCTTTACCTTGGATTTATTTTATTTTGCAACATTTCGTCGGCATTCTCAAATCTGTCTGTCAGCTTGCAAACATTTTGATTAACTTTTATTTGAAACATTGTGTCAAATAACTAAATTAAAAATATAAATGTAAAAGACAAATGTGTAACATTAAAGACGGATAGAAAAACCTAAAACCCAATAAAAATAAAACAATGGAAAGTTATATAGTCGGGAAAAAATTTTTCAACATTTCTAAATAGGACTGATGATGAAAATGAAGTTTAAAAGTTAAATAAGAAATTGGGTATGCTTAAAACAGGACATGGTGTAGTACATAATATTGTGTCACGCGAAATTACACAATTTATTACTCGTTCTACAACGTTTTGCAATGGAAAACCTGTGGTTGTTAAGCAATTTTGTTAAGGAAGCCAAAACCCATGGTACTAGTTCCGGCGGAAGTAGCGCACACGACGCCGATAAGAGCGGATTTAATTTAGAAATACACTCTGGCCATACTTTAGCAGTTAAGAGTCAAAAAGACTGCTGGAGGTGTTAAGCAATCCTTGCACTCTCCACGAATACGTCTGAGCCTCGATTATACGTAGACCGTTAACGTGGGTTTTCTCCCATGTATGGGATCAAACAGTGATTCCTTGATTGATTCTTGGAGTATGCATTGTGTTGCCGAACCTCAGAAATCGGTGTCAAAAGAAATGTACCCAAAAAGCAACAGCAATGGTACAATGTCTAGATGTATTTGGTTTTAGACTGTGGAAAAATGTTGTTAGAACTTTCTCTGATACACCGTTTTTCACGTAAAAGTGACTTTATTTTTGTTAATTAAGAGAAAAATGAGCCGTGGACGGAGTACCCGTTACCCCGTTACATATTTTTTTGCGGAAACCGAGCAACTTAGCGGTCAAAAAAATTGTTATATCAAGGTGCCCCTTCAGTCCATGGAATTTCATCGAAATCTGAATTTTTGAGCTGCCGCTGTTTCCTTGTAAGTAGGTACAATTGCAAAATTGTTTAGTAGGTTGTATCATATTATGTAGTATTCAATTGAAATTATAAATAAGATTTACTAGGACAAGGTAACATTCATTGATTTTTACAAAGCTTTGACAAAATTATACCAGTTAATTATCCACCAATAACAAAAATTATATAAAAATGTTTGTGTTCATCTT
Source organism: Marronus borbonicus (assembly GCA_902655005.2). Taxonomy (NCBI): domain Eukaryota; kingdom Metazoa; phylum Arthropoda; class Insecta; order Coleoptera; family Scarabaeidae; genus Marronus; species Marronus borbonicus. Next base: position 15,429,452 of record LR737385.1, on the reverse strand, counting down.
GGACATCAAGCTTAAGACTTACGTAATTAGGATACATGTATCATCTGGGGTATTTTAAATTGCTTTTGTCCGTTTACTTGTAAGTCAGATACGTGGTTTCTTTGTTTTTGTAATAGAGACTATGAAAAATTGGGACATTTCAAACGAATGAAATGGTCATTTCACGAAATTGTCGAAATGACCATTTCATTCTACATATATATAGATCGTTTTTCCGGCGTATAGTAGCACGGCCTGTACAAGTTCGACGGGCGGTAAACTAGTTCACCGCCTAGCTTGCTGAGTATGTATTGCTATTGTTGGGTGTGTAGTAAAATGTGTACGGTGTACATTCACTTTGAAAAGGGGATATGAAGTGAAGAAATGTTTATGTTCATTAGTATGCAGATTTGATATATACCAGTTGAGTTTAATGCAACCGTTGTAATCATTTCAGACAGGTGTATCATACCGTAGACAATTATTACATTGCTAGCACTGCTTCCATTGAAAATTCATTTAATCTCCTGCGACGCGATGAAAATACGTGCTTGAACTTGAAGAACTCTACATTTACTGAAGCAATATTTGCGTGTGTTCTCTGTGTGCAGTGTGAGTGTGAGTGCAGACTCGGGTGTGTCATTTATACATTGGCCTATGAATCACATTTTCTGCAAATCTGGATTTTTATTTACAACGGAAGTACATTTCTTGGCTACGTGATTCCCTATATTATCTTTCAAGTTAGCTAGAAACGTTTTCTTAGCGATTTCGATAAAGATAATGCACTATTTTACAATTGTTTAAGTGATTCTGCAACAACAGAATACTTTACGCAAATCTCCGTTAAATCTACTTCAAGTTGATGATTAGCTGACAATGAGTCAAATGGTATTTGCCGCAAAATGAAACGCATGTACTAAACATATTACGTGAAGAAAAGTCATGAAGAATCTTTGTTTAGTAACATCTCAGCTTTAACCATAGTTGCAGTTCTGTCAGTGACAAATATTCTTATGATTTCGTTGTACGCTAAAGAAATTAATAGCATCTTTCATCTCCCGCGCTAAAATTTCCGCTTTCTTATTTTGGGGAAGTTTGCTATACAAGGGAAATTGTATCAACGGGCTAGCTGCGCACTATAACATTTATTATGCAGTTTTTCTCATTTTTTTAACAATATTCTGTATGACATTTGTAACTTGTAATTTCACGCACGAAAAATGCATTCGCAGTTAGCTTCTATTCGGCAATTTCTAAACTTGCCCAAAGTGAACGAATCGCCGCTTGCTCCATAATATGGTTTGGAATATTACAAGCAACATGAGTATAACTTCTGCCAAGCAAGTCCGGTATAGTGTTTCATTTGTCTAATTTTCTCTGTGTTTCGCTGCAGTATGATATGTAGTCCCATTGTCCATAAACCACTAAGTTGGCATTGCGAGCATTACATATTACGGAACTGCTATAACCCATTTCAGTTGATGTCTCGTTCCTATCATCAACTTTTATCATATATCATTTACATAACTTGGAAATATTTTCCAAAACGTACATTCATACATTCATCTTCTTCCAGGAAAAATCATGCTTCAGATACAGTTCGTATCCTGATATACGCGAGTCCTTTTAATGAAGACATTATATAAACAATGTGGCAGTGATAATTATTATCTTATTTTCTGTATATTTTACACCCATAACTTAAAAAATGCATCAAACATCTCTGATGATTTATTTTCTAAGCTAATTCCTTTTTCTATACAACATAACCTTAATCCTGGTGTGATATCAGAACATTGTGTTCACTAACTCTATCTCTATTATATCACTACTATATCACGATAGGAAGCTTATTGAGATTCATACAATAGGATAGAATATTATTCGCCATAGATCACTATGGATATCAGCTATTGTCATCATAAATATAAATAGATACAATTAGAGTGGAAAAAACAAATTTTACTTATATCCATATTCCTGTTAGTCTTGTTCAGTTTAGGTAAGCAATTCACACAAGTTTGCGAAAGAAGCCAAATATGTACTCATTTATTGCCTTACTTTGCAGGTATTTCAAAATTAGTCTTTGAAAATCTTTTCGTAAGTTATGTGACTCAATATTGCAGCCATTTACATCAATTGATTTAAAGTATCAATTAACTATTCGTTTACTCAATTTAAATCAATTATATAGTTTCTACATCTTGGTTCTCTCGATATAAATGTCTAGAAAGGTAATATTTTGAATAAAATTGTATTACAAGTGTAAATGACTTGACGCCACGATAATCTTGGCGTTAACACGATCATCAATCGGGCAATTACATATTATGTCACTGGAACAAAGTTACAGCATTTATGGTAAGATAGAGTTGACGTTTCACTAGTTTTATAAATTCATTACTAGACAAATTGTTCTCAATTCAACTTACGAAATCCTGTTATTTCCAATTGATTTCTTTATTTCGTTGTAGACGATATTTGCCAGAGGCAGCGGACTACACAGACTTTTATCCGAAGAAAAACGCTCCTAGATTTTATTATGACTCCCAGATGGAATAAATTTTTAATAGCGCTCCATTTATCACATTCTTCGTACCACTATTCTATCTGGTGTGGCTCCTCGGAGAGTCACTTTTATATTGGAAGCGGAGCGCAGATATAATGACGAGGTTTGGGAACTTGCGGCCCTTAACCTATTGCATTGGGGATTTGAACGTTCTCAGATGTTTTTCAATTAAAGTTGAAATAGGTATCAATTACGACAGCACACAAAGAAATTAAATACCTAAGCGCGAAATCTAATATTTGCGGCGAAAGTGTGGTTTAACTCGTGCTAATTATAAGTGTTAATTGAAGATATAGCTTTGCCGATGGAGATGCTATTCAGAAATATACAAAGACTGTAGATGATGGTTTTCAAGTATTAGCTCACCTAATCATATTTCGTGATTTACGTTTATTCCATTTTTAAAAGATTTCCAAATTGGTGTAACTCTTAATACCATAATTTTGTGAATGTGAGCGTTGCTTAAATGTTTCTAAGTCAAACTGGATACTACTCTTGGTGATGAAAACCTGAGGACCTTTAAAAATTTTATTTACTACTGAATATATTCCATGTCATAACATACCATAATTGTCTGTACACGCAATATTAAATCGGTTTTTTCTTTAGTTGCCACACTATTTGTCTAATTTCGAAAGTACATATTTTTATGATATTTAGATATGCGAGTCTTCCCCTGTCTGTTGGCACACTTAAAGTAGTTGAGTTTGGTTAATAATAGAAATAATATATTTGGTTAATAGATACGTAATAGTCAAAAATATAATGAGAGGAAAGTCGAAATTTGGATGAGCAGAATGAAGTACCTACTTATATTAGCTTCACTGCCAGAAAAAAATACTTTATGATGATTTCAAAGTAAAATACTTGCTTACACTAAGAACAATTACGTTGGAGAATGTACTTGGCATCATTGCAGAAATTATAAATGACGTAGTTGTAATTAATCTTTTAGGGTAAATGGCTAAGTATTCATACTTCTTGATCCGTGTGAGGTAACTGAGGTATTCAGAATTGAGGCCGATGTATCTTTGTTCTCATGTACTTACATAAACAGCTACTTCCATTATGTAAATGTAAACAGGTAATAATAAATTAAGTTCCCGGAATAGAGGTTTACAAGACTGGGTGAAAAGAGCGTCTACTAACGAGTTAAGTACAGCTTTTTGGATTAAGAATACTTTATTGCTTACATCCGATGGTCTCTATAAGAATATAGTAGCAATCTGGAATAAATTTCCCCATAATATAGCGTCAGAAAGCACAGCATTGTTGACTGTGACCTTAAGTAACGAAACTCGTAACATCCACCGCATAGTAGTAAATGACAGTGAGCCACGAGATTCACTCTAAACAAGATCCTCAACAGTCCAACATCCTTGTATAATTAGATTACTCCAATTTACCGTTTATATGGGTAGTTCCCCAATCTCTATGGATTTCTGTCTAATGCGAAAGACTATTATTTAGCACTTAACGCAACAATCCATATATTCTGTGTCTTCATTCGTTTTTAAAAGTGAAATGTCGTCTCCAAATGTGATCAAGAAGATATTAGAAAGCAATGACACTGTATGATTAATAAATGAATTGAATGGTATCTATCCTAAAACGGATCCCCGCAGCATATCTTTGACTGGTAGGAGAGAGATTTTTTCTCCGCCGTAATGTGTCTTATGGTAACAACCTGGTCCCTGTAATATATATACCAAAGTTGTATATCCATATAGGGTATACATCCATATAGGGTATATATCCATATAGGGTGTCTCTTTTTAACGTTCCGCTTACAACTGTGGCAAGAGTTTTGAAAGCCAATGCAGTAATCTACATACGAGGCTGGATCAATAAATACCCGTGTTAGGAGTGATTTTTATTTTTAATCCTATTTATTTTTCTACATAATCTCCTCTTAGTAAGATACACTTTTCCCAACGCCCCTATCACTGCTTTGGCTCCTTCAAGAATTCGTTACTTCAAACTCCTCAAAATAAACTCTTATCTTAGCAACGACTTCTTCGTTTGAACTAATTTTTTCCCTGCGAACCACGTTCTTATATTGGGGAACAAATAGAAGAGAGGAGTAAGGTGAATGAGGTAGGAGTAGTAATTCGTAGAGCAACTCTGGATGTGTGAGCTAGTGCATTTCCGTGTCCGGACAACATTTTTTTCTTTGATAAATGAGGCTTCTTCACCAATTTCTGATGTACGGCCACGTTGGAATTCGTCATAGATGAGCTAGTGCATTGCTGTGCCGGAACAATATTTTTTTCTTTGATAAATGGGGTTTCTTCTCCAATTTCTGATGTACGACCACGTTTGAATTCGTCATAGATGGTGAAGCATGCCCATCCAACTTCACTTTATTTTCTTCGCATTTTTTCCATCTAAAATCAGAAAGCAAGTTACTGAACGATGAATGAACGAACCTTTTCCATTTTCTACAAACACTAAACTCGTTTTATATACATAAGGCTATCAGATCAAAACTAATCTCTGAGTTTGTCTGTAATTTTGTACGACTTCATTGAAAGATGTCAGTGCATAATATAATGTCAACATTCTTCAGTAGCGCCACCCTTATCATCAAAAATAAGTATTTATTGAATCAGGGTACGCCATTATCTAACGGAACAGGGCAGGACTTGTTCACAGAAAAATATCCGTTTATTATCGGTCACCAGTTACGAGGTATCAAGTTTATACACCTGAAGGGTGATTTATATATAGCTCAGTAACAAAGAATCTATGAACACAAGGAATAAGGGCTACCGTGAGAACCGATGTTCCAAACACACAAACCAATTTAGCGTTTTCCGATGGAGTATTTGTTTGCGATTCTTATCAAAATATTAAAAGCGCCATGAGTAAAAGCACCTGGAGCAAAGTGGATTTCTTGACTTGTAGGATTGCTGAAGTAATATTGCAGTATTAATTTAGCAGGCCTTAAAGTCCTATTACTTGGAAGACACCGTGCCGCAGGTAGAAGATAAAATCTATGTCCCGATTTTGACATTTTGGCGTAACTTTTTAAAGATGCATTTTTATAGTAACTTTTTTACAGCTCCATATATGACGTTGGTAAACTTTGGCTAAGCAATTCAGGTACAGCCTGTATTTTCACATTTTTCATTCTTGAAAGAAATCATTCACATGAGAGTAACACTAGGTGTCATATCAGTCAAAGCGTGTCATATCCGAAACAGCTGCAATGGTTATTTTATCACTCGGTTGTTTTTTCAGTTTTTACGCTACTACTGCAACGCGACTCCACAGCAGTTAATATGAAGTTGTACACGTGTTAACGAATAAATTAGTGGTACTTTGCAAATTATTCATGGCAGAGTTGTGTGTTGTAAGTACTTGCATCTCTATGAGTGTACTAATATTGTGCCGTGAATATTTCGCGCTGATGTGAGTTCAACAGACAAGGTCAATGTGATTTTCCAACTAATCGTGACCCTGGAATATGTACCCTTGGCACGAACGTCTACTGCACGCGAAAAAATGCAAATTATTATTACCGCAACAGTAGTATGCGAAAAGAAGAAGCTAATTTTTAATATGTATATAAATTTAAATTACTTTGGACCTTGCAAGTAGATTTACAGGAAACTTTATCTACACACCAAATTAATTTTAGATATAGTTGGAATTGTAAATTCATTTAAAAAAAAAATTCATCTAAACTATTTCCACATGTTTGCTTAAACATACACATCTTATTGATTGAGCTAAGATACAAACAATCTCATGATTAATGCAAGAGGACTTCGTATTATAATACCAGACTGGGATCACAATTCTTAATCTTCAATATCAAATTCACATACCTTCAGATTAACTATAGATTTTCAACAAGGTCTTGGTCAACTAGTCCATGACTTTCTTCCTGTTTTAAAGTCAATATTTGTAGGATCCTCTTTTGTTTATTTAATAAAGGGTTTGTAACAATGTCTCTAAGCCTAACAATTTGATGCACTGCATGTGTTTCGTGCAGAGCGCTAGACAGGAAAAAAGAATTACGAATAGAGGGCATTAATGTTTCATACACTTAAATGCCAAATAAAAACAACTTCCGTCTAGCGGAAACTACGGCGTTATATTTCTAGGACGAGACGTACACGTATTTGGCTTAGTGTAAGGGACTTTCTTACTCCCCTGGGATTTGACGGATAAATATACCCGAGCCGCTTATAAAATGCATATGTCAGTAAGATGCATTCCGAAAATACTCTCCTCGTACGGCATGCATGCGCATATATGCTTGGATATGTGCATCATCCATAATTGGATGGATGTACCTGCGATGATGACAGCCATATAATCTGACATTCGAATTGAACTGATCTGCATTTTCAGGAACATATGCAATCCCACATAATACATTGGAGGAATTACTGAATGCGGAAGTATACAATACAGGCTAAAAATAGCTTTCATAACCTGAAGGTCTGCCGTCTTGTTACTTAAATATAAGTTCTGAATAGCCTGAAAAGTTTCTAGAAATAAGTTTTTTTTTTGTTAAATTCAGTTTTATTTCTCAACGTAAGTCTATCAAGTTTACCAGCGATGCTCCCACCTCTTTAACCGGTCTAAATAGTAGTTAGCATCTTGTTCTACGAAGTAGGCGTTTACGAATGTGATGGTCGCCTCATTCGTTGAAAATCTGTCCTCGGAGTGAAACTTTGAATCCAGGAAACAGAAAGAAGTCGTTGTGGGTCAGATGTAGCGAATAGTGTGGATGGTCTATCAATTCGAACGCCGGTTCGGCGATTCCCGAAATGTGTTTATTTTCCTTCGAATGCGCCCGTTGTTTCACAATTTCTGCCTTCAGCTTGCATAGTACCTATGTATACTATGCACTTGTTATTGTTTTTGATTTTTCCAGATTTTCAAGTCGACTAATAGAACTGGTTATCCCAAAAAAAGATATTCGCAGTTTACTGTTCCGACTGTACCTTGGCTTTACGAATATATTCAAGCTTCATCTACAGTTTCTAATCGATGCCAAATCTCGGACTTATTTCGCTTAAACTGCTTCAACATAACTTTGGGAATGTTCTTTCGAATCCGCTTTTAATTCTGAGCGAGCAAGTGTGGCACCCAACGCGCGGTTAGCTTTCTCAGTCAATACGTGACAAACACGTTCCTTTGAGATACTTACAGCTCTCGCTATCTCTCTAGCCTTCATTCGACGATGGTCTAGCACCATTTGGTGAATTTAACCGATATTATCGGTAGAAATTTTCGATATTCGACTTCCTCCATTTTTACAAAAACACTAACATCAACTAATAAAAACGACAGTTAAACAACTGAGCGTTCAACATGATCCAAATGTTGACCTGCTTTCACGAATGAGCAATTATATTGCCAGAATACTTGTGATAAGTAACGTCATCTTTACGTTGAGGTTTGAAACTCTTCAGACTAGGTACCCTTGTGCATGCTCAACAACTTAATAGAAACAAAAATGCTTGTTAGGAGCAGAGTTTCTTCGTGAGGTTCTTACAGGGTTTTATCACCATCATTGCGTTGAAGTTATCAATTAGTTTACTGTCTTATGTTTTGGGTGTTTTTTATTTATTTACTCTGACACGTATTCCGATGATATATTACAACAGCAACAACAAAGTACTATCTTGTGGCTTCTCTCTTATAGATTCTCAGTGGTAATTTTTGTAGGTTTTAGTGTTGCCTAGGTTTCCCTATTTTCACTTGTATTATTAGTCATCTCAATGCAATTACTCATTTTCCTTTTTAACCTTTCAGCGGGCACGCCAAGCAAATTTACAGCAGCAGGCGCGCGTGATAATTTTTATCACAATACATTTTTGATTGATTATTTGTATTAACAAGTTAAATTTATGCAAATTTGACGCGGATATTAACTGCAGGCAATTTGACGATTATTGAATATATTTACTTAACAAACTCATTATACGCCGTGGAAAAATTTAAATAGTCAAACAATTTAAGAAACTTTATACCGTCAACACACATATTTATATGTGCGAATTGCACGACTGGATACGTATAAGGCTACGTGGTTCTACAAGTAGAAAATGTATCTCCCTTTTAGTATTACTATGAAACACAAATTTACCGTCAGCAAACAATGCAACGGGTTTACTTGCTTGCCGTGCTCAAACCAACTATTTATACTATATTATTATGCGACTTATCGCAAACTGCGGTTGAATGCAGATGTTTCGCTAAGTTTACCTTTGCTAAATTTCTTTCTCGCCCATGTTGGCGGAGCAAAACTGCCTGTATAGTTTTGCTACTGCCTGTTTGCAGTTTCCTGTGTAAAGCAGTCTCGTTACATAGAGTAAATATGAAATGAAATAAAGCACTAATTTCAAAAGTAAACAATTTCCCTTAAATATAGGAATAACTCTGTGTAATGTAGTAACATTTGATGACGAACCATCTGTATTAGGATGCGTCTTTAATTTGTTCTCCAAGAAAGCTAGTAATGCCAAAACATGAAGCCATTCCTTAAGAAAATGTCAACGTTAACAGATTGTAGCACCTCTGTATGATAATTGAATGTAATCATCAGAATTCTACAAGCAATTTTATACAGTCTGTTAGCTTAACACTATGCTGAATTGTTTGTGGAATTATACATTTGCTTGCCATAAACATTTGCTCCGCTATAAGAACATTATACATCAAAATTGGAATTAAATTTGCACCCGTGTAGGAAATAGACCAAGTAACAGGGAAATATGGTCACAAAGTACTGCGTTTGCCACCATATTTTTGTATTTTGAATCCGATAAAGTATATATGGGGCATATCACTATGTCATCATCCTCGGCACGTTGGAGGAAGTAACTGCACAATTGAATACGTAAAATCAGTTTGTCTAGATGCTCTTGAAACAAATCAACACAGACACCTAGAAGATTATAGAGCACACTGAGAAGGAAATACAGAAATAATGGGGTAGAGAAGGAAATTGATTAGGAAGAACTCGAATTTTTGTCATATAGGTAATAGCTACGAAAGCCAAGGAGACAGATTTTTTCGTTTAAAGTAACAAAGTAAGAGTCTTATTAATCAATCTGTACATACGGAAATACGAAAGACTCTTTATGATTTTTCAGAAAATGTTAGCTTCGTACTATTTACAATAACCACAACCACAAATTTCAGAGGGTTGGAACACCGTACATAACACTATTTTTACGTATATGATTCCAATAATAGGTTAATTACTTGCGATGTGTGTTGCTTGGTCTTTGACTATAACTCTTTCACTTGGAGACTCTCTGACATTATTTTCGGATGGTACTATTAGCTTCTATTTGTGAGTATTCTTGACATGAATCCCCGCTGGTTTTTTTGACTTCTGCTTCCGCTGGTCTTCTTCTTATTTACGGAAATTATCGGCGAGAAAGAAAAGAAACAATTGATAACAAACTTGAAGTTAGTTACAATGCATTCGATGATGAATGTTACTTCTTTACTAATAGAACATGGTAAAGATCATCCAAACTATTTGTAAAAATTATGTAAATGGATTTAGAACAAAGCTTTGGTTTTGCAGACTACGATCTGTTATTTATGTTCCTAGGAGATGGCACCTTAATTTCCAATGACTATAATCGAAGCAAAGCTGATTTAAATATACACTTATCCTCTTTAACTCCCTATTTAAAGTGCCAGTATTTATTTCTTTGTAAATGTTCCTTTTTGTGAGAAATTTAGAAAGTAGTTCGATTAGAAAACTATTTCGTACACGAAAACATTATACATAAATTTTATCCCTCGTTCTCTTTTAGAATTCCGACGATATGGGTTCTTTTATGTTTACGTATACATCTTGGTAATGTTTAGGAAAATTCCCCAGTCCAGAAAGAACAGAAAGCAATTCCATTATTTATTCGTTAAAAATACGCATTTGGGACCAATTCGTGAATAATAAATTGGCGTTTCTGGATGCATATGTTTTAACGTTTAATGTCAATTAAGCTTAATACTTTTGTCGATTCTGTTATATATTCAGGTGGTCACAAGGCAAGGTAACGATAGTATTTTTTTAATGTTGTAATATTTAGCTTTTGTTTCCGCTGGAACATCAATTTATTTCACACATGCGAATTTATGTTAAGTAATATATTGTGTATATAGGTATTATTGGTTCTAGAAAGTAGGTTAAATCAGCAAGTAATATTGTTTTTAAAGCTGATTAATATGCAGTAGGTATACGAAAAAACAATTGCATGACGCATTTCCGAGAAATGTTGAAATTTATTTTTTTGTAGGTTTTAAGAAATGTTGAGATATTTTAGTTGAATGATGTAAACGTTTCAATACACTACTGTCTTAAAACGAATAATAAAGAAGTTATGATGGATTTTAGTTGATGGCAAAGATGCACTGTACATAAGTACATCTTTGCCGATAAGTGGATTGGTATAAATGAGCCAATTCGATGGCCAGCATGCTTTCCTGACCTTTCACTTTTAGACTTTTTTCTTTGGGGATATTTGAAAAATCAGGTCTACAAAACGCGGTATAACAACGTGAACGAATTGCAAAATAAGGTTAGGGAAGTTTTCCGCGAATTGAATGGAAGGACAGGAGCTACCCAGACTATACTGAAGCGGGCACGAGAATGTATTGACAAATGTATAATTTACAAATAATACTTTTGAGTATTATTTGTAAATAATTATATATTTGGTTTCTTCTTTTCAATATAATTTCAGCGACCATACTTCAAGATGTAATTATGTTAAAATAAATATTGAACACAAATATGTATCTGTTTTGTCAAAAGTTGGTGGGGCAACACTTAGAATGAAGTGGAAACTGCTAGCGCGTCTTTATTATTCGTTTTAAGGCAGTAATGTATTGAAACTTTTGCATCATAACTTAAAATGTTGTCTACTAAAAAAAAATTATAAATTTCAACATTTCTTGGAAATGCACCATACAATTTTTTTCGTATACTGCATATTAGTCAGCGTTAAAAATACTGTTACTTTGCTTAGTTAACCTACTTTCTAGAATCAATAGTAATAGAGACAGTAATAGTGCGCACTTAATTTGAATCATCCTGTATTTATGTAATATACAAATACATAGATTGTAGGAAAGCAAAAAGAAAAGAAGAAGCAGCTCATGACGAAGTTAATTTTAGAAGCAAAATGCTGTGTGATTTTACCTTCTAAATACTTACCATAAAGTTTCTAATTTCACTTAAACCTAATCTGTATCTTCAAAATTACGTCTACATGTTGATTCCTGGATAAGGCTCTATGCACTATAGTATTCTAGATATCGCTTTCTACAGTAGTATGCTACCCCAACTAAACGACGCTCTGAACACGTACAGAATGTTACGAATAGAGCAAATGAATGCTATCGACGCACAACCAACCAAATAGTGGGTTTTCTGTGAATTTTCTCATCTATCACCAAATTTACGTTTGACTAAGCAGTGATAGGTTGGGTTGCCCACTAGCCTTTCTTCTACTTCATCTTTTAAACCGAAATTTGCAATGGTGTAAGTTTGTCAACAACATATCAACTATCGCTGCACAGAGTACAAATGATACTTGGGAACTAAACGATAATTAGAATTCTTCTGTGCACAGCGTCCTACCCCTACTGCCTTGAAAAACTGAACATCCTAACGAAAATAATTTATAATTAAAATAATAGTAAGTATAGGTGAGGCTACGAGCGAGTTTTCTTTATTACAGGTATAAAATTTGGCATTACAAAGAAACATGCAGGCATTTCTTTCAATTCTAGTCTTCTATACCTTAAGGTGTCGAGGTTACGGATTTCTTTTATTGTTTTCTGTTTGTCGACATCGCTGTGGTTGAGTTCCAGTCTTGCTTTCTTATTCCAAGTTTCTCTTCTATTGAGCTACTTCAAGTTCCTCTAAGTTTTCCAAGTTTATTTCTTCTCATTGGTTTCGCTTTCGTATACCATCTGTCATTCTTATTAAATTTTCAAACCAATTCACTTAGATTTGTATTATCTAGTAACAGTATTTCACAACAATCCAATATTGGTCCACTAATGTTCATGTTATACATACTTATTTTGCCATATCCACGCTAATACTGATGACTAGAGCAAATTCGGGTGCGCACCATAGGCGTAGCTAACGAATGGACTCTTGCATGCGAAGGGTGTATGCAAAGATATATTACCGTTCCGGTGCTAGATACAAAAGAGTTTTTAAGATGGTTTTGGAGATTATGAATCGATCTCGATAAATTATCTCTATGTTACTGAATGAACACGGGAAATTCCCATCTGTGGTCATATGTATAAAAAATAAAATCAAGAGTATATGTAATTCGACGATTAAAAAAAAGCGTCTTCCGTGACTTGAAAAACTGGAGAAGCGAGATTAAATATTTTTAACATAAGGTGCGCTTCAAAAGTTATTCCTGCAAAACGCGTCCGCCGTGAGGAAAATATTTTCGTGTGTAAAGCAAACGATCGCTCTACATCTTGTGATGTTGTTTGCATAATTAAAAAATCTTTGAAACAACTTTACGCATGTGTAGACGAACCTTCACAAATTTCTGTGTGTGGCAAAATCTGAATCTTTGTCTTCAAACTTAATTAGAACACACTCATTTTTTGCGTTTTCTACCGAACAAAGCTGTGCGTGTACATCTTTCAGAATTTACAATGATTCCTCGAACCACAGTGAAGAATTTTGTAATTTTTCCACTGCTTGCACTACTCCGATGTAACTGTGAATAGTTTGTAAATCACTTTTAACCTGACTATCTTTTCTGACTTGTTTTGATAGCTGTACATTCTTCGGGATTGAATAATAAAACCAGTACTCTCAATACTCTCAAAATATTTATGATAGTAAAATGGCGCTTGTAACCATGTTCCCCAACGTATGAGGATTGGATGTGGTGGTTCAGGGATATGAGAACACAGTGTGTGAAATTCGCGAATATGTTTTGGGGATTTTAGAAACTGCTTTTGTATCCGCAATTAGCGCATCCACCTGTGGATAACATCTACGAATTGTCTCTGCCACAAGATGTAGAGCATGAATTGTACATGTAATATGTAAAAAGTTACCACGCTGTTTCTTAAGAGACCGGCCCACAGAAAGCATGGTTGCGGCACCATCTGTCATAAACATTAAGACTTGATCCTGCATATTTCAAATTTTTTTGCAACCAGACACTCAAGCACACTTTTTTATTTTTCAGTTCGGGCTTAATTTTAATTTCTAAATGTACACGCACAGATGATAAATAATTTCGTAGCGTGGTCCTGCTCGGTAATGTAATATTGGCGTATTTGTTCCAAAATGAAATAATTGAATCGTTCTTTAACAAAGTAAACGCCAGATTACACTGAATCATCATTGCACATAAATCAAATAAGTATTGTTCGTATTTTTCGGGACACCGGTTTTGGTATTATTATGGTTTGCACATTGTACATGCCACAATGTGTTTGTGATCAATACGTTAGATATATATCGCACACTAAACATTTAATTTTTACGCCGTCCTAAGTCAAATCCGGATAATCCTTAATAAACCTATTCACTGTCTTTAATGATAGCTGTTTTCTCAATCTACGTTCCTTCAACATTATTAAAAACAGAACACGGTGTACTTCGCTGCTACTATTACGTATGCTCCAGGGAGCAAAGAACTAGATACTGACGAGTGTTTCATATGTGGGAGTTCATTCTTTAGCTGCGCCGATGGTGTGCACCCAGATTTGCCTACTCTACTGATGACGTTAAGCTATTTTGTAACATTAACTGCCAACAGGACTTTGACAATCTTCAGGCGAACACTAATATATTAACTTGACTGAGTGGTCAAAATTGAAAACATTTGCGATGTCACCAATCTTAAACGTAGGTGACACCTTTGGCCCAACTTTATGGATTTATATACGTATTGAGCAAATGTGTTCATCTACCTCAAAAATATAGTTATGAAAACGTCTAAATATTTCTAGTGGCACATTTAGCACATTAGCGCAACATTCTCTTTATTTTGCATTTGCACTCTCTAAATTAGAATATGCCTCTACTATTTGGCGTCTTATCAAACTCCAATTGAGCATGTTCAATGTCAGGTCCAGAAATTTTTATCGTATAAAGTTAAATGCTAATAGTGCGCGTTGCATCAATTTCTTCTATTTTCATTCCCATAGCGCTCGATTTTTGCACAAATTACTAAATGACAGAATGCATTGAGGATAAATCTTCTTTTGCGGTCACAAATTTGTCACATAATTAGCAATACTGAAGAGATATTTAGCGATATTTTCACTGATAAGTTAGCATTTGTGTTGCTGATCATTTTTTCTTATACTAGTGTGTATGTAATGTATTCGAAGTTTGTATATTTGGGATTACCTGTTGCATAATAAACATTACTATTGTTATTATTATTAATTAATGGCAAACCTTGTATAAAATATGTATAAGTAGGCTTAAAACGATATTATAAAAACAAACAGAACTTAAACGTTAGAGAGCCACTCACATAAGACAAAAAACTTTCTTCAGTTTGAATATATGCATAAAAAATAATATTTCGAAACGTTGGGAGTATTTGTCAACATGATGGAATAGCTAATAAAAATGAAAAAACGTTATGTCCGAAATTTTTGTATACTTGTAAGGTGGTAGGTCAACTCTATTATATTCTAGCCGCAATTCCGTCCACTGTTCTACATTACAGATGCAGGTCCCGAAAGCGGATTGAGTACATATTGATCGCAGGGGCCTTGTTTATCACATACTTGGATCTAAACTTACAGCTTACCGTCAACTGAATGGATTTTCAGCATCCCAGAAATACGAATTCGCCCTTACACATACGCGATTCAGCTCCGAAAAAGCTAAGTCACGCGCATTTAGGCCGCCTTGGTAATATCGGTTCTTATTCGAGGGATTTTCTGTTTCATTTTACTTCGTCATATCTAATCCATATGAAATTCCAGGAGGAAAATGTTAAACTGGTATCGTCCAATTCACAGTCAACTGTCTTTTACATTTTTTTCTTATATTAGCGGCAAAAGCGAATGCTTTTGATCTTTGATTCTGTTTTTTCTAGTTTTTCCATTGAAACTGGTTGTTAGGGTGTTTTTCCTTCTTTCTCCGAAATCCTCTTGAACGTATCATTAAAGTTAGCTTATATTGTATTATTTATCTATGCGAGATACGACAGGACGATTTCCGTACTCTGGGAATTCTTATAGTAACGTCAACAAGTTGGCGTAAAATCTTTTGTATTCTCTTGGCAAATGAGAATTTTTTTTCGTAATTTAGAAACGATTTTGATTTGAATTAAAATTTAAATTCAATTAAATTTAAAATTTTACATTAAATTGATGTGATCTTTGCCGTATATTCTTTTAAATGGAATGAGTGTAGTGTGCAAGTACTACTTGCAGCAAATCTTCGAAACGTTTTCCTAATCCACTACACACATCAGCATCATTGATTGCTACACCCTTCTTAAGACCAAAAAGGTAGTTACGGATAAAGTCACCTGTAATAAAGATATAATAGCGCGGTGATTCGTTAATAATTCGTTAATAATTTGACGTCCATAAACGAATGCCTTCGTGTGTCTCCATAGATAATTCGGTGAGTGATCTCGGTTAAACATTTGCTTCTAGCCATCAGCGCTACCTATCTGCTTGCAGATATTGGCAATAAAAGCACGTACTTTAGAAGCACAACTCCATCCCAGATGTACCTGATGTTTGCTCGTACTGCTGATATCTCTTTAAATACTTCCAAAAAAACGCACGTAACAGAAAATGTCTATAAATATTGCACTGATAACAATCGACGATTATTACGCTACTCCGACTCCATACAGTTACTTAAAATCCTTGCTAATGTTACCGTATTCCATGAATTAGACGTTCTCATCCGGACATAGATTTGATTTTGTATATCTGTAATTGCGTCTCTACCAAAAGCTGGAGGTTTCCTAAATAGTATGTGCCCTTACGCAAATGCAACGAAAAAAGGAGCTGACCATGAACTATCTTCTAACTAAGAAATTATATAAACTACACCGCGAAGTTCTGGATTCGCAGCAAGAAGAACTTCTTCTAAATTGAATGACGAATAAGTAGTCTCATTACTGTTCGGTTTCAAAGAGATTATTGGCAGAATTTTGCTACTTGATGAGTAGTAGACTATAACGAGACGGACATATACATAAATCGCTTCTACAAAATGTATGATTTGCAATAGCTCTATTTAGAATAAACATTTGTTTTAGCTGTATTATTTTTTGTAACACCAGGTCACACTCTGTATAGAAGCACATCAAATAAGGGTCCCATTTTACAGGCTAATTAGTGATCCTAGGTATCACCAAAGTATTTCATTCTTCAATACGTTCTTCGTATTACTTTTTTTAGTAGTTGTCTCAAATGTATTGGAAGAAGTTTAAATTCAATTTTGTCCTCCGGTTTGATCTCTGCTTTCGTAAAATCCAATGAAATGCCAAAAAAATATCGCGGTATTATTTACTAAACTCGAAACGTTTACTCGTAATGCGATTATTTAACTAATACAAATATTTGTCGCTGCGAGAGAGTTGGAAAATTGTACGTCTCTCGAGCCTTAAAAAAAGAAGCGACCCACAAGAGGCGCTCGAATCAATTTGCCTCATGGGCAATTTCGGAGAGCAGCTAACTGCACGTTTGTCAAAGACTATCTTTCAAAATGTCACATTCCATATCCTCTATAGACTTTACGGTTCATTTCATACGGAAACGTACTGATAATAAGAAATACTTTGATCTTGCCCAAAAACTCACGCGATATTATTGATTTCTCTCCGCTTCACGTCTTTTCCGACGATCCAACCTTGTTCCTCCATTCCTGCAGTTTTCATTCGCTTCGTGCGCCGTTTATTTGTCTACGACGCTTCGGAATTTTATTGCTCCTGCATTAGAATAACCGGAATTTCCGGGAAAGGCATTGAACACATACTCTTATTGTTTCCGTAAATTTCAATATTAGTATAAGGGGAAAACCAATTTTGAAATAAGTTTTTGAGCGATTATAGATTAATGTAATACCCTGCATTTGGGAATGAAAGGAAGTATTCTCGAAGCAGCGTAGCAATAGCAAACAAGCGATGCAAATTATCCATATTTCTATTTCAGCAGCGATTAATAATGTTCGGAAAACCCTTCCTTGTTAATGTAACAATGTGTGTGTATCGGTACTGATTGCAGTGCTTGATCATCCCGAACATTCATTGTCAACCAATCTGGTATGACTACGTTTAAATTCAGCTGTACAAAATTTCACTGTAGTAAATGATAGCGCAAAGGCCCCGCAAGCATCGTCTATCCTGGTTTTAATTTGCATAGGCGTATTGCATTTGAAATGCAAAAATCTAAGGACGGCTCGATAATCGAATTTTTAAATTTTTACAGAGACACTAACATCGACTGACACAAACTACTGTGAAGCAACAACTGCAAACTACCCTCCGTATTTGTTGGTGTTGTTACGTATCAATTCGTATGTAATTTAAATAATGGACCTTAGTCAATATTTTATAGTTATAAAAATTTTAGATAAATAATTTTTACAATAAATGTGTATTTTTTGGCACTTTTGTTTTTTTTTGTGCTTAACGCTATTTTCTGCAAAATAAGATCTGCTACCTACTTTTCATTTGTTTTCGATATATTTCCCTTGGGGACTAAATACATTTTACGAGAGTGAATTTAAATGTACACATAAAAAATGTGACTGGATCTTTTTTAAGAACAAGGTTGGTCTTACTGAGATATATAGTATGGAGACACAAAAATAAAGTGGAGCAACAAGGCACTCAAGGGAAGAGGCCACTAACACTGCTCCCTTCGCAAACTTGTGGTTGTAAACAACTAAATATGAAAAACCCAAATGGAATATGCTTCTGAATAGTAAAATCCCCGCAATGCATTCAAAAGGGAGTTTACATAAAATTAGAAAAACAGAATCTATAATATTTTATTACATACAGATACACAATTAACGAAAAATGTTAGAATCGGAGAATCTAGGTTGGTCTTCCTCGTAGTTTGCAATAATTACCCCACTGCGTAGACAGCAAAGGTCAACTTCAACCAAATGGGCTCCGAGAATACCTAGATAAACATTCTAAATAAAACCGATTCTAACGTCTTGCCACTACACACACCTATCGAAACTCCAAATGTCACGATTACAAGAAAGTTAGAATAAAGGGCAGTAACAATAACTTCCACTTAAAGAAAATATAGCATCAGTAGTATCAAGTTAGCAGATTTATGGTATAAGTTTCCTTATATGTCTTCGTTTTGGTAGTAATTGCACGTAGGTAAAGTACGCGATCAATATCAAATTCTCTTATCAAGCAAGCACGTTGCGTTTCTCCGAATGCAACTTTCCGACTGTATTAGATAAAGCGACAGTAGGAAAAAGTAAGCAAGCGTGTCTTCACAATTGCTTTTTAATAACAGAAGAAATACATAATTGATACATGATAATGTAAAGATCATCCTTCGATTGCGATCCATGCCTTAGAAGTTAAAATTAGTTAACAGGAAAAGCAAAGCATCAAATCTCTAGCGTACAAAACTCAGGATGAATTCATAGTATATTTACGACTTATTTCTGCCGCAATTGGAGACTATTCAGGTGACTTTCGTAAAATTCTTGAGATGCACTTGGAAGGGCCATAAAACAGCATTTTACGTAGTTCGGTGGTATGGACTTGCACCGTTACACTTGCACGCTTCAGACGAGAAAAGTTTGTTTCTTTCCGAGCCGCTCGGGATAATTTTAAAAGGCCGTAATTTAAGTTTGACACTTGAGCAACGTTCTGGTTAACTTTGCGGTCAACCTTTCCTTATTAAAACCTCGGATTGGTCTAATTCTGTTTCTCACTAGTAGTTTCCACTTTCATCCAGTTTTATAAAAGAGAAGTGGAACTCTGTGAGATTTGAGTAAAGTTTGATATAAAGTTAGAAGAAAATGGATAACAGAAATGTCAATTATGCAAGAAAGATTTACTTAACGAAAGTTGTCGAAATTGTCTTTAATTGGATATAATAATAATAATCCTTTTTTAACGTTATAATAACTTAAAATTATGTTGTATATACTAAAGGCACTCGAATTGTTTCACAGGAACCGTTAATGATGAAGAAAGAAAGTTTGTGGTAGACTAACTATTAGCTATACTAATTGTAAGCTAAATTAACACTAATTTGGTCAGTTGACCGAAAGTCCTTTTCTGTAAAGTAGATTGTTATTGTTCCGGGGTAGAGTACGTTAAACCATTTTATACAATTATTATTATCATTGTGAAGAGAATTGTTAATACATATATAACTTAACACGAAAACTACGTAACTCTATACCTAGAAAAACAAACACAACAAGAACGCGCCTCAAGTTTTTATCACCAGTTGACGAGCGTATGCCTCGGTGGCCCTCATTGTTCTTGACCCCAGATCAGGGTAACCTTAACCCAGTTACCAAGTCTTTCTGTTTTACTTGTGTGAAGTCTAGTGCATTATCGCTTACACCAGTAATGTTATGTCGACTTGACCAAGTTTAAAGTTTTTCAAACAAATACATCGGTAACTCTGACACCCTTAATTTTAGGATTATAATTGCTTTACCTTATTGCTTTCAGCCACAGCATTTACCGAAGGTTCCAACTGTATAATAATATACAGCGTGTCCATTTAGTGCGTGGCTGGAAAATAATTCCTTTCCTGAGTAATCTAAAGAAAAAGTTTTGAAATAAAAAATATTCGGACGTAAGTGATGCATCCCACAAAACGATAGAAGTTTGGTTTTTAGAAAGGAACGCGCTGTTTTTTGGATGTCTCTATTAAATTAATGTCAACGTTTTTGTCAATACATCCATATCAACTAGTGTCAGATTTGATCCATGCTAATTATTTTTTTGAGAGGAGTAGTCTGGATACCTTTCGTTTATCTACACACAAAATGGTGCCTTGGGAAATATAAAGTCATGCAGATTACTTTTTCGCGAAATACTATTGCTTTTATGAAGATACTCATTAAAAATAATCTGTAAGATTTAATTCATACTTACAATTTCAATCAGCACCTACTGTGAGCACCACTTTCCTCTATAAAAACTATAATGCGATTCCATACATTTTGTTGAACATTTACCAACATTTCAGGAATAATACTTTGTGTACCTAACGTCAACGTTACACATTGCTTTAAGAAATGCATCCAGACAATTTTTCATAAAAATTTCTATTTAGCTAAATTGCATGCACATCTTTTAAACAACTTTCGGTATGTTATATTTTTGACCGTTGAAAAAACTTGTGTGCAATGCTTTGTATAAATCTGTTCGCTTTATATTGAACAGTAATCGACATTTATTTGCTTGAAATAATAACGTAGGCTTCCACGTCCAGAGTTAGTTAAAACTAAACGTGTTCCGGGTTTAGACCGTGTCATGTTTAATCGAAAACTCGATGATTTGCCCACAATCATATGAGGCTTCTTCAGGAGAGGATAGGTGGAAGGTAACAGTTAGCATGGGAACTCAGCGTGTAAATCACGTCAAAGGCGAAACTAATTGAGCGGGACGCAGTTGATCATGGTAACTCAGCATGTGGACCATGCCAGAGGCGAAAATCAACTGCTCCAACAGTTGATTGTGGACGACACGTCGAGTTTTCGAGTAAACACGACACGGTCCAATCCCGGAACATGTTCGTTTTAAGTTATTTTCTTGGTTATTTCTGCTACATATTATTTATGTGTGCTTGTTAATTTGCTAGAATTGCAAGTAGGCAATTGTGAGGTGCATTGTAGGATTGCTAATTCGAGCATAGGCTGGAATTGTACCAAAAAGGGATAACGTTTACATATTATTTCTAATGAATATTGGGGTAAATTGAAAGTTCAGATCTCATAAAAATTTTTAATAAATAGCTACCGGTTTCGACCTGTGCAAGCTCATCCCCGGACTAGCTGAAAGCCGCCCAAAAAATTATTATATATTATCATTGGAATAAGATTGTTAAATCAAGCATTAACTTAGGACCAAGTTCTTTTTAAGGTATACATAACTAACAAGACGGTAAATGTAAATACCGAAAACTAATTCTAAAAGAAATTACAAGCAATTATAGAAATAAAATGAAACAATGTAAAGTAGCAACATGAGGAGAAAAATATCTTTTGTGAGATTATCTGTAGAACTTTGATAAGTAAGTATCTACCGTCATAAAGCAGATAGAAACTGTCGAAATAATAAAATAGTATCTTAAAATTGTAAAATATTGCAACATTAACAATAAGTAGAAAATTCGAAAAATCGAATTATTAATTAAAAAAATAATAAAATTTGGTGTTTTTGGGAAGCTCAGCACAATAAGCTAAAGTAACTGCCGGATATACAATAAAATGTCAAAGAATAAAACTTGGATAATCTTTTCCTCCTTTGGATTATTTAATGAATATTTTTAGTTTGTAGTGTTTCTTTGTAACATTATGTTTTCAAACGAAAAAGCTATCTGCACAGTTTTAAATTTAATTTACGCAGGATCAACACATTTTAGGTGTAGGGGAATGTTAATGAAAACAATTCTAGAACAGTTTCTTTACTTCTCATTAAAGAAAATTAAATAGCCTGAAGAAGTTACTTGATATCAAAAAAATGCTTGGTCGTGTTGACGGAAACTCCAGGAAATACACTCATATAAGGGACCTGTAGGTTTCAATGTAATTTGATCCAATCGGAACTCATAAATAGAGTGGGCAAATTCGAGCGCGCACCATCGACGTAGCTAACGAATGTAACGAGTCAGTATGCAGGGATATATTACCGCGAACGGTGCCGTTCCGGTGCTAGGTACAAAACAGTTTTTAAGATGGTTTTTGTGGATTATGAATCGAGCTCGATAAATTATCTCTATGTTACTGAATGAACACGGAAAATTGCCATCTCTAGTCATATGTATGAAAAATAAAATCGAGAGTATATGTGATTCGATGATTAAAAAAACACTCGTCTTGAGCGTCTTGAAAACTGGAGAAGCGACATTAAATAGTTTTAACATAAGGTGCGTTTCCAAAGTTATTTCTGCAAAACGCGTCCGCCGTGAGGAAAATATGTTCTTGTATAAAGAAAACGATCGCTCTACATCTAGTGATTTTATATTTGCATAATTAAAAAAAAAATTTGAAACAACTGAACGCATCTGTAGACGAGCCCTCACAAATTTATCTAAGTGTGGCAAATCTGAATTTTGGTCTAAAACACTTTCAAACTTAATTCGAACACACTCATTTTTTGAGTCTTCTACCGAACAAGGCAGTGCGTGTACATCATTTCACAATTTGCAGTGATTCCCCTAACGACAGTGAAGAATTTTGTAATTTTTCTATTGCTTGCACTACTCCCATGTAATTGCTGCGTATAGTTTGTAAATCGCTTTTAACCTGACTATCTTCAAATTTTTTCCTCTCAAAATATTTATGATAGTAAAATGCCGCTTCTAACCAAGTTCCCCAACGTATAAGGATCGGTTGTGGTGATTCGGGGGTATGAGAACACAGTCTGTGAAATTCGCGAATACGTTTTGGGGATTTCGGAAACACTGCTTTTGTACCCGCAATTAGCGCATCCACCTGTGGATAACATCTACGAATTGTCTCTGCCACAAGATGTAGGGCATGAGTTTTACATGTAATATGTAAAAAGTTACCACGCTGTTTCTTAAGAGACCGGCCCATAGAAAGCATGGTTGCGGCACCATCTGTCATAAACATTAAGACTTGATCTCTGGATATTTCAAATTTTTCACATGTGCTTAACACACTTTTGAAATTACATGGGCAGTACATTTTTCTATTCGTCTAAAAGCTAATAAAATTGAAGATGACGATTGATATGGTTCCATTTTGCGCACCATAACATTGAGTACAGATCTTCCGTTGGATAAATTTCTATTCGCAAATGCATTTTTTAAGCCTGCAAAGATGAATCACCTTATATTCAAGAATAATATTGTCAAATATTTTTATTATTATACTGCAAAAAGCACCATATTATCTATTTCTCATTCTATTAAAAATAACAGAGGAAATCATGTTTTTAAAACATTCTTATAGAAGTAGTATTACTGGAGATTAGCAAAATCATAAAATACGTGCGCTCTGTAGTTTAAGGAGGTGTTTAGATTTGCGCTTAGGCAGCGAATACATTTTTCTTTCTATTTGGAATGCTTGACTAGGGAATGAATTTATATCTTAAGTACCTTTGGAATTGTTACGTAATAACTAATATATACCGTCTTTCGACTACCTGATACCTCCCTAAAGTATTCTAGAATTTACTATTTATAATTATGTTAATTAATTATAGGATTTATGAAAAACGAAACATCTCTCAATAGCTCTTAGAGAAAATAGCGTAGGTATTGATCTATAGTAGTTAAACCATATATAAACACTGTTCGGTCAAGCGGCTGACAATTTAATAAAAATTGCCCACTCGTCTCGTTTTTTACGGTAGAATGCACGACGAACTATTTCAGGTTCGAGAATCCTTCCCTGATAAACATCGACGAATACCGGATTATAGGTATTCAATATATATCGGCTATCCATTTATCGGTACGTTGATTATTTATTTTAGTCGTATTTTCCCGCGGTTATCGAGAAAGGGAGCTCCCTTATCGGTGGTCGTTTGTCCCTTATTGTTTTGACGAGGGATAGAAGGTATCATTCGTGCCAAATTTCATCTCTTCCGTGCCGATCACCGGTTCGTGTTCGAAGGGCGGTATTCCCCATTTTACTCGTATATACTTCTACTGTCGGAAATTCGTAAAAAATTAACATTCTCTTCCGTTCTTCCTTATTTCCTGTTTCCCAGACCAGTGTAACATCAACTCTATGCTTTCTACTTTGTGTAAACGGAGAAAACGTAAGTGTTTATTAATTGTACCATCCTCCTAAACAGTTCCTCGAATTTGATAGCTCTAGACATTTTCGGGAGATAGTGTAAGATAATACAACGCACACATGTTAATACTTTAATGATTTCTTGTTAGTAACAGGTCGTATTCCGCTAGTTCTAACCAACTTTAATTAGCTGCTCAGACCTAATATCTATTCGAAAGTATGCACAATAGGCGAATATTACAAAACAACAGGCATCTATCTAAACGCGCAGAATGTATACGTGTTGCTTGCGTTCGTTTCTGGGATGAACGCAGTGAAGGAGTAAAAGAAGCGGCTTAGATGTTTCAGTTTGTTAAAGCGGGAAGCTACTGTACGGATGCAGCCGAATGAATGACTTACTTCTTCTTTATCTAATACATAGACACATCATAGCCATCATGCGGCAAATACATTTCTTGTCCAACGCAATGGATTTTATACTGGCAGATCGAAAAACCCTGGTTTTTAACGTCTACGAGTGCGAGCAATGTTACAGTACCAGAGTACCGCAGTGCCTGCTCCTCCCCAACATCCTTGATAAACCTCATCCCGGGCGGGTGGGTAACAGTGAATAATTTACAAATCATGCAAAAGAGAAATGGCTACTAAACAAATTGAGATATCACTATGCAAGACGTTCTCAATTTGAAACAGAGTTAAATTGGAAGCAACAGCGCGCGAAAATTATTGAAATCAGCAACACTGTTACCCTGAAAAGGTTAATAAATGTTCCTCACAACCGCTACAATTGGATAGGTTACTGTTCATTTCAAGAGAGAGGTTTATTCCAGTATTCCAGCATTTGATGATTTGATCTAATTCATTTAAGTAAACAAACACATCGTCGAACGGATTGCACTTGTGCAGTTCTCTTATTACTGTCACCGCATAAGCCTGGGTTTAACCACTCTCGTTTACATTTTGAAATTTAAAGTAACCTCATTCAAAAAACACGCATAGAATAACTATTTGGCATAAAATAATATTTCTTGAACTAGATGCGACTACTTCACAAGTTATGAGGTTCGCTAGGAAACGTGCGTATATCGAGGTTCCAGATACGTAACGTTGACACTTCGCTGTGAAATCTCTAACATAAAACTATAGAAGAAAATCTGTAATTTAGAATCATTTAGATAAATTCTGGCTAAAAGTAATCTTAAGCATGGATGACGAGTAAAAATGATTTCAATGTTCTATTTTTGTCATCTAGAGTCATTTAAAATACCACATAGAGTTCATGAATGTGGCGTGATTAAATAGAGAGGATACCACTTACCCTTAACACTGTTTCTCGATTACCTTTTTGCCATACCATTTGCTACAAATAAATACGTAATTTTGGCGTATCATAAAGGTCATTTTTACAACAGAAAGAGTCAAATTTGGATAAAAATAGACGCCAAAAATGTTAGCAAATGAATATAGTAACTCAATTTTTTAAATATTTGACAACTAGAAAATTGCACTATGTGCGTTGTAATTGTGTATATAATACTCCTCCGCATCTCCCTTATACCACATTTTATGCATTAATAAATCTTATTTAGAACTGACATTAGTGAGAAGGAAATTTATCAAAAATAGAGAGTGATTATTTGAAATCATTTGTTAAAGGTATAAACTAATTTTTTTAAAATTTGGACTGAGGCTAATTGAACCATGCCCAATCTGATGGATATCTTTGGGACGTTTGCTCTTCCGGTTATACCAGACGTCAGCATCAACGTCTTTATTTTAATTGTAAAGTGCCTTTCTTTATTGCTTGTTTCATTTCCATATAATATTTTGGGTAGAATTTCATCAGATATTCCTGTACCTAACTTTCACTTTATTTCAGTTATTTTCTATTTGTAGAACAACCTTTGAACTCATTTGTAGCAGTAATTTTTAAGAAGTAGATATCAGTATTTGTACAATTATGTGCAGATTTTTAAATTATTTCAACCTTTCTAGCATGCCAACAGGGCATTTTGATCTTGAACATATGTTATTATTAACAATGTTTAATTTTAATTTTTGTGAAATTTTCAAACGTTACGTTTCAAACGCATAATAATAACAAACCAACCAATACCAAACAGAAAACTAGCAGTTAGGCACAACGCGTTATTCTCAAATGCTTTCCTTCTAAAAACATGTTGAAGTGGTATGATCCGTTGTGTCGAAGGCTTCTGGAAAATCAAGAGAGACAAGAATTGTTACCAATCCTTGGTCTGATGCCGTGAAGATGTCGTCCGTTACACACAACGACGCAGTTTTGAAACTGTATCCTACGCGAGACCCAAAATGAATATTCGGAAGTAGTTCACGGTCGGTGACAAACCTTCGAATTTGGCGTTCTGCGGGGGGAACACTAAAAATTGCCGGAAAAAGAAAAAAAACAGACATTTCATCGAAAAAGAAAACCACTTATTGTGTCTCAAAATATTCGGCCTTAAGTTTTAAGCACTCTTGTGCTCGAAGAAACCAGTTGTCGAAACGTTTATTCCAATCTGAAGCGGGTATCTCATAAGCATGCTTTTTAAATGCTTCAACAATCTCTTCCGATGTCGAATGCCGTTCACCACGTAATTTGCTCTTAACAAAAGGGAACAGAAAGAAGTCATTATGTGATAAGTCGACGAATACGGGCAATAAGTTACTAATTCAATATTATTCTCCTTTAAATAATCGACTGTTCAGTGTGCCGTGTGAGAGTAGCCCTTGTCATGGTGAAGGATGATGCGCCGATGTTTGCTGTTTTTTTCTGATTTCATCGAAGACTTTAGGCAATCAAATTATTGTATACCAATCAGCGTTTACCGTTTCTCGATCCTTAAGAGCAACGGTAGCAACAGCACCAGTTTTACGGAAGAAAAATGCACTTCGCGAATGAGCAACTTTTGTTGGTTTTGGTTCGCTTTGGAATACCCAAACAATGGATTGTTGTTTTGTTTCTGGTTCGTATGATTATATCAAGGTTACGGTACTGTATACGTTGGCAGAAACAACGCAATTGAATTTGATGTTTGTCGGAACAACAGCAGTTCATGGACGCCCTTCACGAAATTCGTCACTGACGCTAGTACGTCCACGTTTAAATTCGGTAAACCGGTCATAAACTGTGGTTTTTGATGGTGCTTCATCACCAAAGACAAAATGAAGTCGATCGATGCTTTGTTTTCGCACGAAAATTTTCCCCAGAAATATCAAATTTTTTTCCTAAATTGATTTCTTTGAAACTCTACTAATACTAAACTACGCAGTCGACTGTTTTTCTGTCAATGGTGTTTAACAAACTAAATGACAAAACTTAAGACAATCAGATTGAAATATAAGGCAAGTGCTATCTAGTAGTCAATTCCGGAAATTTTTAGGGTTCCCCTCGTAACAAGGCTGATGATATATTAATCGGTCTTAAATCTTTAATGTCTTGTACATTGTTTTTCTTAAGGATTGGTGTAACAAGAGCGTGCTTCCAGCTGTTTTCTAGGATAAATATATCTACTATATGACATATGAAAGACATAATAAGTGGGCAGCACGGATATCAGCTAGTAGCACTAGATTTAAGTGTATTAATGATTTGACTGTTATTGACGAGAGGAAATGTAAGCGAATAAGAAGTGATGACAATTGGGATTGGTCTCGGTATGTTATTTGGGATACTGAAGTAATGGGTTAGTTTTTCAGCATCTAAAATTGTGGGAGGAATATCTGGTTTATACTTTTTCAACTGACTAAATTTTCCAGGTTAAATGTGCGATTTACTAGTTTTTTCAACGACTTAAGATAGATTCATAGTTCTAGGAAATTTGCTTTTTGCCTTGTCACGCAGTTGCATCATGAATCTTCGATTGTGGAATAAAATTATTGGTAAACTTGTAGATTACAATCGGAGCGTGCAAGAGTAAATTAAAATAAAACACTTTTTCGTTACTTGTCTTTAAGTGCACTGTAGAATATAGTAAGTTATAATATATATGTTACTGATTGGTAGTTTAGATTAATGTTATCCTATCGTAGATAAGGGCTTAGAATGGTTAGGATGGGTGCAAAACCGAATGAATGTAGACGTTTTCATTGACATTCAAAACTTTAATTCGTTAATAACATTATTAGCTTTATATTATATAATATAACTCACTACTGAACGTTAATTGAATACTAATATTAGAGAAAATTGAGTTAATTAATGTAGCAAAACATATATTGGCGAACGGATAATGATGATTCTCTTTTAGCAAACCATTAGGTACGCTATCAGTAACAATTTTGCTTGATTGGTAGCCAGCGTAATCACATCGACGGCAGCTGCGTCGCTTTAATGGATGCCTGTAAAATTCTACAGTAAACAAAGTCACCGATGCATGTATATAGGCTATTTATACCATTGGAGCGATAATTAGCGTTATGATAGACAAATTAGCATACCTAGCGTACGATTTTGCGGAAATATGTTCGACTTCTCCGAGTTCACCAGTGCACCGTCAAAGGTCGTCTTCTAGCGTTAAACCGCCTTGTACCCGCGAACTACCTTGTTAATTACTAACTCGATAAATGCATCATACCCCAACGCCTGCTACTAGATAATGAATCGCCATATATAGATGTTTGTGTATATATTATAGTTACCGCTGTATATTAGCATGGGGCATATTTTAGATCCTTGCATGTTCCTTGCAGGTTGAGGAGGTATGGTGTAGCTCAGCTGTACGTCAAACTATTGCATGTTGCATGTTATCATCTTTCCCTGCAGTTAAACTAATGGTGCAGGACATACAATGCGCTATAAAACTAGATTGGTTAATTTGATTGGTATACAGATAGAAAAATGTCTGAATCAAGAAGTATGTATGAATTCAATAAAATCTCTCTTTTCAATAGTGCCAACTAAATATCCCTTTCAGTATAATAAATTATTTTTTTGCAATAGTCTTTAATCGGAGGATTATTTAAACGCAAGAAATATTAACAATTCTTTTATAAAAATCGGTCCAACGAATGAGTTAATTATTTTAATAAATGTCTGTTTATTGTATCGATGAGCACGCACTTTCGTATAAATACAATAAATGGATTTTTGATATAAAGAATACATTTGTCAATGTCTACTGAAAATTGTAGTTCGTTGTTGTAATGAACTTACTAGTTAATATAATTTTCTTTGTAGCTTTAACAAAAGGAAGTCAACACGGTTTATTGAATTTATTTTTTCGGCGGAGCTGTGTTAAGGAAGACAACGCAATTGCTTTGCATTTATTAAACTTATTTCTCGATACAGCTCTATACAATTAGTCCAGTGATCTTTCAAGCCGTCTAATTGTAAGTAATAGGATTTGTCGAAGTCTGTTTCGGCATCTTTTTCTCTCGGTTTCTTCAGTATTGGTTGAAATATAAGGTCGGCTCGACTCTGAACGTGTCTGAACTGTAAAACGAAAGAAAATGTATATATCTACATGTTGTCCATAATCAGTAACTAACAATGTATACGGTTAGTAGCGACTCTTAAAATAAATGAAAATCATTGCTTATGAGTGGTTGTATTATTATCATATTTTTTATCGTGTACCTTGATATTTGATGTAATGTCGTTGCCTTCGCTTAAAAATTACATTTAAAGGAGCTAGAATGTAACGTTGCTTATAATTGCAACGAAGTTTTCCTTAACTGCAATAACTACCATGAAGTACTTATTTAATCGTAGTCATAAGGTCAGTAAGTCTGCTATTTTCTTAGTGTCAGTCCCATGTTATTTAGAATTTTACGTATGGTTTTAGATTTAGTTGAGCTTTTAAGTAGCTCCTCTACTACCGATAATTTCAAAACATTTCGGAGAGCATCACCGCAATGGAGTGTTTCAGAAACTCGTACTAACTCACCAAACGACCTAATTTACTTCAAGTGAGAGTCATTCAACTCCATTTGACATTCGAAAGGGCGCCATAGCTCTTTGGAAAAAGTACGAAATGTTTCAGCGGTGACAGAAATTGCCTTTAATAAAGTCGGCGTGAAATACGAAGACGTCGGCCTGATTCATATCCCCCTGCCTAACATTAGAAACACTCGCCATCCAGTAAATATGCACGAAGTAATTACAATTTAAGATGTACTTCCGAATTGGAGAAACTTGTCTAAAGTTTACGGATAAAGTTCTTCATTAAATCAAGCTGACAATAAATCAATACGTCCTTGGACTCCTTGTTGTTGCATTGGTATCCCATTATCTTGGAGGAAAGTCGCTAAATTAGCTTGTTCCCGCACTTCGTGGAGTACACAGAAGTGCTTTTATTATTCACCTGCAAACTTTACCATTACGTTACTTATGTCATCAAACAAACTGGTCTAAATTTGTTTCTGTGAATAATCTGATATTTACTAAAATTCTTGTACGCTAAAAAAGTTGTACAACTGAACCATTATTTGTGTGAATGTGACTTACAACTACCGTAGTAATTATTTATCTATGCAATCTTGATAACCCGTGTCAATTTTTAAGAACCGAATTCAAGGAATTTTTACATTTCTACTTTTGTCATCTAAAGAATACGGGTTTTGCATTTGTCCGTTTGAAATGATGGCTCAAAGCTACTCAAATTGTAATATGTTTATGGCTTTTGGCGCTTCAAATAATAACGCAGTTCAAGCAACGCGATCGTATGCAATGCGATTGCGTGGGCGTAGTTTGCCGTATGCTAATGTCTTTAGAAAACCAGAGGACAGAATTGTCTTCATTGGCGGCGTCACAATACAATCACGTGATGCAGTCATTGATTTGATAAGAAACGATTCTTCAAGAAATACTAACCAAGTTCGCGTATGGCGTCCTCTGAGAAGCGACCAATAACATGCATATCATTTCACAATATTTTAGCATTTGAAAGATATTGACGCTGGACTTGTGTGGGAAGCATTCTGCAAATGGAATTAAGATTCCATTCTGTGGACAGATGGATATTTATTAAACCAAAATGGTATTTTCAATATAAATAATCGATATCACCTGAGTTATGAGAACCTACATTTAATGATGCCTAGAAATCGCCAACATCGCTTTGGTTTAAATGTTTGGAGTGGTTTACTGGGAGAACGACTGGTAAGGTTACGTCAAAACTTGTTTTTTACAACTGTTATAATTGTTTTCCATTGTTTTTAATTTATTAATATTTTGCTGTACCGCATAAATACAGAAGATTATTTAGATTTTTTGCATCCTCAACAACAACAGCTTCCAGCTCCCAGCTTTCATGCACGACAGAGCAGGCCCCTACTTTGTGGGAATTGTATTGGTTTACTTGGATAATACTTTCCCTGATCGGTGGATCGGTGGAACTTTTAATGGGAAACGATTACATGGGTAACCAATGCAAGGATATTTAAGATGTATTAACTCAATAACATGAATTTTACAAGAACGCTACTTAATATTACGCTATAATTTGAAAATAAATGAAAATTGGATAACAGAGCCTTTTTTATATAATTTTCACGTGGACAGCATACTCATGGAGGTTGGTCTGTTTCTTCCGACTCACCGTGTATAGTCTCTTTAGTGTTAGATAAGATAAAATGTGGTGCTATATTTGGACTAATACAGAGTGTAATAAATTTCGTAGCAATTATCTTAAGCTACTTTATTGCCCGGAAAATATTTGCAATTGTCAGTGATCATACTTTGCAACCCGTTGTGGCAAATTGCATTTCTGCATGTATCTAGAAGAACATTCTCATTTTAGAATACATGAATGTCTTATCTTGAAAAACCCTAATGAAGCTACCTGCATTAATAAAATTTATTAATCCTTCTACTAGATTGTAGCGGACTAGTTATAAGCCAGTTTGTATGCATTACTTACGACGTATAGTAAATATGTAATACAGGTGCTTAATGTTATTAAGCAGCTTTACGAACATTGGAAGAACATCCATATTAAATTTATGCTGTAATAATTAAAGTCCTTAACATGAATGCGTGTTCGGTGCCGTACATTTGCATATGTAAGTTGAAGCATATAGTTGTTAAGCTCGCGTTGTCAATAAAATACTACATTGCATATGAGTTTAAAGCAATGTATGGAAAAATATTAACTTAGCGCCAGTTCTAAAATAATTGTGGTGATTATAAATGCCTTAGAATAGAAATTTTATGAATATATTATTTCGTATTTTCTAATTGGGTAACATTTCAAAATAAAATTATATGGTTTGAACATTTTTATTGCGGTATTAAGTTCCAACAATTTCAAGTTTTCGCGGAAAAGTCACATATAGAATTAGAATGCGAAAGATTCTATTACTTCTGCATGCAGGAGTTAACCATGCACAGATAAGAATACAGAATTTGACCTAACACCGTTTGAAGACCGCCTGGTCGTTCCCTCTGGTCCATTTGCAGAAGTAGTGAAGAACGAGGGAGTTTTAGGGTGGTGTTCAACACCGTCGCGTCCTCGAGTTGAACAGGAACGTTTTGGTCGTCGTTTTGGTGAGACTTTTGGAGTTAGAACATTTCCCCGATGGTAAAGAATTTCTCCGTTTTGATGCGAATCTTTTTGCCACAGTACAGGAAACAACATGTACAGAAAACAACGTGTAATGAAAAATGCTTCTTTCAGTGTTATTATTTTTCCCTGCGAACTACACCTTATCCGGTTCGATGTTAAAACGTTTTACCCGCATTGAAATATATCTACTTGAAAGTTCTATATTTCTACCGGCGCTGTCCTCTCCCGAACGTTTGTATCAGAAATTACCAATTATTTTTGTCATAATTGATTAACAACTTTATTGTTACGTAGTCTGCTTATTTTGATCAGCGCCACATATACATGTTTATTTCGATTTGTTGCAATAATGACAAATGTTTTTTTGTTGTCTGTGATTTTTACGCGTGTATATGTAAACTTTTCCCACGTTGGACTCCAATTATGTATAGCCTGAAGGGTACATTGTGTGCCTCCAGCTAGAGTAGGGTAGGGTATGGGAGAGGTCAATTAAAGTTTATTCGAAAATTTACTGAAAAGAGCACTACGAGGTTTTTTTAGAAAAGCTGCCAAAAGATGTATAACGCATGGTTAAAAACTTCAATAACATTTCTGTTATTACTTTTTAACTAATAATGAAAAGATCTATAGCTTCCAAGCAAGCGACGTTCGTCACAACTGTTACTAGAAGACATCTTTCCGGTAGAAAGTTTGCTTCATCTGATTGAGGCTCTGCATACATACGCGTAAAAATCATATGCAACAATAAATTTTTGCTGCTTTTCAATTCAGTTAAACTATTCTAAGAATGAGAAAAATTGTGGATGTAAGAAATTTTGGTCGCATTTATAAGCAAAACAAAATAATAAAAGTGAAAAATAGTACATGTTAAATCAGGATTCTTCTGTTATCGAGAAAAATTTACTCCACACCAGAAACAAAGCTAAATTGGGCTGGAGGTTAATAACGAATTATTGGTCAATGATTTAATGATATGTATTAGCTCGCAGATGAACCAATAAATAATAGAAAAAAAAAGAAAAGCAAAAGCCACTTTCTATGCTAGCTAATTGAGAAAAACAAAGGGGAAGACTCATATAATAACAACTTCAGTTACTGAAAGATCGAATTATTGTAAAAGTGAGGCTTATGCAAATAGTAACTTATTTCTTGGTTTTGTGTCCCGAATATAAGAGATTCAGGAATTATAGTATTTATGGAATGTGCGGGCTGACGTAGTTGTCTCGAGATGCGGTTATTCAAACTTTGCGACGTTTCGTTTCGGGACATAGAAGAGAGAGCAATTACTCCGTACCCACTCTTTACACATTGATCACCCTTTCAATTTTTATGATGTTAAAGTTCTTGATGTGGAATAGAATTATCTTAAACGTTATTTCTTTATTACGAATTATTAAGAAAAAATTCCTAATTCCATCAATTACAGATAGGACATCCAAAACTTGAGTTCTGTTTTATAAAACATTGTACACAAGGTACGTCACCGTATAAATAATTTGATCCTATATAGATCCCTTTTGTACATTCTTTTCAACATTGTTTTTCAAGTTTTTCGAATACGCTTAATACGAAACATTTTTAAGGATAGCTGTCCTAGAGCAATCTGTTCGTCTTCTTCTGTTTCTTCAGTTTACTTTGATTTTCGGGAAATATGATAAATCTGTAGAAGAGATTTCACATTTATAAGTAAGTTTATTGTTATTTAATTCATCTTTGCTTGTAGTTGGTTTTCGATAGTTCGTTCTGAAAAGCGTGTACTACATTCGAAAAATTTTGATGATGAAATAATGAAAATTACATGAATTGGGCTTTTCCCACTTGTTGCCCTTTTTAATTGGCGGCGTTTATGATACTTTATTGTCCAACAGACAAAAATATCCAGTTACAGAATAAAAATCCAAAAAAGTACATATGTAAATTAATCAGCATAAAAGAATACCAAAACGACCTTAACTAAATTACAGATTCAATAAAATTAAAGAAATGCAAAAAAATACTTACTGTTACAATAATTAATTGATTTTCCCTCACTGCCAACAAAGATCGCACGGAGCAGGTTGACTATAACTAATAAAGTTAAAATTACTACAAACCCTGTGTAACGGAGCCCTGATGGCAATGTGGGTCCTGTGCGCAGGATGGTAGAATAGGTTTATCTGTCTCGACGCAGGGCGAGAAACAGAAAGGTTAACATATGCTAACAACTAGCAGCACCGAGACCATTACTGAGCAAATTGAATAGAAATTTATATCCAACTCGCCTTGGACGAAGTTCCAAAATATTCATGGAATTCGCTGACTGGCGTAACAATTTAATAGTTGAAGAGAAATATTTGTGAAATAATTTTCCGGATGGCAGTGCCTAGTGTGGACACTACACAAAATAATACTTCCGCAAATGTTAACAAAGTAATCTGTCTAAACAGTCTATTGCATTTCCTTTAATGTCATACTTGGGCGATTTCTCTATGTTGCTGAAATCACATTTATTAATTTTATCCATGGAATTATGTTTGCCTTTTATGCTTCTATTTATACAGATTTTGATATTTATACTGTTTCTTGAAAGGTTTTCTTTCGTTCACTTTGCAAATTGCTAAACATTTCTTACAAGCTAAAGTATAAACATTAGTACAAGGTTGCTGTACTACTCATCACTTGAGTGTTACAATGAACAGCGAACATATTTTTGCTGTGGATTGAGACGTCTACATGCCATAAATATGTTGTGTAGTTTATATACTTGTACACTTTAGATTGTAATTAGAATTGTTTTAAATGTATTTTAAATGTATTGTAATGTATTTTGGGGAACAGAACAGTTCCTGTAACACACTAAACGCAGCGCATTTCTCTGTGAAAGAATAGTACTTGTCTACACGCTCGTTTTTTTCAGATGTTTACTTGAACAAAAACCGACAAAAGCTACCAGTACATCGGCGTGAGTATCCTTTTTTTTATCCAACTGCATAACTTAGCAGATTTGTGCCTGGAGGTAACAGGCCATTGTTTTATTTCCTCTCCGTTCGCGAAGTGGCAGCAATATGCGCTGCAACGGCAGCAGCTGCTCATAAACGGTTCTACCATTAATCCAACGTTTGCGAACCAGTGATATATTGAACGGCATTCCGTGTGAAATTTCATTCTTCTAATATTTTGCGCGAAACTTACACGTCCGTTGTGTTTACTGGTGCACATGATGGTATATATTTATTGTTATGTAGGATTTCTAACTGCCCGAGGATGATAAACTTGTGCGCAATTTGTTTAAAATACGATAACACTTGCGTGAAATTAGTTTCATGATGTAATACCAAAAGAGGCACCTCGACACCATCCTTACTAATTCTACTATGCGTAAGTTTAATTCCGAAAAACAGTGAAAAGCGATCAATTTATGCTGTAACAATTCAAGAAATCATTATTTTTATTTCATCTTCACAAAGATGGTCTAGGTCTAGGCATTGCAGTACAGGTATTTAAATGAATTAAAAGCAGGTATGATAGAAACGCAAACTATCAAACGCGTTCGCACGGTCTGATAGATATATTCCTACTATTTTGTGATTTATTTATTCATACTCTGTAAAAGAGCTCGGAACCTAAAAGGTCTAAGCAGTCATGGTGAGCAGTGATAGGAAACATTCCTTTCGGAAATAGTCCATTCTCTATTTTCTCAGCGGAGGCAGAGGCTATTTTAGCAGCGATCGACTACATTCAAATCATTAACATTTAACAATGGATTTATGTGTTATGTCCGATTCGCAACGTGTTGCGTGCAACAGCGTCAACCAAAGATACTTATAGTCACTCTACGATTAGAAAAGAAAAAAACGGAAGCACTCTATGATCTCCAAGAAAGAGCTCTGTAAGATAAGGTATTTCTGGGTAAAGGCACATGTTAGCATCACTCCCAACGAAGTAGTGGACACTTTGGCGAAGCAGCCAATAGCATATGGACCTGATTAGAAGGTCAAAGTATACTGGAAAGAAGTAACAAATATTGTTACAAATGGATTGGTGTGGGAACGTTCGCTGGCATACAAGTAATGTAGAAAAGGCCATGCGGTATTACCTTATCCAACCATCCGTAAACCTCAAGCAATGGTACATAAATCAAAGTATATCAAGACGGTCTTACTCTACAATACCAAGATTGAAGTTTGGACATGGTCAGTTTCCGACACATCTACATGGAATCCATCTAAGATTAGATCCTTATTGCAATTGTGGTGAAGAGACGGCGGATATAAACCAGCTAATACTTAAATGCTCCTACTTCGGGAGCTCCCAAGGCAACAGTCTCGTCGAACATCAAATTTAGTTTCCCACAAACATCATTCACATTTTAAAAACGAACAATATAGTCATATAGGAGTATGGTCATGTTCATTAGTAAACAGACATCAAAATTTAAATCAAAGTTGATTTAATTCGTCGAGATAATGTTGTCCAAAAATAATTCTTGCCCATGGGTGCCAAGCGTTAAGAAACTATCTAAAAAGCAAAGCCACGGCATGTGATATAAAAATATTACGGAAAATAAAGAGTGTGACCAGACTGGATAAAGTGAGAACTGAAACTGTAGTGAAAAACTTATAGATAAAAAGTTTAATTCAAACGATAGAGACACGCCAGTTAAGATAGTTCAGCTACTTAGCAGAATGATAAGACGATTAGAGTGATATGGGAAACAGAGGCAGGAGTTAAGAGAAGAAAAAGTAGACCAAAGAAGGAATGGAGTGCAACAATGGCAGGTATCATAAAAGTAGAGGAAATGAGCTGAGCCTAGGCTGACTGGAAGATTAGAAATAGGGAAGGATGGGCAAAGATTGCCTGTAAAATCGTGTTTCAAGAGCTGCACTTTAAGAAGAGTTGCCAGTAGTGTTACTAAGTTACCGCTGTAAAACTTTTACCATTTTTTAAAGGGTGGTAAAGCAGAATAAAACCTATGATACCGTTCTGTTCTATCTGGAGAGGCAACTGCTCTCAAAAATTTCGATGAAGACAGCAGAATACAAATACCTGATTACTATTACGACAATCAGTGACGTTGGCATCAAGACAATATTCTTTACAATTATAAGTTGCTAATACATCAACTGAATTGCAAGTAACATGTGTAAAACTAGTAACAATAGCAAGATTGGCCAAACGAGGAGGTGTTGCTTATGGTAATGCGATTCTCTCAATCGAATCAATCTCTGGAAAAATGTCTACAAACATTTGGAAGCTGAATTAGATTTGTTGTTCCAATGTTTCCAAAAATGTAGTCACGACGCTATAGACTTACCAATTAACTTTCCTTTCGAATTAGGTTGTATGATTATTACGTGTTCACTTTTAAAGACAGTGTTGTCGGATGGCAAAGGTATTCGTCTCTTAATATAAAAATTAGACTGTGCATTGTGCATTGAATAGGAAATAAATCTGCAAATTCCACATCAAACCGATACGCAAAAGATCTTTATAGGATGTTCGTATACCTTTGTTTCCTGAAAAGCATGGACTTCTCATTCCGAAGTTTTTTCTAACGATACACAAAATCGCTAAAAGCAAGAAAACCAATTTTGATTTATAATCATTTTCAATAATCAAACAAAACAGTAAAATTGTAATACTGGATTTCTATGAAGAGTGTCTTCCTGGTACCATGCCAATACCAATAACTACAACTTCCACCTTTAAAGCCACAAATAGAATTTCGTATTGTATTGTCTGAGATGAATCTCGTGCAGAAAGGTGGTCATTTCCAATACCCTGTTAGAATTTCACCAGACAACTTGTCCAGCCGAAACATGAACATTATAGGGATGATTGCTTTTGACTGTTAAGTACTCAAATTCGAAATCAGTCATCCCCAATTTTTATTGGAAGGATATGCATAACCAATTAAAGAAAAGTAAAAGCACCCAATTATGACTCTGGGCTTGATACTCTCTTTGATAAAAAAGATCTGAGGTTCTTAAGATACTGATTGTCTCTGGGTTATCTGAATATGGACAGACTATCAGTCTTCTTACCTGGTGTTATACCTGATAAATTTGTAAGAACCTAAATTGTATCCGATGATGTTTTTTTAAAACAAATTACAAGAATGAAAAAATCATCAACGATCAACATCTTTTCCCAGATCTGGATCGAAGGGTCCTTTAGCTCTCTCGTCACTATGCGACAGCCGGACACTCACTGTCGAGATTCTGTATCTGGTACCACCCAAATAATAAAGGTGCCAAATAAACAGAAACAAGGTGAAGGACGATCTTGAGGTACCTCCACTTTGGATTCAAGGAACTATCCACTCTCTCGCATATATTCCTTGTCAGCTCACGTGTGTACTCTTGCAGCGGCTGAATTTGAAAGTTTCTCATATACTATGGCGCTCCTACAATGAGCAATAAGATATTGTTTTGAAGAGTCTTCACTCTTACAAATTACTCGGAATCGTGGACCAGATCAACGCGCCGTAAGCAACTGGTCTGAGACGTCTTCTATATAATGATAATGATAATAATGGTAAAAGGACTCCAGGGTATCTCCTCACTCCCAACCTCGATCCTATCAGGACGGTGAATCTAGCAGCTATGCTCTTCCCACAATTAACATTAACTTTCCACGGCGTTAACCAACCCACCAGTTCATCGAGTGCTCGTTACAATCGCCTAATCATCATGCCCTCGTCTCGGAATGACATATAAGGCCGTCTACTTAGAAAGGTGCATTTCCTGGGCTAGGAGCACGTCGCCTGCGTAGAGAATGTTCAATTCGGGCGCCAACAAGGATCTCTATCTGGATAGATCTCTTGGGTGATAAGATTTGACCGACACAGAATGATAATGCCAATACATTATTGAGTTTTGCAGTAAACGCAATTGTTGAAGCCAAAATAATAACGTTAGTGACTGTGGAGCAAACTGCGCAAGCACATATTGAATATAAAAGGAATTATATCGCGGTAGCTATTGTAGAACTTAATTTGTTCGCACCACACTTGTTTCATCTTGTTTATGTCCACCATTGAATGGTAATGAAACAATATGCGATTTATTGACCGGAGCCTGTTGTGTAAAAATCTTGTCGCGCCCTATTTTAGAATGTATAATTTCTTGCAAATTTCAAGGCCTTACAGGAAGGCTAACAATCTGATGTATAATATTTTCCTCTCGCATGTTGATTTATTGCTCTCTATTTCTCTTTCATAATCTAAATATCTTTCCTCTACAGTTATGTACAATCGCGAAAGTCCAAAATGGGAGAGGAAGAAAGGAATTTTTGTGGAATATGAGGATTTCAGGATTGTACATATTCTAAAATAACTCGCAATACATATAAAATACTTCTGAAAACGGCACTATTAACTACACTGATATATTTCTACATGTATAGAACATGTAATTTATAATACGCAGTATTTCTTTTTACACCGTCGTTAACTAAAAGACGCTTTACTTGCGAATGTTGTCAGAAAATCAAATAACGACTTCCTGCAGAACAACCATGATTAATTGCCGATAAATACGACTGAGCTAAGGGATGTCATGGAATACAACGATATGTTATTTTTACATAAACACACCTGGGCGATACATCAAGCTCAGAAAAAGTGCATCGGTTTATTCAGATTTATACTACCTACAGAAGTGTAATTAAAAGTGAGACATTAGTGGTGGGTTTTACTGTAGACAATTAACTACAAAATCGAGTTCTAAACGGATGTTACTTATTCGTTGTGAACATATTCAAGAATTACGTCGCAGTTAGGTATCCTGCAATCTTCCGCATGGACTGAATAAATCAAAGGCTTAGAATAACACTGAGTTCTTAGTTCTCTGGGATAATTATTCTATAAGCTAATACTTAATTTTCCAATCGTAAGAAGAATATACTCTAACAAAGAATAAATATACTTTAATATGGACAACTGCGAATTGAAAACCTAAGAACATGATTCTTTTTGTTTTGGAAAGGAACGAAACACTAAATTATCTTCTTAAAATCTCCCTCATATATTTGGAGTTTTCTTGTACGATGTTTATTGATTATGTTCACTATTACTGTCTCTTACTATCTTCAAACATATTAATTTGTAGTTCAGCGTTATTTTACTTTACTACATGTTGGCTTATTTACATGAATTTTCCTAAGCTCTTGCTAATGTTTACCATCGCCTTGATTATTTCACGTTCACTATTTTAATCAATTTTCAATTAGATCATTACATGGAGTGAACCGGTTAAGCATAACCACATTTTCAAATTCACTCTTTTTTGTGTGACTATATATATATATATATATATATACTATATATACTATGAGTATTGCAAGTTTAAAAATTAAATAACGTGGTTTAATTGCAAATAACTAACTTTAAAGTGATAAAGAAAATAATCTCAATAAATGTCAGCATGTAGGACAACAAATTGGAAACGCATGGACTCTGAGCCACAATGTTACTTTTAGTACCTTGCCTTGTTGTTAGTCTCACTGTATGTTAGCCGTTGGAAGATAGCTTCGAAATAAAGTTGGCCGTGGGTTTCCTCGCGCTTTGGCCATTCGAAGCGGACCGATACGGCAATCTATAAAAATAATAAAAGATAAAGAAATGAATCGAACTCAATGTAATCTGTACTCAAGCCGACAGATGTAGGTGGATTCTATAATTAAAAAATTGAAACCAAGGATTTATAGCTATGTATGTAACAAAAATCTTAATTTTCGGTTTCCCGAGCCATATTAATGCCGCTGACAATCGTATTTACAAACGGACTGCTAAAATAATACCATTTCACAAGAAGAAAAATACAAATTCTTATTTGTAGACCAATTGCCATATACCCAGGCTTCGATAGGCAATTAGACATTGCCAAGTTTTTTAACTTCTGCAATGTAAGAAACGTTACACAATGTGAATTTACCAAAGGATAGTCTATTCCAACAATGTTGAAGGAATTTATCCTAGCAACAACATTGTGGTGCTCTCGGTGAGCCATGGAGACCACTATATATACGGCGTCCATATTTTGCATTGTTTCAGTCCAAAGTCACGTATGGGATTGTAATTTGGCGACATTTTATACATTGCCAGAGGATCTTCATTAAGCAGAAGATAATGATATGGATTCTAAGAAGAGTAGTTGCAATAACACAAATTTATTCTGCTTTTATCAAATACGCTTTAAAAGCGTTAAAAGCGCAGCATTGGTGACACGTGCATCCTTCAGGCATCGGGGACGTGTTTAATTACTCTGGTGTGAAATTAAGCAACAAAATTGCCTCATACAATGAAACAAATGATATTCGGATGCTTTAAAATTGCGGTATTCGCATGTACAAATCTGTAAAAATAACGCTGCAGCTTCTATACGCTTGTTCTTCATTAAGTAAAGGCAATAACTTATTTTCTAAAACCAGAGAACGTCGTTGCCATCGTTCGCCATATTGAAGTGAAAATATGCAATCAAGTATTTCCGTTTACAAATTCTCCATACGAAACCTGCGCATATGCTATACAATCAACATTATTAAAACATTTCAAGTGTAAATAAGTTATGTCCGAAATACGTAGGTCTTGAGCAATTCGACTGAATTCTTGAGGAAGCCTTCTATGCCGAAAGGTATTTTCAATATTTATGTAACGCAGCGCAGACGTCACTATTTTCAAGAGAATGAATATGTACTGTTCAGCGTGCCGTAGCCATCCAAGGATTATTTATACAGGCATTGAGACATTTGTACACGAGACCTGGAGCAGGGGACCTGAAAAGACGGTATCGCAACGACAGTCTATGATTTATGAAATTTCAATTTACCCAGAGTATTGTTTCGAGATTTATTTACGTTTGGCGAAGATTAGGAGAAAAATTGGATTGAACTGCAAATACCGTTCGTTAGTTTTACAATAATCCACTAAAACTTTTCAATTCAGTTAAATAATTGTGCCAACATCTTCTCTGGAAGAAGAATTATGAAATAGTACCCGTAATAAACTATCTAAACTTCTTTATCTAAATTATGCTGTAAGGGTAATAAATTATGTCGAAAAATACAAAAGACTGTAGTTACACGTACTAAATCAATTCTATAATTTAACAGAAATATAAATTGTTTCAGTTTATACAACTAGAGCATGCCACGGAAGTAAAATGATTGCGCAAATTGTCCTGATTAATACGTGGATGTACAGATAGCGAACCGAGTATAAATCTTCAAAGAAAGAAAACGAAAAGAATCTTCCTGCATGCAACATCAAACTCATTTGAGACGCCTTTATATATTTACTACATCGTAATTAGGATAACGTGTAGATTAATTTGTATCTAATCATAACTCTCTGATAAATGAACGCCGCCATTGATTTTTACGTTATAAACATTTTGCAACGTACTACCAATTAAGAATACTTGGCGGAGTAATTCTTAAAATTAATGGTTTGAAGGCAATACTTACTAAGAGTGTATAAAAAAATAGGTCGAGGGAAAGAGTTCTCGTTTCATATAAAAATTATAAATTACAGAAGACGTTTCTGTCATGAAATCGTATTAAGTGCTGTTTTAATTTGTCGTAAATTTTGCTCACGCATCAAGATTCTTGCTGTGAGATTTACGGTCCTGTCTTACTGCTTACATATATGTGTATAAATTGGTTAAAAGAAGAGTCATCTGTGAGATTTCTCGTACATTTTCTTGACCATGGTTAATTAATAAATAAAACATTTTGATTGTTGTGGCCTAATTTTTAATTTCAAATTAAATATTATTACATTTTGACGTTTCGACGTTCAATCTTGTCTTTTTCAAAAAATTTCTGTCGCTCCATTTAATTCTAAAATGTAATATAACAATTGCCATTTGTCTTAACAAAATAAATAAGTTTATACAACTACTTACATATTGTAATCATATTTCAAACACACATACACTACTCTTTCCAAAAAAAATTAAAAGGAATACCCTGTACGTAAATGTATACAGTAAGTAAGGTTATAATCTACCTATCTCTAATTTATTCTTTCTAATTAGTATTAATATATGTATATTTCGTTGCGTTCTGCATGAATAAAGAATAAATTTAAAATGTTGTTATTCGAATTTGTATCATTTATATTTCTCGCTATAAAGGCATATTATGCCTACGCTAAAGTACAACCATCAAACTTACATTCAGGCTGTTCCGTTAGAAAAAAATTTTCATTTGAAAATATAACGCATTGCTTCTCATTTTTGACCACTCTATATACTAGACAGTGATGTGTCTCAAGCCGTTTGATAGAGTGATATCTGGCTTAACAATAGGCCAAATTTGGAGTTGATGTCGATATAAAATATTTCACTATAATAGATCCGATTGGGCAGATAATATACGCACGGAATAAAAAGGCAAATAGTACAACATACTAGACATTTAATTAACCAGTTACGTAAAGTATCCTATATGGCAGCCGTTCTCAAACGTGTCGTCCGTATCTAATCATCATCTAGCGACGACCGCTTTGGCATTTTTGCAATATAGATTAATAGAAACACTAAGACATGCAGGTGAAACAGATGGCGTTGAAAATGGGCCGGTAGCTACGGAACCCCATATGCATTATTCGTCCGTAAACGATGTTCTACGATCGATAGCGTTCCACCACAGCTGCACTAAAATCGTTACAGACTGAAACCAAGCGCTTCAAAAGAAAATCTTCTCGCGGGATGGTCCTTCTGCTTCCAACACGGTAATACAGTCGAATGATTACGATTAAGTCTACGCGTAATTTCCTGGAAACTAACACTGTCTTCATGTAGCC
Organism: Marronus borbonicus; assembly: GCA_902655005.2. Classification (NCBI taxonomy): domain Eukaryota; kingdom Metazoa; phylum Arthropoda; class Insecta; order Coleoptera; family Scarabaeidae; genus Marronus; species Marronus borbonicus. The sequence goes on along the minus strand of LR737385.1, from coordinate 15,384,636 downwards.
TAATAATCCGGCCACGTTCGGGTGCACGTACTCGGGGTGTTGCATTTTTAGTTGTAGCCAGTGTAAACATTTTCGTTTTTGCAATATGGTCGAAATGTTTTAGCTGTCTTAGAGTTAAAAATATCTTTTAGAGCTCCATATTCTGATTTAGATGCTTCTAATTTCCATTCTTCCTCTTGTGTCAAGTATTCTATGAAATAATTAGAAGTATTTCTCTTGTTTTCTATATTTTCTAAATGAATTTTAGGACAAAATGGAATTTTCCGAACTGCATTTGTGTGACAAATAGTTATAAAAGTACTGGTGAATAGCGTATCATAGTATTTCAATAGAAAAACACGTTTTAGTTATATTATTAGCGATCAAAGACGTGATCTATGAAGTCATTTTTGAGGACGTTGGTTCTTAGGGGAAAAATAGTGCCGGATTCAAACGTGGTTACCCCGTATGTATTCGTAAGATATAAAGCACTCTCTCTGAAGAATAACTATTAATATCGTAAGGAGCTGAGCAAGCCTGTCAAGATGAAGAAAAGCCGACCTTTAACGTCGCCGAAAATCATTTTGGAATTTCAATACAAAAATTGAGGATATCTAACATAAGAATTCATTTAAAATGCGAAAACACAAATTTTATTATTTTGGCGTGTTGTCGCACGAAGAAATAAACGTTACACCATTACCGTATCAAGGAGGTGGAGTCATCTTCAAAGAGATGTATTTAAAAAAATTATTTAATAATAATTTGTTTCCCCAGAAGGTAGTATTTCGCAACAAGCGGGCGTTATATCTACAGGAAGAAAGTAAAGGTTTTATTGTAGTTAATATGAAATTGTCATTAGATCACCTATAAAAGGCAGAGTACTTGCCTGTAGTTTGTTATTCCTTTCCTACGTTCTCCAAGGTATTGTTTTCTCTTAACAACGTCGTCAAACAAAGGACATACCGTACAGTTTCATATTTTCTTGTAACAATTTATTCATTTTAGGTGGCGCTGTTCTAATAGTAAGCAAACATAAAGAGTAAACGAATGTCCGAGAACGATTTAGCTGCATTTCTTACACTGTACCTCTTCGTTCTAGAAACATTCCCGAGAAGAAATCCGCGACGCGCAGCTGCAGTTGCTGCCGACGCGATATGGTAGTTCTAGTATGAAAAACAACATTAAAACTAATGTAGTACCTTTATAATGATCTAGAGCAGTTATGAGCAGTTGCAATTGCCGCGACATTATCGCAGGTGCTAATCTAAAATCATAGTGTATATATATTGTAGACAACCAACTTTTCAAATTTGTCAGAAATCAACTTGTCAATACATTGATCGTTGCCTCCAATTCTCGGTGGAATACGCTGTATACATAAAACGAAATAAAAATCAAATCAGTTTCAGACCAATTCCTTGATTACGTGGCAGTGTTTTCCTTTTATTGTTGCACGGTTTACAAAGCAATTCTGAAAACACCTGCTCCCACTTTAACTCGATTTATGACGTCGAAGACGTAGCTAGGAATGCAGAAAATTCCGAGTTGACGTATATTAAGAACCGTAGTATTGCAAATCACCTTTTATATTAAAATATAACCCAGTTTAATGTCATATGACTATGCAGAAAACGAATTCCTGATCGGCTGGGCTTACGCTAGATATATGTTATTGTGCAAAGATACCTTTATTAGTATAATAAAAATTGATTCGGTCTAAATGCGGTATTATTAATTACACGTCTTTCATAACTTACAATTAGTTCTTCTAGATAAATAGAGATTTACGATTCGTCGATGCTTTTTTTTTCTGGTTGATATTGTGGGAAGGTTATAAACAATAGGAACTCTTCTGCACAACGTCACGCGTTCATCTTTCACAAGAATTATAAAGTTGTTGCAAATGATAAAATGATAGCAATAATGTAATAGATAGTTGCAATAATAACAATAATTTTTCAAGAATAAAGAAAAAAACAAGTCAGAAGAAGTACGTATGCATTGGAATGGTATATTTGGAATCTTGCTACAGATGAGATGGGCTTCTTCTTTTATTATTATTAACACGTAGATTTGTCGTAACTTCAGAAGTATCTCGAAACTCTTTCGGAAGCTTGAGCAGAACAGAAAACAGACGTACACTCTCCGGAATTAGAAATGCACCAGCAAAATTTTTACAAAATAATATTTATTAGTATCAACTAATTTATTAATAAATAAATATAATATACTACTTGTAAAATGGGAGACACTTCAACAAAAGAAAAGCAAAAACAATGTTGCTAACTGAAACCGGTGATACACAAGCAAACGCTTCAATAGAAAAATCTTCTCGGGGGATGATCCTTCTGGGTGCATATGAACCTGCTGTATGTGCGTTGCCTTGTTTGCAATTCACAGGTTCCAATATCACAATACAGTCGAATGATTACAACTAAATCCACGAGCAATTTCCTGGAAACACCCCCTTCACGTAACTCAATAATCAGGCCGCGTTCGAAGAGGGTTAATTGTTTATAAGGTGCACGTTCTTGTTTGCGAAGCATCACTCACGATAGCTTGCAATATACCGAACGCATTTTACTCATTTTTGTACATTTACCGGTGTTCCTGCACAAACATGTCCACAACATCTGGTTCTTGTAAATGCTGAAAAATAAACAAGGCCAGTGCAATATGATAAACAATCGTTTAAGCTGATCTTCAAAAATACATTTATGAAATTTTAACTCGATACTCCGATGATGCATTTTTAATTACAGCCAGTATATATTGGTAAAGGCATCTAACTTCCAAAGTTCTTCAAACGTGAAAAATCACTTGCTGAAGTTGACTCAATATGTAAACGGTTCTGACGGCTTGTAGAGACGTTTTAAATACAAGTTATCGCAATTTAAGACAAAATTGGCCGCGGCGTAGAGGAAACTTTTATAACTGAAAATGAAGGCTGGTTGAACCTGTAATAACAACGGCAACAGTCGTGGGTAAAGGTAGACCATCCAAGTCCCTCCAGGAGTCAAGCCAATGCAGCAAAAGGCTCAAAAAAAAAGACCTAAGGGAAAATGCACCCGTAAATGAGTTTTGCAACCCAAATGAGTCTACGCGCATCTGCTAGATATTACAAATTCGTCAACTCGAGCTAAGAAATATAAAAAAGTAGCCGCTCATACTCCAAAAAGCAGAAAACTATCTCCTGAGGGGCCTATTGATGTTTATTGAAGCTGATTTGATTCGTGGTCAATACGAAACACACGCTATACGAAACAGGAAGCAGTAGTGGACTTAGGGATCACACAACACTTAGATTGTGTTTTTACGTACCTTACTTACAACTAAACGATATTTTTAAAACATTTTTAGATGATGAGCGTCATAACTTTGAACTAATATCCAAATGGGGCTGTGGTGATGCACAACAGAACCAACATAAACAGAAGTTGAGTGATGATATAGGTACTGATGTATTTATATTTCAAAGTTCATTTGTCCCTTTAAAATAAGTATGCAACGTCGATAGTGAACAGAAGGCTGTGTAGCATTCAGAATAACGCTTGTCCACGAAAATGTTGATGTAACGAAACCAGAAACCAAGTTAATATGTTGGAAAAATTCGTTGTCATTACATACTGCAGCTACTATCCAAGTTCGTCACACCATGCTATTGATAATGGTTGACGCAAAAGTCTTCCATTCAGCGACAAACACAGTTTCGACAATGAGGTGTTACGTTTGTGGCGATATTTGAAAAGATTTTGATAACTTAGGAAAGAAACGAGGAGGAAACCCCGAAACATACAAATTTGGGTTGTTCATTCTTCATGCAAGAATACGATGTTTGAAAGTATCTTACACTTGTCATATAAAATTCCAATTAAGGAAAGACAAGCTCGATTTGAAGCTAATATATACAGTGTTAAAGAAACCAGTAAACTGAACAATCCTAGTTCGGCTTTAAAGACGAACTAAGATTCACAGTACATTTTCAAGTGGATATTCAGTCAATACAGAGAAGGACTGCGAATATTCTCTTGAAACAGCAAAACTGATTGTAAATTTGTACGGATCGCATCCAATGACACTAACGGTGTCCTGTGTATAAACCTTTAATCCATGAATAGTCAATTATTGATTACACCATTTTACTTTACCTATAAAGCAACTGTTTGAGGAGGCACAGGAGGCTCGAAATAAACCTTACAGACGTATAGACAAAATTCTGCCAGAATGCATTCGTGGGAAATAGATTTATGCTAATCTCGGAGCCATATACGTCTTCCATCCGACAAAAGTCGAAGAAGCTTAGCATTTTCAAAGCAGGCAATTGCGTTTTCCAAACTTTCATCTTCTAAATCAACATCTCCAACTGCTGGAGAAGTACATACATCGTGCAGAACAGGGTTCTTTTAATGTAAATAACAATAGGTACAAAATTCGACAGCTGGCTATAGTATAAGTTTAAAATAAAGTTTATGTACTATATCATTGTTATTTGCCCACATATTTGAAACTAGATAAAATAGACTAGAAATGAACTAAATCGTTTTGATCACCTTTCAGCATTAAACACTGTGTGCCACGGAACGGCGGGTTTCGTAGGGTGGGCGCAACCCAGAAATTGCAACTATGCACACCTTAGCAATTGAGGCAATTGATTAGGTAACCATTCACTTGAATCCATATATAGCTAGCTGAGCACGGCAGTTCGGTGTATCGGGTAGGAAAGGTAACGGAATGGGCCTACACAGTCTATACGTCCTGCGGTGTTCAGCAGCACTCTCTTGCCATATTTTACCTTTCTTTTAGTGTGTAACGGGTGTGCGAAGTGTTCTTTACCACATCGCCGAAAAAGGTGAAGCGCAGTAAATTACTCCTCAATATCCGAATGGTGATTCACGATTGTGTTGAACTCATCTGAAAAATCTGCTATTTGAATTTGGTGGGGTTCGAACGCACAGTACCTAGATCTGTCACAGTCAGGAACAGGCCCTTTTACCTAGTCTATCGAGCCACCGGTTTATCACAACCGCATTTAAATATGCACTTTGATTGTTCCTCTAAATGGCGTGAAGTTTTGGAAAATATACGGTGTACCAAAACGGCACTATATTTAAGATGACGACGGGTAGATGCTTCATTTCATCTGGCTTCACTTACAAAGTAAAAAAGTAGTAGTAACAACTGGTTTCATAATGAATTTACTTATCATTTTAAATCTAAAGTACGCTTTAACCTTAGCCAATTTAATGGCTAAAGTTGACATTCAAATTTAAAGGCACTTTAAATTTATTATGGGCGTAAGTTAGACAAAGCGCTAAATAAATTACCAATACAGAATATATTCTTTTCGAAGATTTGCTATCAAATTGTAACCTATGAAATAATATACGATTAACTGTTACAGTTTATACCACTCCTATGTTTCCCTAAAACATCACCATAAAACGTATTAAATCGATACTTTCAAATTTTCAAGTTCTGTGTTCCATTAAAAGCATTTAAAACTTAATTCACGAAGTGATTCGCTATTTTTTACAGCAAAATTAAAAGTTACGCTTTTCCAAAAAGTTACCCGTGCAAATTGTAACTAAGCGACTAAGTAATTCTAATACCTCTCTTCACGTAGCGTGTATGATCATATCATTATCGAAACGCCAGTCAACTGTACATGCTACGGTACTCCCGCTTTGTGACACTGAAAACAAAAAGTCGTTCCACCATAAACAATTTGAATTATTTGTTCTGCTTCGGTGAACTCGAAAGTCAAGTGGGAAATTACATATGAGCCGCGCGCGTTAGACCTCTGAATTGAATCGTCAGATACTATAATCAAAAGCGTATTACTTTTTTTTTGTAGTAACGAAGCTAATTTAATAAACTGCGCGCGTGTAATAACTTTGTAAGGCATTGCCAGTTTGTTATAGATCCTTAGATCGAAATTAGTAGTAATGCTAGGCATGTATGTGTATGTGTTTAGGCAAATATCATATATACAGGATGTATCTCAATTGTTTAGCCAAACTTTATTAACTGAGTAACTGTAAAAAAAGTTCCTACAAACATGTGCCTAAAAATGATTTCTTAAAAAGTTACGTGCGATTTTCAAAATTGCAAACAATCAATAGAAATGTTTATAAAAACAAAGTCCTTCCTGCGCCCCATTATTACATCCGGCGCACGTACGGCATGGTCGACAGCAACGACATCACACCTTCATAAACGGGAGATAATCCAGAATAATATACTCAGGATGCTAACATCGTTGATCTGGTATACAAGCAACAGCTAACTCCAGCAGAACCTCCAGATACCAACGGTGACTCAACATCTTCAGGAGATGTTGACTGGGACTTGGACGAAAGCTGAGGATTCTGCGAACTTGAGTGGTGGAAGAATCTACTGATCACCCGCCTCATAGACGGAGGCGTCTACTTTCCTCACGTTGAGCGAAGCAATATAGGTTGCAACCTATGTTATAAATTATAAATTAAGAAGTGGCTTGAAGCCAAAATTGAGCATTGAAGAACACCTCAGCTTAGTTCTATTACTTTGGAATAAAATATTTTGTAGTATTGTCCCCGACCGTTGCAGCAATCCTACCTTCTCCAGCTTACTTGAAGATCGACAACATCGAATGTCTATGATAAACCGGAAAATATACGACGCGTTGGCTTTTGTTCTGGTCTTCGTAAATTGTAATGATTGCACGAGCTGTGGATAACTGCGGATTTTCCTGAAATGAATAGACCGAATTGGATGGAAGATGTAAGAATATGTTTCGTTAGCTAGAAGTGATTAACTAAATAATTATGCGAAGACAAAAGGTTCAACTTTGAGCATATATAACATTCCTTCAGACAAACAACGATTAATGTAGATTAAGATATCAACGACATAGATTAAAGCAAATTTAATAAGAAAACATGGTACTTCATCAAAACATATTGATTTAACGATATCGCAGAAAAACCGTCTCTCTAACTCCACCAGTTCTCAATAAACATCGAAAAAGCTCGCAGTATTTAACATTGTTTCAGAAACTATAAGCATTACCCAACTATATTTTAGATATTTCTGAATGAAATATTAATGTTAGGTATGCTATTGTTCGTACTACCTTTATAATTAACTCTTCCTGAGGTTGCAACTGACCCTGCCTTTACAAAATTCCTCTTTGAAACTGCAATATAATATTAATTAAATAGTTTACTACTACGTCAGACACAGCGTTATTACTCCATATTTACGCTTCCACCTGTAGACACAAAAATAATATTAAATGTTGCATTTAATTAACGTACACAAATATCCTCCAATATGATACAACCGGGACACTGTTCGTAAATAATTCTCGATGCGGCGAATGCTAACGGTATAGGTATTTGTTGTTAGCACAGTGTAATTAGTAAATTACCATAACTCCCATATACATACACAGCCGCTACAACCGCAATATTTCAACAGTAAATCATTTTCGCGGTGATTTTTTATTTCGGCGGACCATTTTGTCGCGCATAATTGTTGTCCAGTAATTACCAATGATAAATCGCTGATGAGTTGTCAACGGCGATGTCATAACTTCGCAGCGGGTAACGTGTCTGTACGTGCTGATAATGGACTGAACCTGTTGTTGGTCCTTTAGCCAGTTATCAAAATTGTATCAATACGCGCAGTTATGATGTATGTATCTGCAAAACTATTTTTCGTTAGTAACGCTAAAATTGATTAAAAAAATGGATATATGTGAAGTAATTGATGAGGTGATAATATTAACGAAGTAATGACATAATCATTTACGACTTCCGTGAACTCACTAAATATGCCTGCAAATTTACATTCTGGACGTACATCCACATTATTATCTGCCATGCAAACATTTTTGGTAATTTCGAACCACGAGCGATACACCCGATAAACCGATAAATATCCTTAAAAGAATATTTCGTTTGAAATTTTTTGATATAATTCTCTTCCAATATTTTTATCCGTTTTCCAATTATGTATTCGCTTCATCCTAAATTGATTCAGAAATTTAAATAGACGTTGAAAATTTATGATGAAGGTATCGGTATATGAAAGTGAGGGGCATTTGTTAGACCTAATTCCTACTTCTTTGTATACTACTTCTTTGTATACGCAAACTGCATTACGTGAATCTCAAAAATAAGTAAGTTTATAAATCAGATCGATTCGTTTTGCATTATATGAAAATTGTATTCTCAAAGCACCAAGTTGTGATACGGTTATGAGGAGAATTAAAAAAACAGTAGACCATGAAAAACAGAAAGTACACTACTGTTTAGACCAACTTTCTAGCTGCTTTCAGTTTGGGCGCTTACACGCTTTAAGCGCTTGTAAGGGTGAGTTTGCCGATTTCTTTTGGGAATGCGAACGCTAATAAATGCAGTTGTAACGCCTATATTAAGCCATAACTTTATGTAAGAGACGCTTAGGCGCACCGGGGTAAGGCAACAAAAGCGTGAGCGCTATAAGCGCTTTTGTACCAAAGTGAACAACAATTTCTCCTCTGTTTGTCATATTCACATTTGCCACTAATTCTGTTGGTTATATGCATGCTTACAACGGAAAGTGAACGCCTCTGTGGACGTTCATATGAGCGGATAATATTCAAAGGAAACGAGAACAAATACCAATTTTGAGTGTAACAAGCGCACGTTCTATCCGTCAATTGTTGTACGAAGTTAGCGTCTTAAGCTTTTATAAAATAAAGTTTTTTTAAGTTTTTATTGCTGTTGTTTAAGCAGCGACAGCACAAAAATCGGTCGAATAGTTTACGGTGGAATTAATGCCAAACTAATTTGTTGTCTATCGACTTCTTCTTGTTTCCGAATGTTAAATCAGAAATGGGAAATCTTTACACTCAAGAAACTGCTGAAGCCTTCGAAAACCATATGTTTGAGATATCACAATATTTTTCGAGAATTGCTTCAGACTCCTGCAAAAGCATATAAATCTTATAGCATTTGCATTAGCTAAAATCGAAGTTTTTATTTTTTTTGAGTGCTAACGTAGGTAAAAAAATAGAATTAACCAGAGAGCATTTTCAAATCATGGTTTATTATTATTTCAGAAAAGTTTAAGGGCTAATGTTAATAATAAAGTTTTGATTCACCTTTCAATGGAAAAACCTTTCGCTACTACTTACCAACTTTGAAGGTGAAAGAAGTTCAGCATCGGAGAAAGCTATGATGTTCTTGTATGGACGCCACCTCAGGAAATGTTGCTACCGCTAAGAGAATAATTAAAAGGAATAGAGTATTAGTGAAGACAACCATTTATGAACTATACTGAAAGTTGTCAGTCGTTCTTAAGCAGATTGTTACTGCTTTAAAATTTCTAACCTGATAATGTGCTTCCTTTGATGCATAGAACTCATCCCAGCAATTTTTAACTGAATAAAGAATTTGCGAGAGACAGGACCCTCCACCTTATGATGAATAGTTTACACAGAGTCACCATTGATTCTTTGAAATTGCGTAAGTTCATAGAGAGTAAGAAACGACAGTAATGAGAAAGAAGTAGCGTAATTTCCCTTTATTTAGATCAGTCTACATGTACTTTCTGTAGGTTATCGGAAACGTTCTATGCTCTATCCATATTTTGGTGTGCGAAAATTCAAAGTGAAACCTAAATCACGCCATAAGAAGAAAGCTTGGATGTCCAGAAAAGAATTGGATACAGTTTGGTCTATCCGATCCGGTGTTGTGTTAATTGTCCACTTCATCTTTCCCAAAACACACTCAAACACAAACAATTAGAAAAGGTATTGTATCGTTACGGTGAATCTTCGGATAAGACATGTATAAATTGGGGGTAACATTGGAATAGAGGCACATTTCAAAGACTCTCGCGAAATTGCCTATATAAAGTATTATGTAGGCTTGAAAATTTACAACAACCTTCAAACCATACCCTTTATTCTTTACTAGTTTAGGCATGCCCGCAATTAATCTACCACGATTTACAAAAGTGTGAAGCGTAGTTTTAATACTGTTCCTGAGTGTTTGCTGAAGATGACCAGCTTCAAGAATATGGCAGTGTTTGAAGACTTGATTAGATATATCTGGAATTGAATTAAAATTTTGAATCTTGTTACACAATATGTTCTAAATTCTAAAATTATTATTTTCCGTGATCCACGTTTAAAATTCCAATGCCCATTCTTTAACAGCAAATTATAGAAAAATAAGTTTCAACATTATTAAATAATCCATAAAGATTACAACTTCATACAGAGGAGTTAAAATCCATTAAAGGTTGAAATTCTGTATTTTAGAATCATCCTCATGTGAGTATTTTGTGAGAATTGGACCTTTTTCATTATAGCCTGTCTTTTAAAATTATTTTCAGACAAGCCATTTTCTCAATATTTTAAATACATATATTGAGGTGAAGTGCGTGCACTTGTACTTTAATTGGTTAATTTCAATATTGGTTAAAAATATCAAAATCGAACTGAACATTCGCAGAATTCGAATTAATTTTGGTTAATGTTCGAATTCTGAATTCTTAAGCATTTATATTATTAATCATGTTTAATTACTTTGTGAGGGATAATCACAGTCTCCGATTATTTTCAATAATTTATATCTTAAATATATTTTTTTGCAAAATCACACAAAACTCACACTACACATATTATATGGAATCCAGCAGTCTAAATTAACAATGTCAATCCATAACATCGGAAATGATCGTCGTTAGGTCAAGCATAAAAAGTATAAATTCGTTGGAATAGCATTCTTTGGACAACAAAAGGACAGACATACCTTCCAAAGAACTATTTAGAAATGTAATTTCAGCATAAAAGTGTTATACTTATTTAAAACGGTTAAAACAAACATTAACTCGAGAAGCAAAAGAAAACAAACAGGGAGGGTTTGGAAAATTAACGTAAAAGGGGAGGAGAACAGGATTTCAAGAAAAATTAAAAAAGAAACACAAACACAACGCAAGCTATCGTAAGTAAATTAAAACCATTTTTGTGTAAATTATTAATTTGCATTAATGTAAAAAGCGTTGAAAATAAAGACAGGAATTTGTGCGACAATCACTTAACTTAATTGTTTATCTATTAGACCATACCTATATATTAAATTTGATCAAATTTCCAAACAGGTATTGGATATACATGTTATTCAATAAACTGTTTTCTCCAAAACGAACACACAAACAATTACTCCTTTAGATATTGCTTGTTCATTCACGCATATAAACCAATGACGATCAGATTCCAAGTGATATATATCTCTTTCATGTATATTCGACGTTGGCATTCATTCTTTCCAACGTTCCACATGTACATGCACGTTGCTAGCGTACATATACATATATATATATATATAACATATACATGTATGTTGCACCGTGACATACTAGCTATATAACGCGCATACGCAAGTGTACACTTGCATATAATAGTACACATAACCCTCTATGCACATAATCGGTTGAAATGAGATCACATTGTATGATGAATGCGACATTATTCTGAATCGAAACAAGGACACTAAATTAATCCGTTATGAAATTCAAATGAAGGCATGCGGCGTTCTAATAGGAGGCAGCAGGCTGGTATGCTGTATAACATCTAAAGACTTCTATACGTATACCTGCACAAGTACAATAAGATCACTCAAATTCAAACAATGTACTTGTAATTACATTGCGCGCTCCTCTAATCCATTCACATGGACTGATGTTTTGTGAAACGAACGTCGTGATTCTAATCAAGTTTGCCTGATATGAACATGAAAAAATCATATCGATAAAGTTTGTCTAGCGTTCGGCCGTACTGCCATGAATATCCCACAAATAAATATCGCGTTACCTTAAATTATGGACATGTAACTATTTGTTACATGAACGTATTTACATATTTCCCGGCGAACTTGTATATCCTTAGCAACACTCATGACAACAAAACTGATGATGACAGCTACGTTTCTACCAAGGCTACCTACCGGTTTCATATCAGTGAAATGCGTAATATATCAGTTCGCATGTAATATTTATGATTATCGTTTCGTCTTGCAATACTACAAATACGAAGTTAGTACAGCAAGTTATACTCGCTACTACGGATTACCGCAAAGTAATAATAAATAAGTGTATACACCTACTTCATATTTATTGTAGTTATAATATAGCACAAAGTAGACTATAACTTTTTTTCTAGAATACGAATGTAACTCACTGCGGACATTACTATGCATTTTTTTCCCATCGTGATGTATTCCAATTTGCATATGTATGAAACTGAAGCTTGACGAAAACAACGCCTTCACCGACGGAGTGTGCTCGCGGTAGAGTACGTCGGTTAAGTAATTGAGACTGGTGCTTGATAAGAGGCTAATTTAGATGCACCATGTCATTCGTGACGTGCTGATAGATTTTCTTCCCGATTTGTGAGCTGTGCACCAATGGATGCGGCTCTAAGAGCAAACGCATACCTGATCTCCGTGACAAAAGAACGATCTACGATAGTGGAATACCTGTTGAAGAACCTGGAGATACTGCAGAATAGAACGTTGCGACACCTGGTTGACGTGTAATGATTCGCTCGCAAACAAGACCACAGAAGAGGCTTGCAAACCCCATCGTTATGGGAGTATCTTCGGGGCTCCTCGAACAACACCTAGGAGAGAGCAAAAGCTGGTGAAAACCCCTTGATCAGGTAGGTGGTACAACCAGGTGACCGCCTGCAACCTAAGGTCTGGATGTTTCGAGTCCTGGGCCGGGTATAATCAGATTTCGAGCCCAATAACAATTACCTGGTAACAATCAGAACCCGTGAAAATGACAGGATGTCATTACATGTACATACTTTCGTGGAGTGAAATGTGATCTGGGGCCTTGAGTGTATAAGGGTCCCGACCCTAGAATAGGAATGTGGACCTTATATGCTTTATTTTTTGTTTTTTTTTTTATTATTAACAATGTCATCCAAGTGTAATGAAAGAATAAAACCTAGAACAATATATAGACAACAGAGACGAAAGCTGTATTTGCAGATCTGATCTTGAATAAGCAGCATTCTTAAGAATAAAGAACCAATAAAAACTGCAAACGTTGCCAGAGGCCACAATATAAATCTCCCAAAAATCACACCTTAGCGAGGAGATGAAGAAACCCTCTTTGGTTTGGATGAATATCAAACAACTAGCTGGTGACACAATTATTGAACAAATTATTTGTGAGAAACGAAATATTTGCATAGCGAACTTGTAACCTATTCCCGAAATCAGCAGTGAAAATGGGGAGTTTAAAAACGGTAAATTTTTGCTGAATAATTTTATTAATTATTTGTTAAATATAAAAGCTGTACATTCAAGCATATTCCTCTACTCCTCAATTACACCACGTTTTGTGAACTTTCGCTATGAAGCATTTTTCACGACGATAAAGTTATTACAATATTTTAATAACATTTTATTCATTGACGACAGTATTTCCTCCAATAACGTGAACTTGTAAATATAAAATTGCTTACAACGTTGTTGCAATTATCTTTAAAGGACTTTTCTTCTGTGTGTTCTTCATGCATAGACGTAGGTGCATATGTACCTGCGGATACGTATTTCTAAAAGTAGAAATAAAATCTAGCGACTACAATTCTACATTTTACTAGACGAACCTTCCCTCTGCAGTAAAAGCGTAAACAAAATTGTTTTAGTAGCAGCACTATAAAGCTTTTATTCATGCACAAGCATGGTTTATTAAATGTAACATTGGGATTCTGTTATTAAACAACATTAACAAAATTTCTTGCAATTGCTGTAATAAAATATTTCGTTTTACTTCACTGAAAAGATTATTAATCTAGCAATCTTTCTTCATAACAAAATGAGTTTTGATAAAAACATGCATGTGTTCTCTGGGTGCTAGAGTCTTCTTCTCGTGTACACAGCTGAAATTTTGGAAAATGAAAATCATTTGCCTATCGATCGTCTTCATTCTGTAATTATGGTTGCTTCCTACATTTATAAATGCGATTATATTTGTTTCTATGAAATTATCGAAGGGCTCTCCAATGTCTTTAGATTTTGGAAGGCCTTGGTTTAGATGAGTCTATTTCTATTCAATTAAGGTCTCTGATGGTAAAGTGTTCCTTAAACATCTCAAGAGATTTGAAGAGGTTTAACTGAAGTAAATCAGCTAGTTCGTTATAATATTGTTTATTCCATAGAAAATTATCCCGTGACTCCTACATGGATCCAGGAAACTAGAAATTATAATGGCGGATCAATTGATAAATATAGATTATTATTACTATTATTATTATTATTATTATTACATGTAAAAATGAATATCCTGATATCATTGCAGGTTAAGGCTGTATATAAAGTAATGAAATTGCATATCATATAATAACTTTAACAAGATTTGGTAAACAAATTCTATTCCGTCAGCAAAACATGCACTCTCCAGAAGCAAATTAGCTCAAAGCCACCTGGGAAAGGTAGAGCAATCCTTTTATGTATGCGTGCATACACCAACGTGTTCATTGTTTGCTACTTGTACACAAGACCAGACGTAAAAAATGTATGCAGGAAAATTTGGTTGCTCGGAGCAACATAGCGAGCAAGGATGATGGCCGGTTCTAACTCCATTTAAATATGAAAGCGTACTCTACTCTGTCTGGAACAGAAGAAGTATTTCTGCAAGCATGTGAATTATCATTTAGAGAACAGAAAGCGTGCGTCGATTTCGTTGAGTATATTACTGAATGTCTAAACGAATGTAACATGTGTCTAGACATCGAATTATCAAATTAGAATGGATATCAATGGTTATGAAGTTTTAATTTTAAAGCTGAAACTTTGGTGACATTGTGTATAGAACTAAATTGAAGTTATCATGTGTGTAACTATGATTATCATAACTTATAATTGGTGAATTTCGCCCATACGATGTAAATAATTTTGTGTAGTCGATTCTATATAACTGGGATAGTTGAGGTTACGACGATCATTAAAACTTACGTTCATTGCGTAAAAATAACGTTAATGTTTTATTTAATTTTAAATATCTGTTTAAAGGAATCTTAATCCCATTGCATACAGGAATAGGTGAATATTCCGTGAATTCTATGAATTACCACAGAACGAATAGTGATAACGGATTCAGGTTTTCAAGGACCTAAAGTTATGCTATTTTATTATGCGTTTGATATGTGAACATGTCAAACATCGTATATGTTATTGCTTATTCTAAATAGATAACGGGAAATTAATTTCTGGGGATTGTAATCGACCAAAAAGGGAAACTATTCTCTGTACTCTGAGTTTTCGATTTACTTTAAATCTTAAAACAATAACATGTTTTTACCCAGTTAATTTAGAATATTTTTCATTATAGCATCCTATGTCTTCAATTGCCTTGGAAATATTAATTAAAAGATCGCAAATACAATAATTTGTAATTAAAACACAACATTTAAAATAAAGAACTATTTATGTAAGTTTTCGAATTGTTTTCCATAGGTCATTTGGCAGTGTTCAATCTTCTCTGTAAATTCGGACAGCTCGTTATTTACGCCTTTAATATTTAAATTTTGATTTTCGGTGCAATGCGCATACTCAATATATGTAATCGTAACAGCAGCACATTGTAGAAATGGTAATCAAGTAATTTAACTTACAATGAATAAGTTAAAACTAGAAAAGTCTACAATTTATTTACAAACACACATTTTGCAAGTATTCATAAGTGTCATGTAGCTCATAAAAATTTTATTTTCAAGATTTTTTAGTCACTGGTTTGGTATAACATATAACTCCTTTTAAATTACTCAACAGATAAAAATCTAGAGGAGACAGGTGTGGTAATCTAGGGGGCCATTCAATGTGTCCTCGTCTACCTTTCCATTTTTCTGGAAAACTTTCAGCTAAGTAATTTTTGACGGGAACACCAAAATGCTATGATACCCCATTTTATTGAAACTAGACGCTGTCTCTTAATGCCCGATCGTTGCCTGTATCAAGAAATTAAATAATTACGTCATAGGATTACACCTGACGCAATAGCGAAGTAATCGTGGAGAAAGAAAAGTCTTATAATGTCGTTTCCTGTTATTTCTTAGCCGTTAGTTTTATGGATACTACGTATTATATTTCATGATACAATGAGGGGTGTGTTCGGACCAATACCTGCAATTGTGTCTACTAACAAAGCCATCAAGAGTAAATGTGAATTCATCAGAGAATAGAATATGACAAGTTATTTTCAATACAATCCGTTACTTCTTGGCAGAATTGCATGCGCCTATCTGGACCATCTTCTGGTAGTTCCTGAAACAAACTGAACTGAGATAGCGCATTTTATTACATCCGGGAATCTCTTTAACGACTATTCGCTCTGACAAGCAAAATATCCACAGATCTTTCATCATTGGTAGCTGTCTTCGCGCAACCTATTTCTGGCAAGTTGTCTACGATTCCACGGGTTGTTGATTTAGAAATAGGATCTCCGTTGAATGTTCTTTTGGGGATTAAATTCATTGTTGTTATTCTCCTGTAAATTACCAGGCTTCAAACAAAACAAAGAATATGTAATAAGAGGAATGTCAAATCGTTCTCTATAAATTGTGGCTAATCTAATAACAATAATGAATAATAAATAATTTATCAAAATTAACGAAAAAGCAATACAATAATAAAAGTATTACTAAAGTAATAGTTGCAGAAGTATTTTCTGAAGGTATCTACAAAAGAAGCAATTTATTTGCGTTTCTGGGGAATCTGCATTTAAATAGCATCGATTAGGTTAGTCTATTATGTAAATAAGTATTATAATTTACTAAATACTTAATGATTATTCACTTGCTCAGCTTGGTTATTGATAAGTCACAACTTCTATATTTAGCTATTGTAATGTTTTGACAATGTGGAAATTTGGAAAATTTTAGGAAATTTTTAATTTTTCTTCGAAAATTGCGGGTCGGAATCCGGGAATGTCTCTAGACACTCTTTCTGCAGATGAAAAGAGACGTGTTAAGACGTAGAAATGAAAATAACTACTAACCTTAAATCTTGTCACTTTCTAATACATAAACACAGAGACTATTTAACTTGGAGGAAATTCTACGTACAACTTGCCTGGACTACAGCTAGACCTAAAGTCACAAATAAAATTGGCGTTGTCTTTCACCATTGTTCAAATACGTTGGCAATTGTTTTATTCCATAGACACTTATGATAATTTTTTTTTACCCATTGAAAATGTACTATTATTGAAATATATGCCGAAAGGAAAGATTTTTGCTGTAGCATGATGCAGGGACGCAACTGATGCTGAGATTCCGTGTTCTCTGATGACTCCCTTGCCCACATGCAACACTACAACGTTAAATTACATTGCGAATTTAGATGATACGGACCGAAAGACATTTAATTGACAAAGGAAACTTCTGTACGACTAACGTATGCAGTAGAACTTGCTGTAGAAATTTTAGACATTAACGTGATGAACGTAGAATGACAGATAAAAGTAGTTAATATAAGTCTTCCCCACGATTGTCATTGGCTGGACATATACATTTTAATATTGATTTTCCTATTTTTACGCCCCAGAAATATTCGGCTAAACACAGGAATGTCTCTATAGGGATCGGGCTTCCTCACATAATTCCAACTACTACACATGCATATACGTTAACTTAAAAAAATTGCCCCATATCCATTTTTTTATAAATGTTGACAAAGAAATCTCGCAACAGTTCAACGCGTTAGACGAGTATTAGCTCTATGATATATTTTATGTACTACGAATTTTATTTGGAAGAATTCCACATCTGGATATTTTATGTATGTTACACGGTAGTTTGGTTATCACGGTCGTATTTTCGAGATTCTGATTTTGGGAACTATCTTAGCGATGAAACCTTGTCCTGGTTTTATGTGAGATGCTACAAAGGTACTGGTATGGATTACAACACCTCTGACGAAGGCTAGCTTATATGCTCTTTGTATGCTGATACCACTAACATCTACTGCTTTATTGCCGTGCAGATACTGTGTTACCTTTTGTTTTCGATTTAGCTAACCATTGCTAATATTCATACATATAGTGATCGACCATCATTTTAGCCAAGCACCTCTTATGAAGAGCAACAGAATATCCACATATACCGCAAAAGTTCACAAGACCGATGTGAATACGTACTTACCTGCCATTTTAAGCAGATAAGTATGTATCCTCTTCATAACTTTAGTACCTACACACTAAGACGTAGTCACATATCACATAATGCAATCATATATAAATACACAGAGAAAAGCAATATAGCCAGACACTGAGAAAAGTTTTCGTTCTTCTTGTGCGCAAGTTTACTACTGAATGTAATAATTCTCTCTTGGGAGAAATATTGCAGCGTTTCTTAACATTGATTTGTAGTGTGTAAAATTATATTTATTTTAAGTGACATCTACAGTGTATTTGTATAAGGTAATGATATCCGATGTAAATACTACATTGGAATACACTTAGCGAGACGTGAAAACTTCCGTCGACGGCGCTGAGCATTATATGATGGTGATGCTAAATCTAAGGCAAAAACAATGTCAATACTACAGTATTTAAATTTTTGTGCACATTGCATTAAATTTGCATTTAAATGCAATGTGCTGCTGCTTGATTTAAAAAATTATGTTGAAATGAGAACAATTTAGGATAAGATTTGCGGAAACTTTACACCAACAAAATCAATGAAGATATACACATCAGTAGCATTACATTTGAATATTAAATTAAAAAGATTTTGACAATGTTCTTGTCTCAAGCTTTCTTAATGACGGTCCTGTAAAAAATGAGGTGTATCCTGAGTAAACAATCTTACCTCCTTAAAGTTCGATAAAGCAGCTTATCACGGACGTTTCTAATTTCTGCACCATACTTCACATGGTTTAGCAATCAGGATGCGTCCTCATTTGATATAGCAGCATTACGCCCAATATAAGTTATGCGTATAAAGTTAATTCCTTCGCAAGTAAATGTGCAATGACTATTATATTTTTTATGAATTGATTGATGTTTTTCTACTTATTTTAAAGCAAGCCAAAAAATTGTAAAAATCCCCATTCACTAAACTATACATAACAATGCAACTGAACAGGAATGTAGACGAATTTCAGTCTGCGCATATGTATTAATATTCCGCACTACCTCCCAAAATCAGGCCTTCCCATAAGATTCAAATTTATGGAAATGCATAGCATGCAATTAAACCCGTGTCATGGATTCATACTAGAAGGTATAAATATCTGCACAATTTGTAAATTCAGGCAAAAATCATGAAGTCAAACCATGTAGATATTTGTCTGTGAAACAAGCGTAAATTTTGCTTGCTTATTTAGCACCAGTACTTAAGAAAGATAATGAAATTAATAGAATATCTTTAATTTTTTTTTCGACGCAGTTATTCGACAAATGGCACTAAGTATACATTCTTAGTGGTATAATTTCGTAGAAAAATTGGGGGAATTTTGCCCCTACTAAAGGGATAGCATTCATCCAAATTATGAAATCTCACCTTTTGTAATTTTGTAATTGTACCCTACAGCATCAGGATGTAGGATAAAATTAACTAAAATAAAATACGAGCGCAAATGTATAAGTTGTAGAAAATAAAAAAATAGTCATTATATTCGTTCTATGCTCATGCATAAGGCGTTATGTACCATGCATCATAAACCAGTTGCGACCACAATGTGGTATTTTCTAGTGATAAACGGTGGCCTGGTAGAGGCCCATTAAGAATAAGTAATGATACTTATTTGTACAATAAACTAACCTAACCGATGCCATTTAGCATTTAAAAATTCAGCTTCTAATTTACATGCTACGTTCACATTTTATAATGTAGTTGTTTGTGGTTGGAATTTATACCTTTCAAGTTGTACTCTCTATGTTCTCAAAAACACCTTTCCTTTGCAAAATACGGAAGCAAAGTAAAAAATTGGCGAGAAATAACTAATGATAAATGATAAATAAAATAAAGTAACCAAATACACAAAAACAATGCTAACCTAGGACGTAAGCTTCACGGACAGAGTCAGTTAAAACCAAACGTGTTTCGGATTTGACCAGTGGTAAGTAATCGAAGACTTGATGTTTCGCCACAATCATATGGGGCTTCTTAGGAGAAGAAAAGGTGGTGGGCCATAGTTGGCACGGTAGCTCAACGAGTAAATCACACCAGAGACGAAACTATCTGAGCGGGAGGCAATTGATCACCGTGTAGCTTCTTCTCTTTTATTCTATTCTTCTATTGCAGGGCTAATTTTACCCCTATGCATGAATTGTATGCAGATTTAGTTACCTATAGGCACATATTGAAATATAATATTTTTATAAAAGTATATACTCTTAAAGTGAGAAACGAAGGCAATAAATTTAGTATGAGATATGTGCGAGGATGGTATGAGAAGTACCCGTATGTGTCATAGTCTGCACTAGCGACAGTGAGTACTATTCTTTAGTCCACTTCTGTACAAAATTTCGGAGAGATTCATTAAGTAGTGTTGTTTTGAGAACTGGTGAAAGCGAGCAGCATTGTGTGATTATAGATGAGACATGGATACATCACTACACGCCGGAAACAAATGGTCAGTCGATAAAACGGGTTTCCCAGTGGAACATCCACTAAAGAAGCCGAAAATGAAAACACCAGCCAGAAAATTTATGGCGATGATTTTTTGGGACTCAAAAGGCTTATAATCTTAATTACGTATTCGGGAATAATAATCATGATAACGTCCCGGCCCACTCATCGGCAATTGTGACAGCAAAACAAGTCTAGTTGCTATACGAATTGGTGCCTTATCCACCATATTCGCCAGATTTGGCCCCCTGTAATTTCTTTACTTTTCCAAGCTTGAAAAAATAGCTTGACGAAAACCGATTCATGTCAAATAAAGAAGTCATTACCGAAATATAGGCTTATTTTGCAGAGTTCGACAAATCATATTATTTGTATGGCTTAAGGAAGTTGTAACATCGCTGGACTAAGTGTATAGAACTACAAGGAGATTATGTCCAGAAGTAAATTAATAAAGTGCGAAACAATTGCGTTGTCTTCCTTAACCATGGGTATCTATCCTCGTACATGTTAGTTTAATTTTCAAGATTCTGTGTGTTCAATTTACACCATTGTTTATCCATGGTTATCAACCATTGTTAGCATTCTTGCCATGTAAACTCATTACTTCTAACGCATACATAAAAAGCAACCTTTCTTCGTTCGGTCTCGTTATATCTTTCTCTTTCATTACAATTGATGTCCTGAATATATAATTTTATAGATTGTAATCTGCGGTGGTACGAGGTGGCAAACCTGATTATACCACTGCGGCTGCTTACACGTTACAATATTATTACCGCAGGCTCGCCAAAAGTTAAGTATTATTCAAATTAGTCTCTCGCTGAAATAACGTCCTACAGGGCTCCAAATGTCTTTATTTTCTAATGCGCCTTTCTTTCATTACCTGATATAATTAGATATTAAAAAAAATAAGGTCAAGTAAATTACGCTTCTTTTTTATCAAAGGTATAAATTCTCGAGATTTTTTCCTTATTTTAAACATAAGTTAAAGCAATCACCCAAGTATTTTAGGAAATCTTTTTAAAACCTGAATTAATCTTAATCGTTTGTGTGTGTTTACTGATGCGTACAATAAAACAGAAATAAACAGAAAGATATTAAAGTCCACCGTAAAGGGCACTTTATTGCTAATTAAGTGATGAAATTTTGCTCATCAACTTAAGCATCAATGTCCGGAAAATTATTTTGTTATATAAACAAGGGGGACAAGGAAGTAGAACAACTTTACGATTTCTTCTCGAACTTTAGTAGTTCTACATCCCCATCTTTGTTTCATTTAGGAAGATGTTCCATTAGCAACTAAAACTTGTTAGTGCTGGGAGATGTTCGGGTATCTTTTCTTGTTTCTGTTCTTTGAGTAATTCGAAAATTATTCAAAGAATAAATAAATTAATATTTGACTTGCTCTTAATGATATGAAAGCTTTAAGTCGAAAATTGTATTAAAAAAGATATGTATTTGTTATGTAAATACAGTAAATATAATGTAAGCGGTTTAACCTCAATAACAAGATGTAAGAAGTGGAATTATTGCGGAAACATTGCCTATGTGGCAATTTTTCTAAATATTCGGTGCTACAATATTCCATTTTTATGTAACAGATTATCATCGTATCTGGTGTTACCTTTTTGGTTTGTTTTCTTTGGTTTGCATTTCAAATAACGCAACGTAATGGAAAGGAAGAGTAAGATAATAATATCGATGATGTTTCATGCTGTTCTTGTTCGACGCATTGTGATACATTAACGATACGCTTACCTATCAAATCCAAAGTAAACCGCGAAGAAAGCAAATGATCACGCTTCTGAGGTCACCAATAGGTATCTCCTTTCTTGAGCGTATCTTATATAAAACTATATCGACCTTGATGCAACAATTACTTCGTGTGGTATTCGATCTCTGCTCTAACTGGCATCGTGTGGCACGAAAAAATAAGCATAGCTATTACAATGAATATAGGCAATAGTGTAAGAATTATAGCAAACTAACCGGTAAATTATATACCATCCATCGCTATCTTCCTTTTTTAAAGGTTTTTTAGGTTAGTGGTAAAGCATTTCTATATAAGCGGTTTAGCAAATAAAAGTTAGTTGTTTTTCGACAATATTGACCCCGTCACAAGGCACGGTAAGGCGAGATATAACGCAATACATTTATATATGCACAGCCTCAAGTAGCAATAAATACATTTATGTAAATGAATCAGTAATATAATATTCAATCTTGCAGATTATGTAGTTGCATAAGTAGGACACGTTTTTTGCTACTATTAGAAAATGTATGAGTTACACATTTATGCCTTAAGAGGAAATGCACGTGCCAACATTTGCATTTAAATGCGTATCACTTTCTTGCAAAGCCAATATTAAACAAATAGCATGTTGTATATTACAATTTGTTATAGTTACATTTTATAACATTAAATTTTCTCTGGGTTCAGCTAAAATACGTAAGATAGAACCCAAAAATGATTATAACACAACCTTATACAGTAAGTTCTAATATTATTCGACCTCTGATTCGACCTCTGATTAACCGAGTCTCGGCATTACCCAACCCCGCATGCTCGCCGGCGTCGGCAGCAGTCACTTTTTCTTTTTTATTAAATGATCGTGAGTGTTCCAACTTGTCTGTGAATTACTGTTTTGTATATTTTTAGTATAACGCGATACGTTGTAAATTCATCTTATCATGGCGGCACCGAAACGAAAACGTATTGTCTGTATATTGGAGCAGAAGTTAATTAAAAGTGTTGGAACGTCTTGACAAGAGTGAATCTCTTCACAAGGCCTCTGTTAAATTAGGCGTCGGGGTCATGACTATCAAAGATTGGAGATAAAATAGGAAAGACTTACAAAGCCATTTAACAGTGTGATAGTGGAAGGGAAGGAAGCATTGAAATTTAAAAAAAAACAAAATTTAAATTTTACATTATGCTTTGTGGGTTTGGTTTTGCCAGGAAAGAATAAAGGAAACTCCATTGCATGGCTCTATTATTAAAGCAAGGGGAATTATTTTGCATAGAAAGTTGGCGTGGGAGAGTGAAAGTTTTACGACGAGTGGAGGATTGCTCCATCGTTGGCAAAATCGCCATGATATTTATCATGTTGTGATCTCGGGAGAGAAACTTTCAGCTGACGAAGTAACAGCAAATGCTTTTAAATTTGAAAAACTTGAAGATAATGACTTGAAGCCCGATTATGTTTGAGACAGGTTGGAATTACAAACTGTTACCGAATAAAACTTTTGCTACAAGAAAAGAGACTGTATCTGGCACAAAATTGACTAAAAACAGACTAACAATTGCAGTAAGTAGCAATGCAAGTGGAAGACATAGAATGCCCCCTTTTGTTATGGGCAAGTCCAAGAATACTGCTGTTATTAATTTGCCTCGAATTTCTGATACAGGAGCAGGTTTCTTTCCATTCTGTTATATTAACATAACAATATACAAACAGTTTCGTCTTTGCACATGCTCCCATACGTCGCGTCTATCCAGCGATATCCTCCTACGGGACTGAATTATGAATTCACCCTGAAACGAGAAACAATCTTAGGGTTAACGTTTACTTATATAAGGCATATTTTTCCTCATCCTTCAGTTATAACTACGAATATCAACGTAAGTCTCAGGGTACCGGATTCGAACCCCTGGCTCACAACTCTCAGAGTAAGCCTTTCCGTAGTTTTCCTTACTACAAATTTGGCGAGTGCTAAGAGAAAACATTTTAAGACAATTTACAGGTGAGGGCGTAATAGTAGCTCATGGCCGGCACCGACTGGTCTTCTAGAGAAGATTTAAAAGTGCAATTAAAAATGCACTGCCCTAAATTATGCTCGCAATGGCAACAGTGGCTGGATGAATGGAATTCAGTAGTATTTTTAGTGAAGAATCCCGATTTTCTTTATGGCACCATGACGGTAGGATTACAGTGCTTCGAAGATTTGGAGAAAGGGCCAACGAAAAGTGTATTTCTCGGCGGCCCAATGGTTTGGGGCACTATCACTTCTGTTTCCAGGGCACCATTAGTACTAATTCGTGGCACTGAAGCAGCTGTCAGTTACACACAGGATTTCCTGGCATTTGTAGACAATTGCGAACGGAACAGTCCAACAAGATAATAGCCTCATACAGCCTGACTAATTATGCATTTCTTGACCGAAAACAATGTAAAACTGTTACTGTGGCCTGCGAAATCGCCAGATCTTCCGCTAATAGAACACATTTACATCATCGGAAGGCGGCACCCGCGAAATACGGTTCCCGCTACCAACCGATAGGAGTTCTGGCACCAAGTTAGTACAACTTGGCAGAAAATACCCCAAGAAACGATATTTACCTTAATTAATTAATGCGTAATCGGGTTACTGAATATATTCAAAAAAGTGGTTCTATCCGGTCTTAAATATTATAAAATTTTCACTTATTATTTACTTTTCTTTTGTTGAATTGAATTATAAATAGTATAAGCATTTTTTATACTAATTTATTTTTGCAAAGTAATAAAATATTATATATATAATATATAATATTTTATATATATAAAATAAAATATTATTTTGCTAAAATGTTTTGGTGGTGCAGTTTTAATTGCGGCCAGTGTATGTGGGGAATATATAGAAGTAGAAGTAACTTTTGTTTTGTTTGAATAAAATGTATGTGTACCGTCACCTTTTCCTACCTCGGATAAAATATCTAAAAATATAAGTATCACTTGCTTGTTACATCAAACAAAAAAAAAGTATTCTGTTTTATGCTTTCAGCATAAAACAGAATACTAGATGAATTCCTTTTATGAAGCGCATTCGATACATTTCCATAAAGCTTTATGAAAACTCGCCATTTTGCGCTGAAAATATACCTATTTCAAACCATTACGCACAATACGCATACGTTGTACATCCTGAGGCGAACACTGCTTTGAAATTTTTATTTTTTGCTATATGTACTAATACTAAAATGTATTCGCAAAATATTGTATCATATTATAAATACGTTGCCAACCAATAAGATCTATTATGAGCGGGCATGTAATTCTACATTTTAGCAGAACTCTTGATTGTAACCACATTGGCAATCGAATAGGTCCAAAAGCTGGGAAAATTCTTCTTTTACATTTAAAATGCGTTTGTGCATGCATCGCCGCTATAATTTCTCCATTAACAGACATTTGGGACAACAAATTTGATACAATTGCGAAACCACAAAATGTGTGATGGCCACCGGATGAGTAAGTTCTGGCAACAAAGCCATCATATTTACTAATCAATGAGATGAAAGAGATTGGTGCGGCGGTCACTCACAATCAGTTGAACACGAGCTAGGCAAAGCATGTATGTTGTGTGTAGTAAAATGCCTCGATTCAAAGGAGGTAACTACCGTTCCGATTGATTTATTCATTTGTTGCATATTGTATCATATCATGCACGCAATACAGTTAAGTATATATATTGCATTCTACAGGTATATTTTAGTAGAATTAGCTTTCAGTTACGCGCAGTTTGGGTATCTGGTTATCTGTCATTAGCGACTTCAGTTTGTCCACCTATCGAAAGTAAAGTGGTAAGAAGCTCGATTTCTGAAAGAAAATTCCTTTTCTGGCCTGTTACCTTGGGAGCGTGGGTGGTTGGAGGATATTATAGGTTCAACAGTGACGATAGTGGTGAAAACGGACAATTACTTCTTTTGCATTTTATTTGCTTTTTTCCACAACTTCTAAATTAATGTAAAATCTAAGTGTAAATTTCAAAAATGTAAATTTAGCAATTAAAAATCGTTCAGTTCGTCTGCGTTAAAATTTTCAGTAAAGTTTCACGATGTAATGTTGCAGGTGGTGTAAATGTCTTCTGAAATCATAGAATCATTTGCGTCCCCGCATCATGCTACATTAAAAATAAATAGTTTCGGCATATATTTCAACGTCAGATATTTTAAATAGTAAAAATCATCAAAGGTGATAGCTTTAAATGGCGCTAATTTTATATCTGACTTTGAATCTATTTGTCATTCAGGTAACTTGAGTCTAAATAAGTAATTATTCAGAAGTAGCTTAGTTTTAAACAGAAACACATAAACATAGCGTTTATGAAGTGGAATTTCGATAAATAAAGTTAGTTTTCATTTAAATTTCTATATGTCATTCAAAGAATTATTCATCAATTCAAATAAAAATCCAAATTGCCGAAAGAGTGGGTTAGAGACACTCCCGAATTTCACGACCCCCAATTTCCGAAAAGCATAAGATCTTCGAAATTTCTCCACGCAAAAACAATACAATATACCGTGATTTTCTAATTACAAACACCACATCCAGACAAATTAGAAGTTGGTGAGTACAGTAGTACCTATTGGTGAAGATTTGAGTGATTTACGGTGGAAAGCGTGGACTAGTTTTGTGACCTGTCAGCTATCAATAACACCATTGTGCTCCATAATTTATTAGATACACAAAATGCTAACCGCTGAGATATTTTATATAATAGACGGATTAATTGATTTATTAACCTTAAACACGACTGTCTAAGTTATGGATCTTGAAAAATTAGTTCGTTGTAAGCGACTATACATTTTTTATCGTTTAAGTAACGCGTTCCCAATAAATACACAACGATAAAACATCTAAGTGCACAACACTATGAATTAACTGAAAATTACAGTAGTACTAGTGAATCGGTTAGTAATGAATTGAATCAGTAATATTGCTGACCGAAAATTACAAAAATCATATACGTTAGTTTCCCAATAGAGAAGTTGCGTGAAATTTTATTTGTTTCACTGATTGTATGTAATGGTTATTTGGAAATACATATTATACATATATGATTTTCAAGATTTCCTATTTCAATTTCACTATTAGCGAGAAAAGCTCTTGAAAATATTTGAAATTCAAATTTTACCTATGCGTTTCTGAAAACTTCATTGATTGATCTGATGTCCGCCGCCAACAGATTTCTGTCGCCACAATTATACAGGTGCTAAAAAAACTGAGGGGAAATTGTATGGCACAAAATATGCAATAATGCACATGGATTTGCAAATAGATGGTTTCCGAGATACGAAACATTGCGGGTTGTACAACTTTTGCACTAAACGACAACAAATAAACAATGTAATTTATTAGTAAGTAGCAATGACAAAAGCTAAAATCAGATCTACTTCATTCCATTCGGTGGCATCCTTGATTTAACTTGCTCGACGTTATTTAGAGGAGTACATTAACGTTTTCAAATTTTCCGAAAGGAAGAAATCAAGTAAATTTAAACCAAGCGATTGAGTGTAGGCTTTCACGACCGTAATCCATAATAGAAATGTCTTTCGGGTGATGTCGTGTAGTTAATATTTTACTTGACGTTTCGCTGACCATGCTGTCAGCTTCTTCAGAAGATTTCTAAAGACTGTCTTTAGAAACCCGAAGGACTTCCCGAAAGACATTTCTACTAAACCAAGCGATCTTTCAGACCATGATACAGGTCCCGCACCTCCTACCCATCTTTGTCAAAAAGTTTCGTATAAATGCTTTCTAACGGCAATCGGAAAATGCGCCAGAGTACCATCGCGCTAGAACCTTATTTGTTGCCTCTGGTTCAAAGAAATGTCGTGTAAAAGATCACCCACTGTGTTCTGCAGAAAGTTTATGTAAAGAACGCCTCGTAATTGGTTTGGTAAAACTACCGGACCTAGTAACCTCAAACTCAAAACACCCATCCAAATGTTCAATAAAAAACGTACCTGATGTTTGAATTGGATAATAACATGAAAATATTCATCGCTACATATGAGCTATGGAAATCAAAAACTCCATTTCGTGTGAATTCGACGTCAGCAGTAAAAGGTTTTTTACTTCTGGTTTCTACGCAATGATATTTAGGAATCAAGTATTATTCCTAAATATCATTGCGTAGAAACCAGAAGTAAAAAACCAAGCGTGCTTGAGGATGACGGTTAATATAAAGACATTGCGCTTGTTTGGCATCCCTATTAGAACCACCATAGCTACATGTTGGTTAATTCGACGTTGAAATAACCAGGCAAAATTGTGCTATAATCACTGAACATCAACTGCAAACTGTATGCCCAATCTATACAGATGTGTCGTGTCCGAATTTAATGCAAACTGTTGTAAATGCACATGAAACGAGTCTAAGAAACAATTACCAAAATAATGCTGGTGTAACTGATGGTATTGATGGAATCACTCCTGGCAAAAACAATGCGCGAAGAGAAAAGTCAATGGACTTGTTTCTGCCTATTAGCGTTGCTCCAACTGCTTTTCTTTCTTATTCAGATTGCTGTTTGTCTCTTAGTTTATGTCACTAATCTCCTAGTGATCCACCTAGTGATGTCAAAATATATGCAACTATAGGATTTCTAGTAGTAACTAGAGAGGAATACCAGGATGCTAGCTGGACTAGAGAACACAGCAATGTAGCAATAACGTCCGTAATTTTTGTATGCAAACGGGGTATACCGTCCAAGAGGGTTATGAGTTCTGTTTGTCACTACTGCAGGAATCTAGTGCGTTTGTACTTATATGTTCTGTTCTAGATAAACAATCGAATTAAATGATAATCGATGTTTCTTTTTCAATGCTTTTTACAAAAATTGTTTCAATATACTTTTAATGTACTTGTAAGTGCGTTGCGTTTGTTTTAAAATCCTGTTTTTCTCTCCTTTCACGTTAATATTCTAAATCCCTTTCTTCCAAATCCTGTCGAGTTCCTTTCTTTTGCTTTTCGAGTTCATTCTCTTCAGAGTACTTCTTTAATTACTTTTAACAGCTAGATGTCGTCGATTGAAATTAAAATTCTCTATAGTTTTCTTTTGGAAAAAATGGCTATTTTTAGAAATATATTTCTTCCTGTCTTGTTTCTTCGGTGCCCCAGGAATGCCAATCTTTTAATGGTTGGCCTATCGACGATCATTTCTGACATTGTGGATTGGTGTTGTAAATCTAGAATTCTGAATTCCAAATAATGTGTGTGAGTTTTATGTTTTTTTTTCTAAAAAAATATATTCAAGCTATAATTTATTGAAAATAATTGGAGATTTTGATTATCCCTCACAAGGTAATGTTAATGAAGTACTTTTTTAAAATACAGAATAATACCAGGATTAGAATACTAACCAAAATTAATTCGAATTCTGTAGATGTTCCATTAAATTTTGTTAGTTCAGGAACATTTAAATTAAATAATTAAAATCAACGAATTAAAGTGCAAGCACAGGCGCGTCACCTCCATAGGCCACTATAATGTATAAACTGTTCTATAGCTTTGTTACTTCACATTCGGCAAAAAAGCTGCTAGCGACCCTAGCTTGCCAGGAGAGATAGTTTCTGCTCCCACTGCACTGGATCAGCACTGTATGCTGTTGCCTCCATTGTATAGTAAATGAAATTTACAAAAATATCTAGTAGTACCGCGGCAACTTGGAATAACTGAAAAGGTTATGGAAAATTCGGTTAATTATAAGAAATTATAGAAACTATTTTGCTTATCTAATGTAGAGTCAGCCTTGGCAGGTATCTTAGAATATATTTCCATTGATTTAAAGTAACTATAACTTCGAAGATGTCTTATCAATTGCATTAATGATATTAGAGAGATACCTAGTACTTTTGACATGAGTTAACCAAATGATTACAAGCATCTTTTTCCGCTTTTAGAGTGAGTTTATATGCCCGGGCAGGTTCTTAGGATGATTGATTTCTTAGATATTATCCAGTAATCGCATCATATTGAATGTAATAAC